>CM036321.1:31308150-31818423 GCA_020567845.1 Rhododendron henanense subsp. lingbaoense
ACCATAAATTTCGGCACTGATCAGGCAATGCAGCAGCGTGGAACCATTGTGGCCTTTTTCGGGACTGAGCTCATCAATGGGTGTCACTTTGTAAAGGTAATGTACCATATCTTTCCGGTTATATAGAGAAGCCACAATAACAGGGATGGCGCCATCAATATGTAGATCATTTGAAACTGTAACCAACTTGGGATTCTTGTCCACCATTGCTTTGGCTAATTTTGTGCATCCACTGATGGCAGCAAGAGAGAGGGCTGTGCTTCCGAATTCATTTGTGATTTCCAAGTCATCTGCTGACATTAATATAACCAACTTCTCTGCAATCCCTAAATGTCCAGCCATAATCGCAACATGAAGAGCTGTATCCCCTTTGGATGTAATCCGTGCACTGACGGAGTTGCCTCCCATATCAAGTAATCTTTTTGTTTCTTCCCAATCACCATTTTCAATTGCGTTGTACAAGGCCCGATAACTAAGATGATGAAACTTATCTGCAAAACAATTCTTTTCTCAATAAATCATAGGACTGTATTTTTGGTGGAGAGAATAAAAAACAGAACACAAACAAAGAATCGTATTATGATTGCAGAACATAAAGTACACAAAACACTCCCTAATCAAGAACCCCGTCCGGTTTTGCTTTATCTCTGATACACAAACACTGGGGGAGAACCCCCTTGGGTTCCCTCTGTCTCTCGTCTCTCTTCTCTCACAGTCCAGAAATAATTCCTTAGACACCAGTACATATACAGCAAACTAACTGATACAATACCAATTACGCACCTGCAATTTCAAGCCAATTATTCTTCCAACCTCCATAATAAACCCACCTCCCAACCCCGCTCTTTTTCAATCAAGCAGCTTATCTAATTCCTAACATGTATAGAGAGTAGTACACAACTGAAGGAAGTATGAAAAAACATGAGAAGACTGGAATGCAAATATATCGAATGATAAACGAAAAAGAAGGAAGTAGCCTTGGTGGTTCATCCTTTAGAGGATTTCCTGTGAAGGAATGGATAGAGACTTTAACAGCAGTAGTGGGCCTAGAGGCAGCAAACCAAACCAAACCAAATCAATCCGAGCCTTATGTCCCAATCACTTGGGGTTGGCTACATGAATCTTTTTTCTCCATTGAGCTCTGTCAAGGGCCACTTGTTCACACAAACCGCCTAGAGGCAGCAAGAAGAAGCTAAATGATCTTAGACTCTTGGTAAACCTTTCACCAAGCTAATCTTAAACTTGAGGCAGAGACGTTGCTTTAGAAGAGGTCACCAAGCATGCATGAAAAAGGGAATCCATCAAAGGGCTTAGAAATGTATGCTTCTGGTTTTATTTGGCCATAGATAATTAGGAAGTTTAAGGCGTGAATATTAAGATTGACAATGCAATAAGATACAAAGGCTTTCAAAGTGGAAGATAAAGTGCAACAATTGATAAAAGAAATGCTGGACTACAAAAATACTGAAAAGGAGGCATACTTTGATAGCATAATGCTGTGATGGCACCAATGTAAGATATGATCACTATTTGCTGCCATAACAAGTGGAGAAAACTATTGGGAAAAGAAGAAAATCAGACAAAACGTAAAGGGCAGGAATGAGTAAAATTTGATGATTTTGCCAAGGAACTATCGGTTTATGCTTAACAAGTACGTCTTTATACTTTACTTCTCAGACTTCTTACCGTTCTCTTCAACCGAGTCTTCATGATCATCTGGCCGTCTCAATTGGGATGGAGACAGGTGTTCCCAAGCATCTTTCGCAGAAGTAGTTTTCCTGAACTTTTTATATATGTCTGGTCCGCATGACAGTTGAATGGCATGTAAAGCCGATGCATTTTTTCTTGTCCAGTCCTCATAACCATCTGCATCTTTCGCTGGTTGAGGTTTCTTCCCAGTTACAACATCCCACAACCCTTGACTGATCAAATAACTTTCCAAGCATACTTTCCAGTATTCATAGTTATCTTCCGTGAGTTGTTCATGAACAATTCCAAGCATTGCTATGTTTGCACTTCCCATGCTTGCTCTTAAGGAGTAAAGAAAGATGGGCAGAAAATTAATTTTGAGTTTGGCTGAAGAATAATGGTGTCACATGGTGCATGTGCCAAGGCATGTGGATAAAATGAATTACGACCCTTTTGAATAATATCATAAGAATAACAAGATCTTTGCACCGATTCAAACGGAGTGAAAATTTGAGCAATTAATTTTTTGAGACCATTTATATATTTAAAAATATGGTTAAAAAATTAAGTGCTCCAATTTTTAATCCGTTTGAACGGGTGTGAAGATCTTATTATTCTGATCATATTATTCTAAAAAGACATAATCAAAATTTGTCTTTAGAGCTCTCACAATCAGGTTTCTGCTCCATATGATTGCAAATAGAATGTAAGGATTTTTTTTTTCACCAAAATGTTGCCTGAAACTGGGTAGGGTCTGCTGCCTCCACGGTGCAGCAGAGCCCCCAAGTCCATTTTGAAGTCTCACGCTAATGATTGGAGCCGTTCAGTTTGTTTAAAATATTTTTTAAGAATCTCCATAAAAAATCAACTCATTCAGATAGTGTTAAAGGCTTGATCAATATTTGTTCCTAAATTTGATAGGAATAAAAAATGAACCAATTATCAATCAAGCTCTTACCGATATCTGAATAAGTAATTAATTTTTCATGGCAACTCTTAAAAATATGTTTTAAACAAACTGAACGGCTCTAATAATTAGCGTGAGGCTCTAATTTTTTTGTATCAAAATATATGTCTCCGGAACCGTTGCTCATTCAAATTAGTATATTGACTCGAGAAACTACCTATTATGAGGAGAGAGGTGACACGTAGGTTATAAAAAAAAAACGCTCCAATGGGGAAAAAAAACTTTTTACGAGGAGAACAACCATGCTACATAGTGAGTACATACACAACAATTCAATCACAACCCAACCACAATCTCTCCCGCCTCCGCATGTATGTAAGGGATTGTGGTTAAATTGTTGTAAACCTAGACTTATTGCGAGGAGAAACCAGAGAGCTGAGAGACTTCTTCTCCGGGCTTTTACTTTCCGAAATTGTTCACCCATATAAACTGAACAATCTGATTTTTACCTTTCTTATTTTCTTTTGTTTTCATGTAGACTATATAGGGCAAAGATTTTGAAAGTCATGGCTCAGAAAAGGAAACCAAATACTATGAGAGAGAGAGAGAAAGAGAGAGAGAGAGAGAGTAAAGGTGCATGATACCTGTAAGTTTCTTAAACCCGAAAAGGCTTCAATGTTTTTTTGTCTGTGTTCTGACTCTTCTTCCTCTGTTATCCGCTCGTTTTGGCTCTTCCCTTGCTTGTGCATACTATCTATCTATCTATCTATCTATCTATCATCTACTCTATCAATATACTATAGAAATGTAGTTGAAGCCAAAAGGTTCTAAATCCTCAATCCTAAATTTCTAGAATTTAGAGTTTTTTTTAAAAAACAAATGAAAGAGAGAAAAACCTGGGAGTGGGGAGAGAGACAGAGGGGGAACGTGGGAGAGGGGGAGAAAGACTTAGGAAAAATTATTCTATGTCCCAGCAGGATACCGTCACGTGGTACTCCAAATTTATTTTACATCACACATATGTCTTCCAATGCACAGAATGGGATTAATGCTAGCGTGCATCAAACATGGGACAAAAAAATATTAAATTATATTTTTTATCACTAGCGTTGTACCTGTTCGATGCACGGGGTCGAAAAAATCAATGTTATTTTTTTTATCCGATGCATTGAACGGGTACAATATTTGTTTTTTTTTTTTGGTTACAAATTAATTTGTTTTATTTTTTTTTGAAGTAATTTAATTTGATTTAATATTCGTTGCAATTTGAGTCGTCCATTGCCGAGCATGGACGGCCCGGATTGGCCCAACACTCATGTTGTTCCTGAGGGACAGCACGCACCTCGAGTTCCTTTTCTATCAACTAACGTTGTTCCTGTTTGATGCATAGGACAAAATATTTGTGTGGCTCTGCCAGTGGCGGAACCACACTATGGCAAGCGGGGTCACGTGACCCCGTTGAGTTCCAAATTACCCCTAGAGCAGATATAGTGTTGAGGAGTATTTCGTAATTTTGCCCCAAAAGATAATATTTTTGCCCTGAAGATCCCATGGAATTTATAATTCTTGCTCTATTTGATTGTGACGTTATGCAAAGAACTCAACGTTTTTCCTCTCTCCACAGAGTCTACGAGTCTCTATACTCTATACTCTGTTCTTCTCTCTCTCTCTCTATAGACAAAAGCAAACATAGACTCTTACAAAGACAAAAACAAACATAGACTCTTGTAAAGACAAAAGCAAGTAGTCAATTTCTACAAATAACAATTTTCCTTAGCAATGGTAGATAAGTTTTGTTAATATACTAATATGAATAGTTTCTACTCTTTATTTTTCATTTTCGTATAATTCAATTCCTTATCCGATTTTTACGTACGAAAAATAAATTATATGTGTGGTAGATATTTGACCTCACTGCAACCAAATCCTGGGTCCGCCCCTGGGCTCTGCTACAAAATATTGAGATCACACAAAATTTGTTATTTGTCCCGTACATCGAACGGGAACGACGCTAGTTTATATATAGTAAAAGGAGAAGAATAGCGAAGTGGTTCTCTCCACCGAGGCGCATTCACCAGTGGGTTGTTGAAGAAAAACTCCCATGCATTCCCCGCGTAATGTGGGCGGTTTAGGATTCTTCCATCCTTTTTCTTCCATTCTTGCTAAACCATTTTTTATTGTTATTCTTAATAAAGTGGTTCTCTCCACCTTAGTAAACGCGTTCACCATTGGGTACGTTGTGGGTTGTCTCCACCTTAATAGACACCACTACTACAAAAACAGATAAAGATCTCTGTTGGGCCCGGAGTGCCCCTATGGATTTGGTTACACAATGCCACTCCCTGCGATCGCTCTAAAAATAGACTTGCGGGTGCGATGTCGAATGCCATAAAAGACTTAATTGAAACCCTTCCTACCACCAATTGGTTTTAGAAGAAATGGTGGAAAAGCGGTCCGACAAGTGGTATCAAAGCCAGGAAGTCATGGGTTCGAATCGCGGGAGTGTCATCGTGAGAGAGGGATTGTTGGGCCCGGAGTGCCCCCATGAATTTGGTTACACAATGCCAAAGGTTCTAAATCCTCAATCCTAAATTTCTAGAATTTAGAGTTTTTTTTAAAAAACAAATGAAAGAGAGAAAAACCTGGGAGTGGGGAGAGAGACAGGGGGGAGGGGGGGGGGAACGTGGGAGAGGGGGAGAAAGACTTAGGAAAAATTATTCTATGTCCCAGCAGGATACCGTCACGTGGTACTCCAAATTTATTTTACATCACACATATGTCTTCCAATGCACAGAATGAGATTAATGCTAGCGTGCATCAAACATGGGACAAAAAAATATTAAATTATATTTTTTATCACTAGCGTTGTACCTGTTCGATGCACGGGGTCGAAAAAATCAATGTTATTTTTTTTATCCGATGCATTGAACGGGTACAATATTTGTTTTTTTTTTTGGTTACAAATTAATTTGTTTTATTTTTTTTTGAAGTAATTTAATTTGATTTAATATTCGTTGCAATTTGAGTCGTCCATTGCCGAGCATGGACGGCCCGGATTGGCCCAACACTCATGTTGTTCCTGAGGGACAGCACGCACCTCGAGTTCTTTTTCTATCAACTAACGTCGTTCCTGTTTGATGCATAGGACAAAATATTTGTGTGGCTCTGCTAGTGGCGGAACCACACTATGGCAAGCGGGGTCACGTGACCCCGTTGAGTTCCAAATTACCCCTAGAGCAGATATAGTGTTGAGGAGTATTTCGTAATTTTGCCCCAAAAGATAATATTTTTGCCCTGAAGATCCCATGGAATTTATAATTCTTGCTCTATTTGATTGTGACGTTATGCAAAGAACTCAACGTTTTTCCTCTCTCCACAGAGTCTACGAGTCTCTATACTCTATACTCTGTTCTTCTCTCTCTCTCTCTATAGACAAAAGCAAACATAGACTCTTACAAAGACAAAAACAAACATAGACTCTTGTAAAGACAAAAGCAAGTAGTCAATTTCTACAAATAACAATTTTCCTTAGCAATGGTAGATAAGTTTTGTTAATATACTAATATGAATAGTTTCTACTCTTTATTTTTCATTTTCGTATAATTCAATTCCTTATCCGATTTTTACGTACGAAAAATAAATTATATGTGTGGTAGATATTTGACCCCACTGCAACCAAATCCTGGGTCCGCCCCTGGGCTCTGCTACAAAATATTGAGATCACACAAAATTTGTTATTTGTCCCGTACATCGAACGGGAACGACGCTAGTTTATATATAGTAAAAGGAGAAGAATAGCGAAGTGGTTCTCTCCAACGAGGCGCATTCACCAGTGGGTTGTTGAAGAAAAACTCCCATGCATTCCCCGCGTAATGTGGGCGGTTTAGGATTCTTCCCTCCTTTTTCTTCCATTTTTGCTAAACCATTTTTTATTGTTATTCTTAATAAAGTGGTTCTCTCCACCTTATTAAACGCGTTCACCATTGGGTACGTTGTGGGTTGTCTCCACCTTAATAGACACCACTACTACAAAAACAGATAAAGATCTCTGTTGGGCTCGGAGTGCCCCCATGGATTTGGTTACACAATGCCACTCCCTGCGACCGCTCTAAAAATAGACTTGCGGGTGCGATGTCGAATGCCATAAAAGACTTAATTGAAACCCTTCCTACCACCAATTGGTTTTAGGAGAGATGGTGGAAAAGCGGTCCGACAAGTGGTATCAAAGCCAGGAAGTCATGGGTTCGAATCGCGGGAGTGTCATCGTGAGAGAGGGATTGTTGAGCCCGGAGTGCCCTCATGGATTTGGTTACCACTACTACAAAAACCTTAAAAGATGACACTCAAAAAATTGAAACAATAACAGTTTTTGTAAAACTGTCATCGAAAATATGATGGTAGACTTTTGATGACAGTCCATCTTACAAACTGTCATCTTTGCGATATATGATGACGGTTTAGAATAAAAGTGACATTATTATCTTTTTCTTTAATGTCAGTTTTTGCTTAAAACTGACATTAAAACATGGCGCTTCCGGAAGCCCATATGGGAAACCTTTTAATGACAGTTTTCCTTAAAAGCGACATTGAAACTAAGCCCTTTTAATGACAGTTTTAATTAGAACTGACATTGCAGTTGATCATAAAAGATGACAATCAAAAAGCGTCATAAAAACATATAAGATGATAGTTTAAAACTGTCATCTTATACTTTCAATATCTATGATGACAGTTTCATCCAAAACTGACATTAAAAGTGCTCATCTTAAAATTTTCGAAAATATAGTATACATATTTTTTGTTTGTCTTTTGTTAACAATAAGTGTGCCAGCTCAGTTGGTAACATGCGCGCGAGGAACTTAAGTTCTTGAGTTCAAGTCCTGGGGCAAGCAAATATTTGTTGGCCACACAAGTGCCACTTGGCGGCCATGCGAGAGGCACGTGGGTGCCACGTGGGTGGCCACACATTCGAAATAGAATTGGTTTTTTTTTTTTTCTTGAATGGAGAGAACAAATAAGATGACAGTTTAAATCCGTCATCTTTGCGATTAAAGATGACGGATTATAACTATCATCTTTTATCACAAAGATGACAGGTTTAAACTGTCATCTTATATGTTTAATGACAATTTTTTTATTGTCATAACAAATCTAGACTTTTAATGATAGCTCCATAGATGACAGTTTCAAAACTGTTATCTTTCATATTTAATGACACTTTTAAACTGTCATCTTTTACGATTATTGTAGTAGTGTACACAATGCCACTCCCTGCGACCGCTCTAAAAACAGACTTGCGGGTGCGATGTCGAATGCCATAAAAGACTTAATTGAAACCCTTCCTACCACCAATTGGTTTTAGGAGAGATGGTGGAAAAGCGGTCCGACAATCTCGATCATATGGTGTGATCTTTCACTTTTAATTTCGTATTCAAAACCGTGGTCTATCAAGGTGTAACTAAAAGTCTCTATCTTTTAACCACATGATAAAAACTGTGATTAAAACTGTGACTAAAAACATGAAAACTGTGATTAAAATGACAAAACCGTGACCTTTAATAGCTTAACATCTCAGTTTTATTATAAAACCGTGGTTGTTTATAGAGAAATAATCTTAGTTTTTGAAAAAACTGAGATTAAAAGAGGTGTTTTCCCAAGGGAAAAAATCCTACTCTATTTCTCCTGCTGGGTTTTGAACCCAAGTCTCTTGAGTTTTATATAGAAGCTTTAACCAACTCCACCACACACACTTTTCAATATATAATTGAAATATTTAATATATATAACATATGCGTTTAACTTACGACCTCAGTTTTTAGATGACTAAGATTAAATGTTCTTTTTATCTCAGTTTTTCTGAAATGAGATATATATTCTTTCATATACAATCTCAATTTTTCAAAAACGAGATCTATTCTTTAAGTTACAATCTCACTTTTAGATTACTGAGATTAAAAATCTTTTCATCTCAATTTTTTTCGAGTCGAGACAAATTCTTTCATATATAATCTCAGTTTTTTGAAAATGAGATCTATTCTACAAGTTACAATCTCACTTTTTAGATTATTGAGATTAAAAAATCTTTCCATCTCAGTTTTTTCGTATAACTGATATTAAAACTATAGTCCATAACATTTTATTACGCTTTTACAAAAAGTGAGATCTTTTTAGTTTTTGTACCGTGATCTTTATATCATTTTGTAGTAGTGCACGTTCACCATTGGGTACGTTGGGGGAAAAAACCATTAGCGGGTTATCACAATTTGTTCCCATATAAATAGTCATTATCTGGTTTTTTACTGTAAGAGGTTCAGATTGAAATTGTTTATAAGGGAAAGACTACAATACACCCCCCCCCCCCCCCCAAAAAAAAAAAAAAATGTTCTGAATTATAGAGAAAATGTTATGAATCGTATTGCTAAAAAGTTACGAATCGTATAAAGGTTACGAGATACACCAAAATGTTATGAATCATAATGAAAATGTTATGAATCATAATGAAAATGTTACGAATCGTACTGCTGAAAGGTTATGAATTTTAGAACAAAACTTACGAAACACACTAGAATTAATGTCAGGGCCGGCCAGGGGGTAAGCCCCGCAAGCCGGCCGGCTCGGGCAACCCCCGGCAAGGGGCAACAAAAAAAAAAATATATATATACGTATACAAAAAAAAGAAATCCAGCATAAAATATATTTAGGGGCATCATCCAAAAAATTTTGTACAAATTTTTTTTAAAAAAGTAAAATATGTATGGTTTCCACCCACTTGAAAAAATTATGATACTTAAGAAAATTAGGAGGGCAAAGAGAGGTTTTCTATACCTGGGGTAAATAACAGATAAAAAAAATTAGGAGGGCAAATTATTAAGAGAGAAAATTAGGAGGGCTATCAGATAAGAAGAAAAAAAGAAAAGGGACACTATAGCCAAAACGAGAAGGGACGGGATTGTGCGAAACCCTTACTCTGATTTGCCCCCAAATTTACCTGGTGTAAACCCTTACTCTGATTCTGTGAAGAAGTTAAGAACAATACCGAACGCCAACGCTTGATTGTGCGAAGCTGTTTTCTTTGTTTTGATCAAGACTTAAGAGTAGATTCAAGCCCAAGGTTCTCTCTCTGCTCTCTAGTCTTTTAAGACCAGACTTTTTGTTTCTCTTTTTCGGTAAGTGAACTTATTTTTTTTATTTGGTTAGTGGAGCATAATAAATTAGTATAGTTGGTCATAGTAGTGGAGCATAAAAAATTAGTATAGTTGGTGGTAGTGAACTAAAGTGGAGCATAATAAATTCATAAGAAAAAATAAGTATGAAATCTGATTCATTTCATACATGCACACTTCTTTGTTCTAAACCGGTATTTGCAAAAAAAGAGTTGTTCAAAGAAAGAAGCAATTTGATGAGAATGTGGGAGATGATGCCAATAAAAGTCTATCACCAGAAGATTGTTTAAATTTTTTCTATTTCCTCCACATCATAGGTCAAGCTCTTGCATCACTTAAATTTAAGAAATACTAGCCCCATATTGATTATTCGTCGGTTTCAGATAAAATTGCCATACCTAGATACCTAGAACTAAGGTCGGTCAATGCAAAATAGTGAAGAAATTGAGAGGAAAACGGTTCATTAACGTTTAATTGATAATGATCGAAAAGAAAGGGAAAGAAGCCATTAGATATAGCCAACTAACGTTCTATAGATCGAGAGTTCTATTATCTGATAATGATACTTGACTTGCCAAAGTCTTTGCTGTATGGAGTAGTCTTAGGAACATATATAGCCACCAGTAATTGCAAGATTTTTTTGAATGAGCTAGGCAGGCCCACATTGTTAATTATATAAAACAAAATAGAGACTATTCTTGTCTTCTCTGATAATGACCTATATTGGCTTTTCCAAGTCTTCGTCAATTGCTTTATGGAGTCCAGGGAATACGGCCATGAGTGATCACAAGACTTTTTGAACGTGGCAAGGCAAGCACACATTGGTAAATGGAACCAACACGGAAAGATGGGGCCGGTTTGAGCAATTTGAACTTTATGAAGCAATCGTTGGATTTTTGTTTAAACGTGAAATTCAAGAGTGTTGCTGAAAAGCAATTGATGGAGCATTGCACTAAACTATAAAGTTTCTTGGAATACAATCAACATGTTGATATTCACGAGAAGGAGTTATTCCAAGAACTTAGACATTTGAAAACAATATTGCCGAGAGAAGTAACAAAATCAATCGACATCCTTGATTTTATAATGTCTTATTGGAAAGATGGCGGTTTTCAAATGATTTGGGTTGCTTATCGAATTTTGTTGACTATTCCAATCATAGTTGCTTCGGCTGAGAGGAGTTTTTCGAAGTTAAAGTTGATAAAAACTTATCTTTAGACTATCATGTCACATGAAAAATTAAGTGGATTGGCTATGATATCAATTGAAAATAAGTACTTGGATAAGTTAAAGTATGATGATCTGATAATTGAAGAATTTGCTTCAAAAAATGCAAGTTATTTTCTTTGAATATGATCGTGTTAATCATAAAGCATTATACCTGGGTGATGTAATTCAAGCTAAATGGACAATATAATCTTGTTTTTTTTGTTCTTTTTATTTTATTTTTTTTGTATGTCTTTTTTTTTTTTTTAATACTTAACACTAGTGGGCAACCAAGCGGAAGGTCGGGCTTGGGCAACCCATATGTCGGGGCCGGCACTGATTAATGTTATGAATGAATCATAAAATATGTGCATATAATATAACCATTTTAAGAGATGTGTAGATGAGCGAACGATTGTTTGATACGTCGGTATCATTTTAGACAAAACATTGCTAGACATCTAGTTTCATCAATTGAGTTAGTTAATCGCAAGTTTTTTTTAAATATATAATATATAACTACTTTGCATGCACATTAACTACTCTCGTATCTTAATCTTAACGTCAAGCCGAACCTCCAATGAAAATATATGAGTTCTTAATGACAATCCCGACTAATTTCTGGGCACGAAAACCCAATAAATGCTTCCCTCCAATTGTAGTAATTTATATTGTCCCCTAATGTCTTTTTCCTTTGTTTGGCATCTTCCTCTCTCTTTTTTTTAAGAAATTAAATAGACATTCTATTTAGAGGATTAATCTAGATGCATATCCTAATTGGTTTGAATACTTAGGTCCCGTTCGGTTAAGATTCTTATTTTTTAAGTACCTACCCCGTTCCGCTTTCTCAAATAAGTAGTTAAAAAATAAGGACCTATTTTCAAGTTTAAAAATAATGGGCTTACGAAAATAATTTTTTAAATTTTTTTTGCAGGGTTTGATAAATCTCATCGAAATTTATCACACAAGATCTATATTGCATATTTTTTTTTATTTCAGTAAGCCTATTATTTTTGAGCTTGAAAATTGTAAATAAGTACTTATTTTTTAAGGGGGGAATCTGGAACACACCAAATTTTCCGATTTACGAGACAAGTCATTCTCTCACAATACATCATCTTTAAGAAAAATACATAATCTTTAATTAAAAAAATAAGTACTCCTACTTATTTTAGTTAGCAAAACGGGGTCTTGTGTTCTCATTCTTAAATTGGTTTAATGACCCATTTCGCCCTTATTAATTAACACACACACACACACTCTCTCTCTCTCTCTCTCTCCAAAGTTTATAACTCTCATTTAATAAATGCAACTATCTCTCCCCATTTTTTTACCTTTCATTTACTACATTACCAACCAATTTTTCGAATATGATCAATTTCAAAATAAATCATGTTTTCATGAATTTTTTTTTGATAAACTTAACATGAAACATATTTAGGAGCATGGTGAATATTTAAATTTACCATATTTTTGATGCTCAAATTCACCATATTTACCATCATTAATTTGTGCAAATTCTCCATGAAAATTTAGGCTCAATATATAACGACAACCAATTAATTCATGAGTAATTTCTACAAAAATACCATGTATTAACATGAGATATTTCTGCATGTACCCAAATTGGCCATGTTTATCATGAGATGTTTCTGCAAAATTAATTTCTGCAAAATTATCATGAGATGTAACCATATTTTTCATGAATTATTTCTGCAAAATTACCATAAAACATATTTGGAACTATGTTATACAATCAACATAGATCAAACTTCAAATCCACAACAAATCTCACAAAAACATTCACTAAACACTAGTTATACAAAAAAAAAAAGCCTTGGTGTAAAAGAGAGAGACTTTGAAAGCCACTAACGCAATCAGCCGCACCAACACCTGAGGTCCACGTCGAATCGCAACCAGCACAGCAAAAAACCTTTGGGCTTTTTGAAGATAACATGTGGGTTTCGAGCGAATGTTTATCTTTCGATCGGCAAAAGAAAAATCTATTCTAATATATAAAATGAGAGCACTGTTTGGTGTCTCCCTTTTGAAGTCATGTCACAAAAGTGATTGACATTATTACCCCTTGAATTTCTCTTATTTCATTGGTTCCTCACGTACACGAAGCTAACTGCTAGGACAAAAAAGTAAAATTGCTCTAGCCCCAATTGCCCACCCCCATGTTCCCCCACAAATTTACACCAACACCGTCCACTATCAAGCCTACAATCCTCTTGCAATCATCCTCTTCTCCACAAACAGGCACATCATATTTTTTCCTCTCCCTTTTCTTCTTCATTTGTTTGTAATCACTTTTTGTAATTTTCTCAAGCATTATTGTCTTTTACATAATTGTCTTTCACCTATTATTGAATTTAATTTTTTAATGAAAAAAGTTTACAGAATTTACCTTACTTAAACTAACGTTTTTTTTAACAGAAACTACAATACTTACTTTTACCACAAAAAAACCCGTAATTTCCTTCTCACCATATTGACTTCTTTTTTTTGTAATGAAAGTTTACGGAACCAAAAAAAAATTGCATAACACTATTATTGACTTTCATTTTTGTATGGGAAAAAAAGTTTACAGAATATACATTAGTGACATTACTTACACAAAGTGTTAGATAAGGAAAAAAAAAAACTAAACTAATTGACACTAGAAGCAACGGCACACACGATGCGTGTGCAATTTTGTCAAAATTTTGACAGAATATGCACAATAGCTTTGACAAAGTTGCACACGTATCGGATGTGCCCCTACTTCTAGTATATATTAATGAAGGAGTACAACCGAGGAAGGGAGATGTGTATTAGCCCAATCGAAGCCGAAAACAAAAACTGGAAGTGATTAGCCCCTATTCTGCTAAAGTTCTTATTTTTTAAGTACTTGTTGATGTTTTAACTTTGCTATATATGGTACAATCTTATTTCACCATTAGTCACATTTTAGTCCAACTTTTCCTTTATGGAAAATGAAGTCTTTGTTTACAATTGACTGATGACCAAGTGCAAGAATAAGAAGTTTCCCGGCCAGGAGCTTCTCCATAATCTTTCCTTTTTTGCCAAATTTTTGATTCTTTTTGGAAAATGAAGTCGTTGTTTGCAATTGACGGACCACTTAGGTCCCGTTCCGCTAAGGTTATTACTTTTTAAGTACTTATTTTTTGTTTTACGAGACAGATCATTCTCTCACAATACATCACCTTTAATTCAAGACTAATTTAGAAGTTGCATGCCGTGGAGTTTCACCGCAATCTTTCTTTTTTGTCAATTTTCCACTATTAATCCCATTTTAGTCCAAATTTTCCTTTTTTTAAGTATGAGAAGTCATTGTTTACAATTGGAATGACTGAGTGCAAGATTAAGAAGTTGCCCATTAAGTTTCTCCGCAACCTTCCTCTTTTGCCACGTCGAACTCGAGTTGCCAAAGTCCTTTAATTTCCCCCCAAACTTGTATGTTTATTTTTCTTAAGTTTCTACTTCTTGAAAACCAAAACTGAACCCGAGTCAAAGGTAAATGCTAAGGCCACGACTCTTTCTTCTAGTGCCACGACACTTTCTTTCCAGTGACCATCATACCCTCCTTTAGTCAAATTGAGACACTCTTTTCTAGTTTCTGTTGGAATTTTTCCAGGAAAATCGGATGAATAAAATCGAGGCATATGGAGGGTCTCTCGAGGCAACCGATAGGCTTCTATTTGGTTCAACGAATCTGGACGTGGACTAATGACCAGGAGTTACAACCTGGTTTACTCCTCCCCATTATGAGGTTAATGGCAGATTTGAATTCTCAAATTCATTGTGGGAGTTACATGTAATTCAATTCCTGAATTCATTATAGGAGGTTTCCTTCCTTTATATTGGTGTATCACATTTTGGTAGAGATACCAGAGTTCCGTATTGCTCCATATACTCTGAATATTGTTCTTGTGAGAGAGAGAGACGGATGCTTGTTCAGTTTGCCAAGGCGGTCGACGACGGTGTTCCGACGGCTTGCGGTTTAGCCGAGCCAACCCTGGGAGAAAGACGCTGGTGCAACCTACAACACCCTCGGTAGGCGGCGAATCTTTCTTAAGGTGACTGTGGTATCACACAGGACTCGGTTCCAATTCAGAAAAGTTCTGTTTGTATCTCGTTTGGGTAAATCTGCTCGGTATTTGTAATTTGTTTCGATCATGTGATTGTTGTTATCAATGAAATTGTTCTCTGGAATTATACGTTGTTGCCGAAATTTTCCTAACAAGCTTAAGAAAGATTTTTTGATCTCTAATCGGCATTCAGATTTCCAGAAAACAATTTCTATTTTGGATCTAACCGTGTAGTGAGTTGCAGATTTATATCTTGGCATGCACGGATTGTGGGTCCAAGATCAGTTTTTTGCAAGAGGTTTTTGATAAAAAAAACTACCTGTGTGATTTTGTCTTTCACCTCAGATTTATCAATCGGTTTTGGTAAAGTGATGGATTAAGTGGTTTGCTGACTAAGTTTGAAAAAAGCTTTGTTTTAAATTATAATCTGTTGACTGATCGTTTTGGAAGGAAAGGGATAAACCACTTAGTCCTTTGTTTTAAAAGAAAAGAACAATATGTGCCACGTATGGGAGAGTAGTACACAGTGGTATGTCGGGACATTCTAGACAAGGAAAATGCATGCAGATTTTGGTGTAAGATGAACAGAGCTTTTCATGTGTGTGTAAGTGATCTCGTAATTGCCTTGGTTAATGTTTTAGCATAACCATTTTGCGCGCATTAAAAGGTTATGGGTACTGGATATTGATTTGGCGTAAAGGGTTTTTTACCTTGAATATTCATACTCCAGTAATGATTTTAGCGTTTTAAAGGCATTCAATTTGTTTGGTGCATTGAATTCATGAGTATAAATTTGATTTTTGAGGTTATTGTCTTCAACTCATAATCAGCAAAGGATTCTAAGGATTTTGTCCCCATACTCTTTTAGGAGTGTGCCTCTTGGCGGAGTTACAGTTTGTCTATGAGGAATAATATATATCTTGTGAACTAATTCCTCGGTAGTGTACTCCGTTGTGATGTCTCATGTGTTTTGGTCCCAACTTTTACGATGTTGTAGGAATTTTGTGATGAACTTTTTCTACCAAGTTGTTTCAAATTTGAATCTCGGTACCTCGTGCAGATTCCATGGTAGACATAGAGAGATTATCTGTAGTGATAAATATATATTTGGCACACTTATGAAGATTAACACTGATTTTTGACGTGTTATTTTGATATCATGGAGATTAATTGTGTCAGTATAATGTCAATGATTCTATCCCTTAAATGCTGATATATACCTTGCTTGTGTATTAGTATCCTATGTCATAAGTCTGATATTGTCACATACAAAGTTTTGAGAGATATATGTATGGGCATGTACATGTATGGAGAAAGATTTATTTTGAGACATATCTGGACTTAACTTTGTGTGTGGAAGTGTTTGGTAATTATTAATTTCCACAGGATGCTATCACAAGATTATGGTTGTGGAGTCACTTTGTTGTGGCATGGGTTAGCACAGTTTGTTTCAGAGTGAGATAAAACAATGGGTGGAAACCTTTGCAACTGCGAGCGACCCACTTGATTGGCATTTAAATGAGTACGTGGACTGATGTCATTGCTCGGTAACAGTGAAGAGTTTGCCTATGGGATCTATACTTTGATAGTTGGTCACATAATGACTTTTCAGTTTGTGACTAATCCTTGGAGTAGAAGGATTTGTCTATTTGTTGTTTAGGCAACAGTTTGATGATTTGAGGCTTATCTGGACTAACTTTTGTTAGTGAAGGTTTTTTGATAAATGTTACCACAGGAAGGATGATCTGGACTTGGTATGGTGGAGTCTCACTGCTGTGCGACATTGGAGTAATCTACTTTGCTTTGGCTTGGATAGTAGATTGCTTGGCGTTTGCTCAAAAAGGAAAAAAAAGAAAAAAAGAAACTGTTTGGCTTCGGCCTCGGACAGTCGTGCGCGACTGGACGCTATGTGGTAAACAGTTTGGCTTTGGCCTCGATCAAACGTGCGCGATTGGACCTCGATCGGGTTTGGAGAAAATGTTTGGCTATGGCCTCGGTCAGTCGTGCGTGATTTGGCCTCAGATCAAAGTGGTGTACCCAACCCCGGTCCTGCGTAAGATCTGCTCGACTTGGACCGTGTGCGGTCATTTCGGCTTTGTTTTGGGAACAAGTTACAAGAGCAGATGGAGAAAATAGAAACGGTTTTGTTTTGTGAATTTTTAAGATCATTTTGGATATGATCCGTATTGGACCCAAAAAAAAAAAACGTTCGTTTTCCAACTTTGAAAGTTGCTGCTTTGATAACATTCAAAGGCAGTGGATGTTTTTGATTACTTATGATTTTATAAAGAGATCAAAGTTTTAGAAACGGACTAATGTCTCAAATTGATTGCTATTTTGAAAGGATCACTATTAGCATTTTTTTTATTTTGCTAATTGGTTTTATACTATGATTCTCGAAGTGTTTTTGTGATTGGGGCTCCACTGTTTTATTTTATTTTTATGCATTGGAGGGCATTGGATTTATTTGGGCATTGCATGTGAGAGCATGTACAGGTTCTAACCAGTACTTAAGAGATAATAATATGCAGTCGTGCATAATTATGTTTTCTATGAAATCTCTTTACATGCATAAATATCAGTTGAAATGGAAAATGGAGGCAGTGCCCCAAGTGATTTGATCACATCTATTGGTGAGTCAACAGAGGTTCTTATAAACCATGCTGAGAAGAGGTGTCAACATGAGATGTTGTTCTACCTAAACATCTTGAGTGGTTTGTACAACTGTCTGGTGCGCCAACAGTGGTTCCTACGGGAATATGTTCCTCTCATGTGGAAAATGAGTAGGATGGGCAAGTGGTTGCTGTTGTGAAGGTTCAAGTGATAAAGACTTCTTTTCAATTAGTTGAAAGAAGCACTAAACCATTTAACTTAATTCACACTGAGGTGTGGGATTTCAAAGTTATGTCCAAATACGAGGTGGCAATAAGTATTTTGTTACGTTTGTCAATGTTAGCATAAAATATTGCTTCGTGTACTTGCTCGAGAGCAAGAACGTGGTGGATAGTGATGGATAGTGACCGAGGTGGATAAAGCTCGTTCTTGTTAAGAATGGAGTTGGACATCAACTTAGCTAAAAATAAGGTGGTGGATAGTGACCGAGGTGGTAAATTCAAATTACCGGTGGTGTAACTTGTGTCTAGCTAGTTCACCAAACCACTAGACCTTATTCGCTTCAACAATATGGATTTGTTAAAAGGCCATATCTTGCCTAAGAGGCGCATTTTGCTCCGCATATGGTGGCCTAAACAAGATACCATGCAAGAAAGTTGATAAAACCCTAAAAATGTTGGGGCGAAAGCCTTGCGATAAATTCTAAGGAATGTGGGGGTGTCTTGCAAAAGTGGTTGTTCCTATACCTAAGAAGGTGAGAATAGGCCTCACGATTGTTGATTGTGTGCGCACAATAGCAACTTGTGTTATGTCTTGTGCATGAATATGAGATATCAGATATTCACAAGAATAAGAACATGGAATCTAGGAATGTGTAGTTCCTTGAACACATATTTTCACATAGATCCATAGAGGAGTCGAGTTCGGTTAAGCGAACTTTGAAGACTGCAGGTGAAAGCAGTCAAGACCAAGAGGAAGAAGTTGATGTTGAGCCTAGGCGTAGCAAACTGGCTAGAACATAACATCCAAGAAAGCAGCGAGCTCTCCTAAGAGTCCTTTGTGAAAGGAGGCTATCAAGGATATGTTAAACTCAAAGTTTGACTTGAAGGATATGGGTCTTGCAGATGTGATTCTGGGTGTCAAGATCACCAGAACATCTGTCGGACATGCGTTGTCTCAGACACACTATGTTGACAAGATTCTTGAGAAGTTCAACCCGTCTGATTCAAAGTGTCGCAAGAACCCCTGTGGATTTAAATCTCCGTTTATCCAAGAATGGGGGGGGGGGGGGGGGGGGGGGGGGGGGAAGGCGTATCTCAATTAGAGTATTCTCGGATAATTGGGAGCCTGATGTACTTGATGAATTGTACAAGGCCCGATATAGCTTACTCAGTTATTGGGAGCCTGATGTACTTGATGAATTGTACAAGGCCCGATATAGCTTACTCAGTTAGCAGATTGAGTAGATACACGAGTAATCCAGGACATGATCACTGAAAGGCAATAGTCAGGGTTCTTCACTATTTGAGGTATACTCATGATCTGGGATTGCACTACACTAGATATCCAGTAGTACTTAAAGGGTATTGTGATGTGAACTAGATATCTGATATAAAGGACTCGAAATCCAGAAGTGGATATGTCTTTATACTTGGTGGTGCAGTTATTTCTTGGAAATCTTTCAAACAGACGTGTATAGCACGTTCTACGATGGAATCAGAGTTTATTGCTCTAGATAAAGCATCTGAGGAGGCCGAGTGGCTACATCAGTTTTTGGAGGATATTCCAAGATGGCCAAAATCTGTGCCAGCAATTAGTATCCATTGCGACAATCAATCTGCGATTGGTAGGACACAGAGTAATATGTATAATGGTAAGTCTAGACACATTCGTCGTAGACATAATACCATTAGGCAACTGCTCTCTAGTGGAGTTGTCGCTATTGACTATGTGAAGTTAAAGGACAATATTGCGGATCCAAAGGGTTAAATCGAGAGCTAGTTGAGCAAACATCGAAAGGGATGGGGCTAAAGCCACTACGCTCATAGTTACCGTGGGGGTAGCCAACCTAGCTGACTGGAGATCCCAAGATCTAGGTTCAATGAGACTATCTTTCCCGAGTAGCCGAGAACGATCACTGAGGAGACTCGGTCTCCTGCCCATTCCTATGGTGTAAATCAGTGATACCTACAAATGGAAAGAGGTTAAGCATTGCTTTTATTGACTCCTATGCGCTGGATTGCCAGGCGGGGTATAGCAGGATACCCTTTATAGGAAGATCACCTATGTTAGTATGAAGTGGGGCCGCTTCTTTGAGAATTGTGGCAAAATTCTCGAGAAAATACTCGCAGAACCAGGAAGGGGGTGTCATGGCCAAAATAAACCCAACAGTGAGAACTGAACTACGTCAGGAGAAGTCCTGTGTGACGTCTATTGTCTCGGTTTACATCGGCGGCGGAACAGTTCAAAGCGGGACCGCACACTGGTCTGCCAGTAAATCCGATAGGCTATCACAAGGGAAGGTTCCAGGCCAAAAGCCACCTATCCTATGCAGGGATTATCCGTTGTCTCTCTCTCCTTGTCAGCTTTGTACTCTGCGTCAGTATGTCTGCCAATTTCATTCATGGGGGGGATTGTTGGAATTTTCCAGGAAAATCGAATGAATAAAATCGAGGCATACGGAGGGTCTCTCGAGGCAACCGATAGGCTTCTATTTGGTTCAACGAATCTGGACGTGGACTAATGACCAGGAGTTACAACCTGGTTTACTCCTCCCCATTATGAGGTTAATGGCATATTTGAATTCTCAAATTCATTGTGGGAGTTACATGCAATTCAATTCCTGAATTCATTATAGGAGGTTTCCTTCCTTTATATTGGTGTATCACATTTTGGTAGAGATACCAGAGTTTCGTATTGCTCCATATACTCTGAATATTGTTCTTGTGAGAGAGAGAGACAGACGCTTGTTCAGTTCGCCAAGGCGGTCAACGACGGTGTTCCGACGGCTTGAGGTTTAGCCGAGCCAACCTTGGGAGGAAGACGCTGGTGCAACCTACAACACCCTCGGTAGGCGGCGAATCTTTCTTAAGGTGACTGTGGTATCACACAGGACTCGGTTCCAATTCAGAAAAGTTCTGTTTGTATCTCGTTTCGGTAAATCTGCTCGATATTTGTAATTTGTTTGGATCATGTGATTGTTATCAATGAAATTGTTCTCTGGAATTATACGTTGTTGCCGAAATTTTCCTAACAGTTTCTGCTTCAAGTCTTCTTTAAATTTGAGTGGAGAAATCGAAGATCATGGCATGCCCTCTTCTCGCACACCAATGACAAGTTTTCGATCTTTCTCTTGGATGTACATACAAATACATCTCTTCCTTCTCAGAAATAAGATAAACTACCCCTCTCTTCCAAGGCCTAGATATATACATGCAATGCGAAAATCGAGTTGTGGAAAGGAAGATATAATGCTCGATTCCTATATCAGCAACGCAATCGTGCACATCGTGCACCGCTGGAGGTCTTTCACGGTTATCGTCGGCACCGGAAAAGGTCTAGATGACATTTGGTCGTCCGCGGGTGTGGAAGTTTGACCCGGATCTGAATTCCAGAATATTTGCAACCAGATGCAAATCTGTTAAAGACTTTAATGTGACAAGAGGAGTGAAAGAGGAAAGCAACAAGGGACCTAACGAGTAGTCAGTCTGGTTTGTGTACGTGAACAGGAGGAGGAAAACGAAGGAAAGACAGGTAGAACAAATCGGGGCAAAACTGTCAGGCTACAGAAAATACTCGTGGCACTAAAAATGTTGGTCGGGGCATTAGGGCCACCCCGAGTCAAAACCCAACAGGTTTTCTTACACTTAGACCGTAACCAAACACGATGGGGATCGGTTCAGTTTGGTTTGGTTTTTCCCAAACCCGATTCTATCGAAATATAGAAATAGATTTCTTGAAACTATTTTCAGGTGGATGCCATCACAATGGTCTCAAATAGCATTAGAAACTATGCAATAAGAATGTCAAATGTAAATCAATATTTTATCTTTAGTGTATTATCATTTCCCAAGAACAACTTCAAAGATCCATTGCTCCAAGTATGTTACTACATTTATTTTTCCAATCAATTTTATTTGCTGAATCTCAATAGCTAATTAATTTTGGCATCAAAAGTCACTTGCCGTACAAGTAGATGAGGATAATTTGATAACCAATATTTTATGGACTAATGCAAAGATGATGGCAGATTATGCTCACTTTGGGGATGTGGTTTGTTTTGATATGACGTATAGGAACAACAAAGATTGTCAGCCTTTTGCGATGTTTGTTGGGGTGAACCATCATAAGCAAACCACTAATTTTGGTATTGCATTATTGTATGACAAGTTTGCTTATTCTTTTATGTGGTTGTTTGATACTTTTGCCAAGGTTATGGGTGGAAAGACAATCAAAACTATACTTACAGATCAAGATGCGGCATTAATGGCAAAAGCATTAGTTGCTCAGTGACCAGTAACAATTCACCACTCGTGTATCTGGCACATTTACCAAAATGCGGCATTAAAACAAAGTGGTGCATTTGTGATATTCAAAGATTTTTCAAAAGATTTCAATGGAATATATGATTATGAAGACGAAGATGAATTTATCAGTGCTTGGAGCAATGGATCTTTGAAAGGTATAATCTCCAAGATAATGATTGGTTGATCGAAGTGAATGTATACATAAAGGAGAAATGGGCATTAGTTTATGGGAGACAGACTTTTTGTGCTGATATGACTACCACCCAACGCAATGAGAGCATGAACAATGTGCTTAAAAAATATGTCAGCTACAACCATAATTTGTTGCGGTTTTTCCATCATTTTCAAAGGTTAGTCGATGATCGCCGGTATGAAGAACTAAAAGCTGATTTTAGAGCCACTCAAAGTACTCCATCTTTGTCCTTTCCCGGTAGAAATTTTGAAGATGCAACAAGTATGTACACCCCCAATGTGTTTGTATTGTTTCTGAGGGAGCTGAGCAAACATCATGATTATAATTTGAACCAACTTGGCGAGAGTGGAACAATAATTGAATATGATATAAGTCCTTATGGCAAGCATCAACACCATCTTATTACATACGACTCACCAACAGATATGGTGTTAAAGAACTGTAAGAAATTTAAGTTTGTAGGATTATTATGTTCACATGCACTTAAAGTTCTTTCCTCAAACAACGTTATGACTTATGAGACTTCCGGAGAAATACATATTGAAAAGTTGGGCAAAGAATGCAAAATCAGAGAATACAGCTACTTGTGCATGGACAAAGGTAATGAGGGGAAGACGATGTAAAGAGTAGTGCATGTGTTCAGTTGCAGTAAGTAACTGGGGATTTCTTCCTCAATCAAAAGTTAATTGGTTAGTGCAGAGAAAAAGATTGCGGCAATTGTAAAAGAAACAAAAAGTGTGGAATAGAATTAAAGCCTTGGATGAACCTGGGCTTTGAAGAGAAATGGAAGTAGGGAACTAAAAGGGAAAAGAATTGGGGTAAAGTAAAAGAGTTAGAGGAGAAGTTAAAGAGAGTTGGAGTGGGGTAATGTGCATGGCAGATTTAGGAGGGTGGGACAGAGGGATAGGACAGAGGATCCGAGTCCGGGTATAGGAGATCTAAAGTCCCCTTTAGGCTAACTTTTAAGTGTCTTTCTGATTGTCATTTTTATTGTTTTCTTTTAATTTTTACTTAAATTTGGATCAATTTTTGGACATCGCATCGTTCGGTGCAAAAAAATACATCCAAAGGGTCCTTAATAATCCATTTTCAACTAACTGTTAAGGAGTCTGGCTCAAAGGATTCTGTTACAGCTGATCCCAGCTCCACTTCTAATTCCACGTCAGTAGTATTAAGGGATTAATCTGTTAGTTAGTTAGTAAGTGGGTTGGTTAGTTTGTGGTTTGCAGATTAGTTAGTTTGTTGTAATTGGTTTTGTTGTGGTGCGATGTATAAAGGGGGCTTGGCCCTAGTTTGTAATGACAGATTGATAAAAATGAAATTGGGGAATTCCTCTCTCTCTCTCTCTCTCCTCTTCTTGATGTGTTCTTGATTCAGTTTACACATTTTATCAAAATTCTTCATGGTATCAAAGCTTTATGACGAAAGTCTGACCTTCGATCCTTGATTCGTGTATTCAATTCGTCAGATCAGAATGTCTACTCCATCAGCTTCAAACGAAAGTGAGAATGGCGTCACCATGCCAGCAGCCCTAGCTTTTCTGGTGTCGAACTTTCACTCTCTCGTGACAATCAAGTTGAATGCTGAGAATTTTCTCCTCTGGAAAACTCAGGTATTGAATGCGTTGCGAGCAAATGGCTTCATTGAGTACGTTCGAGGCACCGTTGGGCCACCTCCTTCACAGATCAGAGATTCAAGCAATAATTTGGTAACAAATCATGCATTTCTTACTTGGACGCTTATCTATAATCAGTTACTATCTTGTCTGACTACAACGTTATCATCTACTACGATGCCTCTAGTTCTAGGGTTAGAACATGCTTCTGATGTGTGGAACAATTCGGAGAATCGGTTCAATTCTCTTTCTAGGTCAAATTTGCATGAGCTCAAACGAACTCTCTTTAATTTCACAAAGACTGAATCAATGGATAAATACATTGATGATATAAAAGTGTGTGCACAAAAGTTGAGTGCTGTTGGATATGAGGTAGATGATGATGACATGGTTTTTCATGCTATTAATGGTTTGCCAGAAGAAGAGTTTAGTTCTTTGAAACAAACTCTGAGAACTCATAGAGATCTCAAATTTCATGAATTGGTGTCTATCTTGAAAGCTGAAGTGTCTATCTTGAAAGCTGAAGAACATCAGTCACAAAAAGGCAAGAATAAGGTGGAAGATGGGGCAAGTAGTGTGTTTCTGACTACTACTCAGAAATTACAAGATCTGAATGTTTCTGGTGTAAGTAGTTCAAATCAGAGTTCTGTGTCACAAACTACTGGTAATCTTGGCTCAAACTCTGTACTATCTTCCCCTATTTTGCCTACACCAACACATGCTTTAGAGTCCTTTCAACCTCAGACATCTTAGTCTTTTCAAATGTTTCAACCCCAACCACCATCAGTACCAATGTTTCAACCTGCTTTTGGTCAATCTTCCACATACTTTCCACAGTCCACTTCTAGATTTAATAATAACAATAGAAACAGGCCAAGAGGACAAGGTTTTATGTCTTTTCCTAGGCTAGCATGTCAGATATGTGGCAAAGACAATCACTCAGCTCGTACTTGCTACTACAGAAACACACAAACCTCTAGATATCTACCTCCTGGCTTTGTTGGTGCTAGTATGCCATCTGGTTTTGCAGGGGCTAGTATGTCATCTGGTTTTAATGGATTTCAGATGCCTCCATCTGCTGGTTATCAGTTTGGTTATCAGAATATTCCTATGTGGAGACCTATGGTTTCATCTTCTGTTCAAGTGCCTCCACAAGTCTCAGTGCCTTTTGTTTCTCCAAGTTCATCTCAATCACACTTTATCTCACCTGGAATTGGTCCTATTTTTGGATATGGTGGAGGATATCAAGGACAATTCTATTCTACTGGGTCAGGACCTGCAGGCAGTGCTTTTCAAGGTCAAATTCCATCAGCTTTGGTAGCTTGTTATACACCTAGTTCACCAATAATGAATGAAATGCGAAACACAGCCACTGCGTTTCTAGATAGTGGGGCTACTAATCATGTCACTTCTGACCTTCACAACATACAACAACCTCAGAATTACACAACTGGGGCAGGAGTGATGGTTGGAAATGGTAATACTCTTTCAGTTTCCTGTTCTGGTAATGGTTTCTTATCAACACCAAAGGCACATTTTCAGCTCACTAATGTACTTCATACTCCTGCCATCACACATAATCTTTTGTCTGTTTTTCAGTTTGCTAAGGACAATAATTGTTCTCTAACTTTCAACTCTTCTGGCTATGTCATTCAGGACAATCTTACTCATCAAATTCTGTTCAAGGGCCATGCCACAAGGGCCTCTATCCTATCCAGAGTTGCTTTGAATCTGATTCATCTCAGGTTCCTTCTATTTTTCATCTGAATAAAACTGTGTCCACTTCTTCTGCTACTTTGTGGCATAGGAAGCTTGGTCATCCTAGTATTCCTCTTTTTCAGTCTTTGGTTAAGCAGTTCAACTTACCTGTAACTGGTTCTTTTGATGTTCAGTGTTATAGTTGTAATAAAGTCAAGAGTCACAAGTTGTCTTTTCCAATTTCTACAACTAAGTCTGCTTTGCCTTTTGATCTTGTTCACACAGATGTGTGGGCTCCTGCACCTATTTCTTCTGTTAAAGGGTATTGATATTATCTGCTAATCATTGATGATTGCACAAGATATTCGTGGTTGTTTCCTTTATTCTATAAGTCTAATGTCAAAACAACTCTTGCTCAATTCAAAGCATATGTTCAAACTCAGTTTAATACAACTATTAAGACTATTAGATCAGATAATGGAGGAGAATTTGTCAATCATTATTTGATTAATCTGTTTCTTAACAGTGGTATCATTCATCAAACGTCATGTCCTCACACACCTGAACAAAATGGGGTTGTGGAGAGAAAACATAGGCATTTAATGGACACAACCTTAACTCTTCTTGATCAAGCTGGGATGCCTGCTAAATTTTGGTTAGAAGCTTTAAACACAACTCTATTTTTAGCTAATAGGCTTCCTCATTCATCTTTAAAGTTTCAAGTTCCTCATGTCCTTTTATTTCACACTAAACCTGACTATCTTTCTCTGAAACCTTTTGGTTATGCTTGTTTTCCTTGGCTTAAACCTTATCATTCCCATAAACTCATTCCTAAATCTTCTACTTGTGTTTTTCTGGGGTATTGTACAACTTCCAAAGGGTATCGTTGTTTTGATCCTCATACTAATAAAGTATATATTTCTAGACATGTGATCAGATTCTTTGAAGATCAATTCCCCTATTGTTCTCTTATTTCTTCTGTACAAGATTCTGAGCAACAGTTAACCAACTTCTCTGTCCCACTTACCTCCTTTTCAGATATAATCATTCCTGTTAATCCACCTTCTTTGTCTCCTCATGAGTTAGTCCACTCTATACCTGCTCCTGTTCCTGTCTTTGAGTCTTCACCTATCACTGTCCCTATATCTGTCTCTTTACATGTTTCTTCTACTTCTACCTCCTTTTCATCTTCCTCTTCTCATTCTTCCTCTACACTTCCTTCTGATTCTGCTCATATCTCTGGTTCTACTTCTTGTTTTCCTATTTCTTCTATTACATCTCAGCCTGAGAGAATGACAACTAGGTCTCAGAATGGCATTTTCAAGCCTAATCAACCATTTTCTTTGTTCACATCTTCTTCTACCTCTCCTTCTTTACCTACAACAGAACCTAAACATTTTTCTAAAGCTGTTCTTCATTTTGTGTGGCAAAAAGCTATGGCTGAGGAGTATGAGGCCTTAGCAAAGTAGGGCACTTGGGTGCTTGTTCCACCTCCTTCTGATGGAAATGTTATTGGATGCCAATGGATTTATAAAATCAAGAAACACTCTGATGGTACAGTGGCAAGATATAAAGCTAGGTTGGTGGCTAATGGTAATCAACAAGCTGAAGGGCTTGACTTTACTGAAACCTTTAGTCCAATTATTAAACAGCCTACTCTCAGGGTTATTCTAAGTCTGGCAGTCAATAACGGTTGCCCTTTAAGGCAATTAGATGTTTCAAATGCTTTCCTTCATGGTCTAATTACTGAAGATGTGTATATGAGGCAACCTCTGGGGTATAAGGACTCAGCACATCCTGAGTATGTGTGTAAACTTTCCAAAGCCTTGTATGGCTTGAGAAAGGCTCCAAGGGCATGGTATGCTTTGTTCTCCAGTTATCTTGTGGAACTTGGTTTTCACCCTAGCAAGGCAAATACCTCCTTGTTTATTTTTACACAAAAGTCTGATATTACTTTGGTTTTGATCTATGTGGATGATATAGTCATAACTGGCAGTGATTCTACCTTCATTCAATCTCTTATTCTTCAACTTAGTCACAAGTTTGTCATGAAAGACTTGGGTTCTCTGCATTATTTTCTGGGTATTGAGGTTCATAGAATTGCTGCTGGTTTGTTTCTATCTCAGTCCAAATATGCCACAGATCTGCTTGCAAAAGCTGGGATGATAGACTGTAAAAGCTCTGAGTCTCATGCCTCTGTTAAACCTGGGATCCCAGATAATGATTTTCCTTTTCCAAATGTTCATTTGTACAGAACTTTGGTTGGTTCTTTGCAATACTTGACTCTAACCAGGCTTGAGCTATCTTTTTCTGTTAATGTAGCATGTCAGAATATGCATGCTCCTAAGTTGAGTCATTTTATGGCAGTCCAACATATTCTCAGATACATCAAGGGATCTTTGCATCAAGGGTTGAATTTTGTTCCGGGGCCATTATCTCTCACAGCTTTTGCTGATGCAGATTGGGCAGGGGACCCTGTGGATAGGAGATCCACCATAGGTTTTGGAATTTTTATGGGTCACAACTTGGTCTCATGGTGTGCTAAGAAACAGCATACTGTGGCTCATTCATCTACAGAGGCCGAGTATAGGGCCATGGCTCAAACAGCTAGTGACTTGGTTTGGTTGCAGCAATTGTTTACTGAACTTCTTATTCCTTCCTCAACACCTCATGTCTTGTGGTGTGACAATAAATCTGCTATAGCTCTAGCTTGCAACCATGTGTTTCATGCTAGGACTAAGCACATTGAGATAGACTATCACTTTATCAGAGAACAAGTCTTGAATCATCACATTGTTTTGTATCATATCAGTTCAAAGGCTCAGGTTGCTGACATTTTCACCAAGCCTTTGTCTGTTTCCAGGTTTCAGCTTTTGAAGTCCAAACTCATGGTAGGGAATCCTCCCATGAGTTTGAAGGGGGGTGTTAAGGAGTCTGGCTCAAAGGATTCTATTACAGCTGATCCCAGCTCCACTTCTAATTCCACGTCAGTAGTATTAAGGGATTAATCTGTTAGTTAGTTAGTTAGTAAGTGGGTTGGTTAGTTTGTGGTTAGCAGATTAGTTTGTTGGTTGAAATTGGTTTTGTTGTGGTGCGATGTATAAAGGGGGCTTGGCCCTTGTTTGTAACGACAGATTGATAAAAATGAAATTGGGGAATTCCTCTCTCTCTCTCCTCTTCTTGATGTGTTCTTGATTCAGTTTACACATTTTATCAAAATTCTTCACCAACAACTCATCAAAACCTTAATGCCGTAACAGCCAACCAAGACTCCAATGAATGCCGGGGGCAAGCCAGCGAGAGAGAGCAAATACGTCTATGATAGAAAAGAGCAATTCAACAAAGGCCGTGTTTTGCTCTTTTCGTTTAATCAATCTGCCTCTTCTTTTTTTTTCCATGGGGTTGCCCGACCCCTCTCTTATCAATGTGTTGTTGCCTCTGTCGATGCCACCGACAACGGTCCTACCACCTACACGCCGCTGACGTCTATACCTATCTCCACGCCTCCGACAACGGTCCCACGCCACCAATGCGGCAATGCCATCGTCCACATGGTTTGAATTTTTACCTGGATCAAATCTTGGGATTTGGTATGTAAATCTTCTACTAGTATTTTCTTTCTCAACCAGATGAAATAACAAAATATGTTCTTTCGTGGTTTTGCAAAATCCAAAGCAAAGTCAAAAGCTGGTGGAGAAGATAGTAAAAAAGCAACGTCCGAAAGACCACAAAGTTGATAACTACAAAACCATAATATATACGGGAAATTGATATTCGCGCTCCCTTTTTTGATACAGACGCTCCACTTTGTTCATGAAGTTACTAGTAACTTCACGTTGAAAGTGGACCGCCTACATAAAAAAAGGGAGCGCGAATATCAATTCCCTATAGATGGAGAAGAAACAAACACATTGTGCATACAAAAATGAAAAAATTAGCCATAAGGACAGTAAAATAGTTTTTACTTAGGAGAAGGACGCTAGCAAAATAGTTTTCAATAGAGGTCCTTCAACTTTTTGAGTTATTGAGCTATAAGGGCAAAACATGTTTTTGGCCAAGTCTCCCTACAAAAATTTCAAAAGACAAAACTTACACATGGAAGATGAATTTCATTTAATAAGAACACAAAAGCCTTATCCTTCATCTGTCAAACCATGAATATGACTGTGTACATGGAGTTACAAGCATATACTCCAGAGAACCACAATAGTTATTTCAACTACCTCCCACAAGTTCATCCAGAAATAGTTACATATGGCAACCAAACTAGAAAAACATCAACGAAGTCCAAGGGGATGTTTTCTGGGTTTGCTCGAGATGGTCGACACAAAAGTGCAATGGATTATATGAATGAGGAGGGGAAACTGCAATATACAAAAAAGAGCTACGGGTATGAGCGCAAGAAGGATAACCGGAATGTTAACCCATGATAAACGATCATTGACGGTCACAAATATAGCAGATCCGAAGGCCACCATCATGGTTACGATGGACAAGAAAAGGCAGAAAAGACCCATGACCACTTTCACCGGCAAAGAGCGAAAGAAATCCTTTTCTGCATACCGGGCAGTGAGAATTCCTAAAAACATCAACAGTGAGGTGGAGGATGCAAACATCGATAATGCGTTGGACAAGACAAAAACCGTGAACTCGTCATACTTCAGAAATATAGGCCGGCCAGTCTCCTCATCATTACCTCCAGGAACAGTAAAAGCCGTCGTAAACATAACAGCAGCAATGAGGGTGCTGACAACCATGCCTGATGCTGCGGTATTCTTCATCCAGCTCTCTCCCTCTTTTGCCAACTGTTTGTGTTCCTCAGTAAATAGAGTTGCAGGTGTTTTGTTGTTTTCATTGACTTCTTCTTTGCACTTGGGTTGCACCATACTCTCAACCTCCTAGATAGTTTAAGTAAAACAAACTTATTAAGGCGAAAATTAAGAAGGACCATGCTTTACGGTTGGAAAAAGGAGCACTCTAAAAACGCATGCCACCCAGCCAAAGCATATTTCGGGAGATCTCCAATTCACTGGTAAGGCTATCGAAAATTACGAGCATTTTAGTTCTTTTAGGATAGGATAATTATAAACCTTTCACCCCGAGAAAGTTACATCATTCGATCTTTAGCCCTTAAAAATTTGGTTTCAATTTACTCCTTAAGTAATCAATTTCGTCAATGTAATCACAATGACAAGAACTGCCAACTTCTCAACGAAAGATGACATTTGTTGAAAGGGCCAATTGGCCAAAGTGGTAAAAGTGCAGAACTTAAGAAGCGAAAGTGAGAAATGTCGAATACTTGAAAGGGTCAAGTGGAAAAACATTTAGTGTCATGACGCATTTCTTTGGGGGACATTGACAAAAAAAATTCGATAGATGGGAGGATAAAGAAAAAAAAATTGAGTTCACGAACTAGGTCAAATTAATGAGGGAGAGTGTATTTAGCCTTTATTTAATTAAAAGACATTAGCTGAACAAACTTTTGGATATGACTACCTTAAACCATTGAAGTTCCCTTTGCATTTGTAGAGCTGGCCCAGAGACGCGTCCAAGCTGACCAGGAGGAGACAACTTGGCAGCTAGATGCAAAAAGTTGTTACCAAATATATCATGTCGGTGAGCCATAATGTTCTTCCTCGTTCCAAATCCATGTATGAGGCTAAAGATCTTTTCTTGCCGCAAGACAATCGAATGTGCAAAAATTGTTCTACCTTTACTGTCTTTTCTCCATATGATTGGAGGATCACATTTTATTAATTCAACAATAAACTCCAATATCCCATGCTTAACGGCATCATAGATCATTTCATCTATTCCAATATCAGTAAGTTGTGACTCACTCAATTCTGGTATCTCCTTACAAATGCAACTGAGGATTCGATTCTAAGGGCTTCACGATGTACCAACTTTCTATGATATACATCTGGGACTGCAATCCAAACAAAAAATCTAGGTTAAAGACAAAGGGAAGTCCATGTAAAAATGACAATTTCATCTGGAGTATCGTCATACCAAAATTCGTCAAGAGGCCTGAAACCAGTTCTCCGAACAGGCTTATTGCTGCAAAAAGGACATATATGAAACAGTTATAACAAGTATCAGTTGAAACTTGAAATTTTCTCTAAGAGAATGCCTCTGCATTTTTTGGCCAAGGAAAAATGCATTAATTAGCCGACTATCATTACATGTTGAATAAATTGGACTTAACTGCCCTTACATATATTATCTTGTCAATATCACTATGCCAGCCGAATCCAACTTATTATGCAAAACTTTTGTTTTTGTTGGAAGTTTGGAAGATTGATTGATAAGGGTGAAAGTCAAAGAATATTCATTTGTGTATAGTTTTCAAGAGTAGACCATTCGTAAGGAGAAGAAAACTACACCAAGCAAACACCCAATGTTGAAGGCCTGAGGCCAAGAACCAATTATACACAAGACATTGCCAAACAACAAAATAAGCCCCATGACAAACGGAACCCACCGAACCCCTGGTCAAAATTACTTACATTAATGGGAAGATGACACAAATGGTATTTGAAGTTTCAAGATTGCGACACTTTTGGTTATTGCCATTCGAACTACAGTACATTAACTCTTTACTTAATGCGTTTCAAATAGGTCCAATACATAAGATCTGTTTGTAGTTCTAGGATTTCAAGATTATTGTATGACAAATCGTATGACATGGTGCATGTACTAAAGTCATTAGTTATCAACTATGATGCACGGACACTGACACGGACATGGGGACACGGGAATTCTAAAAAAATGGGGACACGAACACGGCAGGGGACACGCCACGTGTATATTTATTTATTTATTTCAATTTGTTTCTAAATTTAAATGGCAAAATGTGGACAAAACACAAATTCCATAGTTCCAATACCATTTAAACAAAACAAAACATCCATAAGTTCAATACAACCCTATTGAAAAATTACAGTTTAACTCCTGAAATTTAAAAAAAAAATTATAGTTTGACCCCCAAAATTTTAAAAAATTACAGTTTGACCCCAAATTTTTTTAAAAAATTATACTTTGACCCCTGCCGTGTCCCCATTGGTGTCCCCAGCCGTGTCCCCCTCAAAAATTTATATTAAATTATGGGACACGCCACGTGGCGTGTCCCATACATGTCCCCACGCTTCCCCGTGTCCAAACACTGCGAAACGTCGACCCCTAGATGTGTCGGTGCTTCATAGGTTATCAACACCCGCTTGAATGTGAATATTTAACTAATGGTTGTGCTTCCAAAATAACCCATGAGGAAATAGAATATTTGGAAAGAAGTAGCCCTACTTTGTTGCATATAGCTAGGATTGACGTAAGCATTTATACAAACACAAATCCACAAACATTTTACACACACACAGAGAGGAGGAACACAAATCCACAAACATTTTACACACACGCGGGGGGGGGGGGGGGGGGGGGGGGGGGGGGGGGGGGAAGAGAGTAGTCAACATGCCTTTGCTAATTATATTTCCTCTACGATATTGTTGTTGTTGGACTCCTCTCATATTCTCTTCATCACACGGTACTGGACATGGTCCAGTACTATGTGGCAATATGATACCTGCCATTAAAGTAAAAGTAAACGAAGTCATGTGCCACACCATCAATTTCGTCACTACATAATAATACATAGTAACAAATCTAGATAAATAATTTAAAATCAATTAATAGAGTGGATCACACTTGACTACGTGGCGAAGTAATCAGGAATTCTTCAAATATTTATTTGAAAGTAACAGAACCATTATTACCATTTAGCGAGAGCAAAGAATTAATTTACGCTGACTGAGAGAGGCGGGGGCCCTATGTCTAGACAATCTATTGGGCTTTTTTTAATTATGGGTGTTTCGGTTGAAAAACAATTATGGGTGCTTGGCAACCAATTACAAAATCTACTCCATCAAAATGCGTTTGGCAAAATAAACTGGAGAAAGTTCATTCTCATTATAACTAAAAAAATCAATAATCTACAGCTAAAATCCACGATTTACAAAATAACTGTGTACATATAACCGTGTCTCAAATATTTGGTAATCAAAATCTGAGCTAGACTTGTCCAGATAGAAAGCCGTAAACAGGGGAACTCACATGAGTATATCCATCTTCTCCAAAACACGAGTTTCGTGCCACTTGGGAATGCAGATGGCTTTTGAGCCAATATTCTGAGGGCATACTTTCCGAAACGATCTTTAGTAAGACCCAGTTTTGGGTACTCTTCCAGTAGCTCCAAAGCAACATCTGCGATAAGAAAGAACAAACTCCAGGGTAAGCACTTACGCATCTTAACCGATAGGAAAGAACAAGCTTCAGATAATTATAGTTAAATGTTTACACTAACCATAAATTTCAGCAATGATCAGACAATGCAGCAGCGTGGAACCATTGTGGCCTTTCTCTGGACTTAGCTCATCAATGGGTGTTACTTTGTAGAGGTAATGTACCATATCTTTCCGGTTATATAGAGAAGCCACAATAACAGGGATGGCGCCATCAATATGTAGATTATTTGAAATTGTAACCAACTTGGGATTCTTGTTCACCATTGCTTCGGCTAATTTTGTGCATCCATTGATGGCAGGCAGCAAGAGAGAGGGCTGTGCTCCCGAATTCATTTGTGATTTCCAAGTCATCTGCTGACATTAATTTCACCAACTCGTCTGCAATCCCTAAATGTCCAGCTAGAATTGCAACATGAAGAGCTGTATCCCCTTTGGATGTAATCCTCGCACTGACAGCATTGTCTTGCAGATCAAGTAATCTTTTTGTTTCTTCCCAATCCCCATTTTCAATTGCATTGTACAATGTCTGATAACTTAGGTGACGAAACTTATCTGAAAAACAATTCTTTTCTCAACGAATCATAGGAACAGAGAGTACTATAAAAAGGACAATGGAAGGAAGTATGAAAAAAGATGGAAGACTGGAATGCAAATAAAGCCAATGATAAACAGAATAAAGAAAAGAAAGTAGTAGCGTCTGCTGTTCTATCCTTTACCTGTGATGGAGTAAATAGAGACTTAGCAGTAGTGGGCCTAGTGGTAGCAAGCAGAAGCTGAATAATCTTAGACTCTTCGTAAACCTTTCACCTCAGTTAATCTTAAACTTGAGGCAGAGAAGTTGCTTTAGAAGAAGTGACCAAGCATGGAAAAGGGAATTCATCAAAGGGCTTAGAAATCTATGCTTCTGGTTTTATTTGGCCATAGATAATTAGGAAGTTTGAGGCGCGAATGTTAAGATAGCAAGTCAATCAGATACCAAGGCTTTCAAAGTGTTAGATATAGTGCAACATTTGATACAAGAATTGTGCACTCAATCAGTAAGGTTCCTTGGAAACGAATGCTGGACTCCAAAACATACTCAAAAGTAGGCATACTTTGTTAACATGGTGTTGCAATTGGGAAAAGAAGAAAAATGAGAAGACAAAACATAAAGGACGTAAAAGAGAGAAAATTCAAAATTTTCTTAGGAATTACTCGTTTATGCTTAACAAGTGCGTCATGATACTGTACTTCTCAGAATTCTTACCATTCTCTTCCACCGAATCTTCATGGTCATCCGGTCGTCTCAAATGTGATGGAGCCAGGTGCTCCCATGCATCTTTGGCAGAAGTAGTTTTCCCAAACTTTTTATATTTGTCTGGTCCGCATGACAGTTGAATGGCATGTAAAGCCAATGCATTCTTTTTTTTCCAGTCCTCATAGTCATCAGCATCTTTCGCTGGTTGAGGTATCTTCCCAGTTACAACATCCCACAAGCCTTGACCGACCAAGTACCTTTTCAAGCATACTTTCCAGTAGTCATAGTTATCTTCTGTGAGTTGTTCATGAACAATTCCAAGCATTGCTATGCTTGCACTTCCCATGCTTGCTCTTAAGGAGTATAGAAAGATAAACAGCAAATTAGATCCGAGTTTGGAGGAAGAATAATGGTGTCACATGGTGCATGTGCCGAGCCATGTGGAAATTCCTTCAAATTTGGCATAAATGCATCATAAACAGAAAAGAGCACCGCGTAAAAAATTACTCCTATAGTAGGAGTTAATATGAATAAGAGAAACCATGTCATAATACATTCAACACACTCTAACTTACCTCAAATTTCCCTGGTGAAAAATGCTGGTCTGCATGAAAATGGTCTTACATAGGCTGTTTTTTTTTTTTTTTGGAAAGACAAGCTCTTCGCATTGCAACTTCTCATAAAATATTTGCTCTTTATGGTGAAATCCTTTGGTAAAAGTATATGGGCTTGTAGAAATTAAAAATGTCATCCAAGAAGAAGAGGCTTAAACGAATTAGATCAGTAGAAAAGGCAACGGAAAGTAAAAGAGACAGGTGGTATTTAACAAGCTCACTTTTTCGAGTGGGCTATTCCATCATTTCTGCTCTACTTTCGCTTCATTGCGGAAAGATCAACCTTTTACAACCAAACGGCTTCCATCAATTCCAAAGGAAGGTCTGCATATTGGAATCGCCACTTGGGTTTGGGGACTAACGTACTAACTACTAGTGGGAAGGCTAGCCTCTACTCTAATCTTCTTATTGATGCATGAATGAAAAACCATCCACTAGGTAGGTTTTGGGAAGTGTAGACACCCTAATTTGGCTAAACAGATATCTCGGGTCCCACCTTGGGAACCATCCCGATGATGAACAGGATACAGTGATTGTTGATTGACTTCTCGTAAATCCGAGAGACTTTGTGAGTCCTTTTAGCTACTTAAGAGGACCCAATCCAGAGCCAGAAAGCCTTTTAAGAGAGAAATACAGTGTTTAGGTAGAATTGATTTGCTGGCTGCCAGATCGATCTCACGGCCATCACTTCTTTCTTTCACCCGTGGAATATGGTGGTTGAAATCTCTCCGTGAGAATCGTTTCCTCGGCCGCCAGATCGCTTTGCCCAGAATTCTGGAACGTTCTATCATCGTTTCATCAAAACTCGAACTCTAGCAGCCATGAAACGTTGCTTCCGGGCTACGAAAATACTTCCCAATAGAGGTCTTGTTGCCCTATACTTCCTATTTGATTCGTGCATTGTGATTAGCCGGAGTGAGCTAGCCATTGCCTATAAATAGAGGCCTTTAGGGTTCCGAAATTAAGGCTGAATACACCCCCTCCTACCACGATACTCTGCAGAAATCATCTCTCATACTCCGTCTACAAAAGCCCCAACTCCCCGTGAGCAGCCGCAATCTGATCAATCAAATCCCGAAGTACTTACTCTAGCTCTTAGGGTTTCGAGATAGCAAATCAACCAATCACCCTCAATCCAAAGCAATCAAGCTACTTAGGGATCAAGGTGGTGAGGCCCAGGGGCCTATGGTTTGATTTAAATTCTGTTTTTACACTTTAATCGTAGTTTTCTGCTGTAACTGTTTGGTGTGAGGAAGAACACCGGCTGGGGCTTCATTTAGCCGGCCGGTACATCAAACCAGTGGGATCCCTCGGCCGCGTAATCCATTCGCTGGCCGAGGAATTCATGGATAGATTCTGTGTTTTGTGTATATCGTTGCATGTGGTTTATTTATGCCTTGTTCACTTCACTACTCTACTCAAAAAATATTTCTCAACTCAATCATTACTCTCATTTCTCTCTCTTACTTTTTTATCATTACTCTCATTTCTCACTCTATCTCTTGTAGGTGCGGTCAAGATTATGACCGTTGACCCCAGAAGAAGTTTGACCTACCACTCACATGATGACGCGTGGAAAGATCGTGAGATTGACTTGTGGCAAGCAGTTGCCCCACAGAGAGATTTGGTGCCACGAGGCATAAGATGCGTTGACGTTGCGCAAGATGGGCCCCGCGCAGCTGAACAAGCTCGCGAGGGTATTGAGGCCCGCGAGAGTCATCGCGAGGGCAGTCGGGACCGCCAGGGTCCCGCTGGCAGGGCCGCGGTAGTCCCGCGGACGGGTGGGACTCGCGGCAAGATGTGCCCCGCGCAGCTGAACAAGCTCGTGGGGGTATTAAGGCCCGCGAGTGTCATCGCGAGGGCAGCAAGCCCGCCAGGGTCTCGCGGACAAGGCCGCGACAGGCCCGCGGAAGGGCAAGATCCGCGGCAATAGGGGTCCAGCGGAGGTTTTGTTCCTTGCCTATAAATACCAGTGCTGGTATTCAGATTAAAGGGGGGAGGACCTCTCCTTCAGAGACACACAGATTTTCAGAGAGAGGGAGAGACCATCTCCCCGAGAGAAATTGGAACTACGTTTGACCTGATTCCCTACACACCAGGATACGTAGGCAGCCCTGATGATTCGGGCACGGTCGCACGTTTTATGTCTCTTCCACCCCTTCATTCTAAACACTAACCATTCTTTACCTCTCCAGCACATTTTATTCTCATGAATATTTTGGGCTCTATTCTGAACCCCGAGGAGATGGGTCTAGATTTTGACCGCTCCTACATTAGGCGACTCTGCTGGGGAGGTGGATTGGTTGGCTGTTTAATTTCAGAGCTACTTGGTTTCGGAGCTGTTTTGCAAGAATCACTTATAAATATAGAGGATAAGAATCAACAGGCCCAGATCTACATATCTAGAACAGAAGAATGAGAGAGACGGCCTTGAAGACCTCAGCATCCCAGTCAACCACAAAAATCTATGGGGGCAACATGGCTTGAAGATCTCTGCGCTTACCGACACTTAAAGATTCTCGTGCTGAATTTTGTCTTGGAACCACTCATCAAAACTCTCTATCAAGAGGGAGAGGTCAGATCTATCCCCTGATTACTTTATAAAAAAGAAAAAGAAAAGAAAGAGAAGCCTGAAAGATTGGCCTGATTCATATTTATGTTTAAATCTGTATGTACTTTGATGCATCTTTCTATGCAACGCGGACTCACACTTGTTGTTGCCCCATGTTTTTTTGGATTCTATTCTAATCACAAATATGTGGTCTTTGCATGAGCCGCGCAATTGACGAGAGAGATTACCTCCGCTACAACCCACCGCGGAAGGAAACTTGCCGCCACGAGATCCACTGCTTACCCCCTCAAAGCTTCACATGTCGGCGAGTTACAGAATCTTGACGGCCGACGTGCCGTGAGAGTCAAATTAAGCCATGGAGATTACTCTGAGGAGAACCCTCCAGGAGAAACAGTCTGAGCCGCGGGGATCGCCGCGGGGATCACCGCGGAGGATCATCAACACAAAGCCAAAACCATTGATGGTTCAAACTTTCCACGAGTCGCGTATGGCCGGGGGAGTGGCGAGCCGCCGCGAGAGTCCCCGGTCGCGGGAGTCACTCCAAGGTGGACAAGCTAGGAGGTATATTGCGGGCATGACGGTGCTCTTATTTCACACAAAGTCGCGGGAACCATCGCGGAGGCGAACACGCCACGATGATTAGTCCGAGCGCGGGGATTACCGCGGAAGGACAGCATGAAGTCAAGACCATCGCGGGTTCAAACCCTCCGCGGGCGTCACTCCGAAGTGGACTAGCTAGACCACATCCGCGAGAGGTATGCCGCAGGTACGACGGTACTCGCGGAACCATCTTTAATTCACATCTGTCGCGGGAGTCACTGCGGAGAAGAGCTTGTGGCCGCGCGACTCGTCGCTCATCCCTGCGAAGTTCACATGACGCAGTAGCAACGAAAAATGCTGTATGAGTCACACATGGCCGCGAACCGGCAAACTATCAATGGAATCACCACTCGTATTAACACCATTCATGGGAACCCACCACCAGAGTAGACTGTACTTGTGGATTCAACGTAGCGGCGAACATGCCGCCGGTAGCATTTCCTGCCATTTTCTACGTTGCGGATTTAACAAATAATAGACCAACGGCAAAAGCACCGCGAATGCCGGAATTAATTCTTGGCGAACATGTCGGAATGGTCACCCCGCGGGAGCCACCGCGGAGGTGAAAACTGAAAGCAAGACATCTCCTACAAAGGGGAGTATCACAGGTGCCAAGTTACCCGCGAGAGCCATTGCGTGGTTTAATGTGTCCAGGGGGGAGAACATCCCGTAACCCGAAAAGACACCAGAGTTAGCGCGAGTCCTAATCAAGGGCGAGGGGCGCGAGATGCACCGAACAGGTGCCAGAGTTAGCGCGAGTCCTGATCAAGGGCGAGGGGCGCGAGATGCACCGAACAGGTGCCAGAGTTAGCGCGAGTCCTGATCAAGGGCGAGGGGCGCGAGATGCACCGAACAGGTGCCAGAGTTAGCGCGAGTCCTGATCAAGGGCGAGGGGCGCGAGATGCACCGAACAGGTGCCAGAGTTAGCGCGAGTCCTGAACAAGGACGAGGGGCGCGAGATGCACCGAACAGGTGCCAGAGTTAGCGCGAGTCCTGATCAAGGGCGAGGGGCGCGAGATGCACCGAACAGGTGCCAGAGTTAGCGCGAGTCCTGATCAAGGGCGAGGGGCGCGAGATGCACCTAACAGGTGCCAGAGTTAGCGCGAGTCCTGAACAAGGACGAGGGGCGCGAGATGCACCGAACAGGTGCCAGAGTTAGCGCGAGTCCTGATCAAGGGCGAGGGGCGCAAGATACACCGAACAAGTGCTAGAGTTAGTGCGAGTCCTATTGAAAGGCGAGTAGCGCGAGATGCACCAGGCAGGTGCTGGAATCAGCGCTAGTCCTGATATAGGGTGAGCATCATGAGGTCAAACTCATCGAAGAGAGTAAAGGTCCAGACGCCTCAACGGCAATAGCAGAAGGAAGCAGCAGTACGCATCCTTATCAGATTCGCTCAGACGCAAAGACACTACGCACGCGCACGACAACATGAGTGTCGCACGCGCACGGGGGGCATATGTAGGTGCGGTCAAGATTATGACCGTTGACCCCAGAAGAAGTTTGACCTACCACTCACATGATGACGCGTGGAAAGATCGTGATATTGACTTGTGGCAAGCAGTTGCCCCACAGAGAGATTTGGTGCCACGAGGCATAAGATGCGTTGACGTTGCGCAAGATGGGCCCCGCGCAGCTGAACAAGCTCGCGAGGGTATTGAGGCCCGCGGGAGTCATCGCGAGGGCAGTCGGGACCGCCAGGGTCCCGCTGGCAGGGCCGCGGTAGTCCCGCGGACGGGTGGGGCTCGCGGCAAGATGTGCCCCGCGCAGCTGAACAAGCTCGTGGGGGTATTAAGGCCCACGAGTGTCATCGCGAGGGCAGCAAGCCCGCCATGGTCTCGCGGACAAGGCCGCGACAGGCCCGCGGAAGGGCAAGATCCGCGGTAATAGGGGTCCAGCGGAGGTTTTGTTCCTTGCCTATAAATACCAGTGCTGGTATTCAGATTAAAGGGGGGAGGACCTCTCCTTCAGAGACACACAGATTTTCAGAGAGAGGGAGAGACCATCTCCCCGAGAGAAATTGGAACTACGTTTGACCTGATTCCCTGCACACCGGGATACGTAGGCAGCCCTGATGATTCGGGCACGGTCGCACATTTTATGTCTCTTCCACCCCTTCATTCTAAACACTAACCATTCTTTACCTCTCCAGCACATTTTATTCTCATGAATATTTTGGGCTCTATTCTGAACCCCGAGGAGATGGGTCTAGATTTTGACCGCTCCTACATCTCTCTCTACTTTTTAACTCTCTCTCCAATCATTACTCTCATTTATCTCTCCACCCGTTATCCAAAAACACTACTCAAATCACAAACCAACAAAGCATTACTGTCCTGAATCACTTATTAACTGCTTAAAGGCTAATAAATGGTTGTGTAGAATTAAATAAAGCAAATATTAGTTCTGTGTTGAATGATTATGGGCCGGTCTCACGACCAGTCGTACAAGGGTGCATAACACCTTCCCCTTATCATACTTTTGGCTCTCGTACCCAGAATCTCTACTTGTTTTCTTAGTTTTAGTTTTAATAAACTAAGCGGCGACTCTATTTAGCGGTAATCATTATCGTGTTGAGATGTTCCTAGTCATGGGAATATCCACGATTTTCGTTTATAAAGAGGAAACATGTAGTGAGGATATTTGTGTGGTGATGCCCCTTCGGGGAGGTGTCCACAGGAAGAGGGTTTACCACTCCAACTCTTGAGCTGCATGATCGGGAAGAAACCAAAAAAAACTTAAAAAACTAGCAAAGGTGCAGCCAGGGTTGGAGATTTCCATGACCGTGGTCTTGCTGTATATTTTGGTGCCTTTTATGGCTTCTCGGTACACAAAGCAGTGAGGGCTCAAGAGGTTTACATTGGAAAACTCTTGGGTAAAAATTGTGAATTTTCAATGGGAGAGCCGAGAGTGAAAAACACGGAAAAACAAGAAGGGCCAGGCCAAACCTGTTCGATCTATATAAGAGGATCTATATTGGTCTCCCCTTTGATCTCTCAACTAGTATTTGGGCAGTTCCTAGATACAGGAAGTTATGGCAACATAAGAAGGCAAGATCAAACATTCCACCAAATTTAGGAAAAATACAGGAACGGTGTTATAACTGTGCAAGTAAAAAATGAATTATGAAACGCAACAATGGATGCATGCGCAGCAAATGTACATGAGGTCACTTCTAATAGATGACACATTATTTACCCAAAAAAAAAAATAGACGAAACATTTATTGAAAAATGGTGATAAAGATAAAACTACATTTGTATATCTTACCTCTTAAGCTATCCTAATTATACAGGTTAACATTTTGAATCAGTAAACCTAGCACAAACTGACAAGTCCTCCATCTTTTCTATTTATTTTGGTTGTCTTTTAACTCTTTCTTTAATTTTATGAAAATGACAAGCTACCTTAGCTTTTCATTCATTTTCTTTTCCAAATAACAGGACAGTTCATTACGTTTGGAAGCAGTACTATTTAAGAAGTGAGTTCCCACTTCCCATTTCATCATAATGGACATGGTACACCCACACTATTCTTCAACCCCTACGTTCAACATCTCACTTCCAGTACACGACTTATTTAGGTCTTGTTTTGTAGCCATTCTATTTTCTGTTTTCTGTTTTCATTTTCAGAATTTTCAAAAGTTAACTTTGAAAGTTTGTTTGGTGCACTACTTCCACTTTCAAATTCTGGAAATCACTTTCACTATTTTCATAATTTGAGGAAGTAACAAAACTCAACTTTCACTATTTTCAGAAACAAAAAACAGGCTACTCCGCTACAATTCCTTGGAGGTCTTTTTTCATTTCCTCTTCCTCTCTCTCTCAAACCCAGGTCATTGAAGATACTCTCTCTCTCGCTCCCTCCCTCTTATAGTCAATAAAAGATACTTATCGAAGGAGAAAAACCTTATAGTCAATAAAGGACCGACTTTGGAATTTGAAAATTTCACATGTATTTCACCTATATATATATATATATATATACTCTCTTAACTTAGAGATGAGAGGAGGCCGGAAGGGATACATTGGGCTTATGAAGCCATCATTTTATGAAAGTTGATACTATAATTTCGGCCTAGGAAAAAAGAACCCAATCACCTGGACTCAGTGCCGCCTCAAAGATATTTGGGCCCGAAGCGAAAGTTGCGCCCAATAGGGGGGGCCATTTAACTCCTCATCTTTGAACAAAATTTTGCGAAATGTTGAGGAAAACTAAAGGGTGGAGATTCGAACCCAGTTTTTAAAGCATTCAAAGAACCTAAGCTGTCACATGACCATAAAGATGTTATTCAAAGCAAGGCAATTGAAACTTCTTATTATTTAAACTATATTTTTTGGAGCCCTCTTAGGGCTAAAAAATCGGGGGTCAAAAGCAACGACTTCTTCGGCTTCCTCTCTAAGCCGGCTATGCCTGGTCTATCCACCCGGCCCTTTCTTTCAGAATATCAAGTATGAAATTTGTTTCTAACATGATTGCGAAGGCTTGGATGATTCTCTCTCTCTCTCTCTCTCCTGTATAGTTTGAGAACTAGTGGAGAAATTGCAAGAAAGACCATTTTAGAAAAAGTAAAAACTAGTTTCAGAAATTGATTTTTTTTAAAAAAAAAACAGGTTAACACAAACATGTTTTCTGTTTTCACTTTTTTTTTAGGAAAAGTAAAAACTGATTTCAGCAAATAGAAAACAGAAAACAGAAAAGTGGTAGTGTTACCAAACATAGCCTTAGTTTGGACATTTTAACTAATTTTAATTGCCCTAACAACAAAAGATTATTCATGACCACGGGAAAAATTTAGGATAATATCAATACCTGGACTGATATTTGCACAGTGTGTGCTGGACTGATGGAAGTTATATGGACAATTGAAAGAACATGAGCAGCGTGTTGCACAGCGTTGTAAAGTGTGTTAAGAGTATGCATTATTTAATATGTTCACTCGGTTGGAACTTTTCGCGCACAAAATCCACGTAGTTCTGTTGCGTTAGTTCTATTTTGGTTCTGTCAATTTAACAATTTTACAGTAACTTGTAGCTTTAGGAAAGAGATGATATTGTTAGACCATGACCAAATACTGTCTGATATTGATTTTGTTTACCAAAAGACTTAATAATTACAAGTCATTTTTACCATGTGGCATGCAGACTCTTTGATTAAAGACAAGCACATGCAATCAATTGGTTAAAGAAAGGCAATCAGGGATGATTGCATATCATGTTAGAGGGCAAATACCTTGGGAAAATCCTACAGCGTTCTAAGAGATGGTAAAAAATAAGAGCAAACTTAACTCTGTAGGTTAGTGGACTCATTTCATTGTCCTCTTATATTTCTCTTACCTTTTCTTTCCGGCCCATCTATCCATTCATACATCCCTGACCAGTTTGAACAAATGGACACGTTGATATCCATATTCCAGATTGATTACGAAAAGGATTGGAAGAAAAAGGGATCATGGATAGAGATAGAGGGGAGGTCCACGGGATACTTATATGTATCATGGGATCAGTTATTCTACATTCGGATAAAGAGGTTTGGGTAGAGCAAATAAAAAGAAAGACATTTAACTTAAACCGTTGGTTGAATAAGTAATTTAATCTAGATTTGATACAAAGGACGGATGTAGGATTTTAATGCTGGGTGGGCGAACTTGAAAAATATATATATATTTGTTTAACTTACATAAGGCGATTTCAATTTCTGCCAATAAAAAATTGCAGAATTATTAACAAGAAACTTTTGTGAGTATGTTTGATCAACATTTACAATTACTAAACATGGTAAGATATGAACATATATGCATACAATTCAAGGAGGTGGGTAGTTAATTCTTTTTCTTTTCAAAAACCTCGATGGGAGGACGTTAGATTTTTTTCAAAGAACGTTGGTCGAGCGAACTTACAAAATAATAAAATGTGAAACAAAGCTACAACAATTCTAAACAAATTTTGAAACTTAGGTAGGGCTGTCGTCTGGGCTCATCCATCCTTCAGTCTATCCATGGTTGAACTTGTAACCTGCTAATACAACCCTCTATTTGATATAGGTTAATCCCTTTATAAGAGCATACCCAATGACACGTCATTTATCTTGGGAAAACCATAATTTGGCAAGGGGTCTCAAAACATGACCTCTAATGGCTTGCCAAATGTTGAGCCACATAAATAGCTTTGTCCTTCTCAAGCCAAATTTGGCACAAGAAATGGGAAAGCGTTTATCGTCACATCAGCATCTATGTGTTGCTATGTATACAGTCTAAATCGCCATGATCCTCATAATTGGGTTAAGTCAAAGAATGATTTTATCTCCATCGGAACAACTTTAACAAAAATTAGCGAAAGAATACTGCAACACGCCGCAAAAATGACTGGCAGTGGCTAATCATAGAACATGTTCCCCGAACCCAAATCCTCCATTTGAATCCTCTAATGAATCGAGATATTACGAAACTTCTACTACTAGTAGTCTATATTAGGATATAGGAAGCATCCTTTATGAGGAAGTCGTCTTCTCTCACAACTGCAGTCTTGTTACTTTTGTAGGAAGTTTGTTGCTTCCTTTTTACATATTAGGACGTGTGGTTAGGCTTTGAGGCATTGAATCCATAATGAATAACCTTTTGCAGCTGTGAGTGCCGTAACAAGATCCCTAGCAAACTAAGTTAGATTCGGAGGCACACCTGCACCTCGACCGGCCCCAGTCCCCGGATTCCCTCCTGGATTCTCTCCATGATGACTAACTTCGTCCTCGGGAGGTACCCCACAGCCACCCCGGTTTCCAACCCTACCTCGTCGCACACGCATTCTCGGAGGCATCTTACTACAATTATAAGAAAGAGAGAGTTCATCAACAACAACATCATTTAATGAGATCAAAACCTCCAACTATCCCAACACGGGTCAAAAACAACGCTACACCACTCTACTGTATTGAAATGCTATGCCATGTAAGTCAAGTGATAACAATGCACACAAGCACACACGAGTTATGAAAATTTGCGTGACATTTTAAACCCATGAGACTAGAAGTCTCCCCACGGTCTCTAGGTATTCTAAACCTAGACGCTCTGATACCAATTTGTCACGACCTGGATTTTTAGCATAAATAAATAACGCTTTCTCAAATAAAATCCTTCGCATATGATAATAAATACCCCAAATAGTTTCCACCTGTTGAGCTTTACAAATAAGTCTCAGTTTCAAAAGAATAAACACTTTTGGCACTCCGGCCCCCAAATAGATTACAATTGTTTATACGGACAAATCATTAAGTTACAACCTCATCTTCATCAAAAGAAAGTCTATTACAAAGATGACTATGTAACTAAATCAGAGTTAGCTTCCAAAAGTCCTTTTCACTTCCAGGCACGCAAGTCATGCAAATCACTGTCCAGCATTTAATCCTGAAAAGAAAGATTAGGTTGAGCTATGCGAGCCCAGTAGGAAAATCTTTACTAGACTTATGTACAAATAACATGATGAATGCAAAAGATAACTAACGAGAAGACATGGTTCTATCAATGATCAAGGAGCAACGAGAGAGAGCATGACAATGTTCAGTGTATTCACTCTAACAATCCCGACAAGACTCGTCAACACAAATCTCCACTAACTATATTTCCACCCATTGCGTTACAGTACTACATCCCGTGAGTTACCGTATTACCACCCCTTGCGTTTCGGCGAACCCTAACACCTCAGACCATCGTGTTACCACCCCTTGCGTTGCGAGGTCCACTAGAGTCTCCGTGTTTCCACCCCTTGCGTTACAGGACTCCCTAGCCGACTTACGACTCACCACAACTGCTACCGTACTCGACGTGAAAACCATGACTCTTTCACTATCAAATTTACAAGTAAAAAAAAAACCACACGGCAAGCCAACTATGTTTCGACAATACCATAAACATTTCCAATGACCAATCAATGAGTAGGATCACCGAACCAGGGCAAAAGAAGCATAGATATCTCACGAACTCAACGGATACGATTAATCATGCTATGAGGTGATTTGGAAGTATTTAGAACAAGTTATAAGTGATCGGGGGTCAAAACGACGAAGTTTGGGGCAATAGCTGAAAAACTGTCCATTATGATCTGGTATCGATACAGCAAAACGCTGTATTGATACGGGATTCAAATCAGAAATTTCTGAAGCTTCTGTTTTCAACGGGTATCGATACGGCTAAAACCCGTATCGATACGGAGTGGTTACGAACAGATTTTCTGTAGATTTCAAAGGTTTCGACAACAACACCACCAACAACAACAAAGGGCACGAACAACACACCAAATCAAGCTATTTACACATAAAAGTAGCAAAGAAATTCCTACCTCAAGGTCGTATGAACTTCCCCCGAGCCAGACGAGCCCTAGATCTCGAGATACTCCGAAACCGAGCCGAATAAACTTCCACCGAGCTAGACCCACGAAATTTGAGCTTGGAAGAGCAAGGATTGAAGGTTTTTGGTGAGGGTTTTGTGGAGTTTTGAGTGAGGAGAGGAGAGAGAGAACCGGTGGAGGGAGAGAGAGAGAGCCGAGAGTTTGGTTTTGGGAAAAATGATCCCCCATACACAATCACTCCTATTTATACCTCAATATCTTCAAATCACACATTCTTCCCTCAAACTTCAATTCTCTTACTTAAGTCCCCAATTCAAATATTCACCAATTAATCTATATTTTCTCAATTAAACATTCAATAAATATTTCAAGAATTAAAAAAAAATATTCGGGTCTCTACACTGCAGGGACACAGTTTTGAAGGATGTGAAGTGCATGCAGACATCACAGGCTAAAGTTAATTTCTGAAGTACATGTCCTTCTTCGTGAATCAAACTGCATTGTTCTATTTTGGAATACTGTATCAGTTTGACAGACCTGTGAGATTCGGGGATTGTATTGTAATTTGGGGTATCGTATGTACTATTGTGAGGATTTGTATTTAAAATGGTATTGTTATTTATGTTGAAAATCGAGGGCGTGACAAAAATCCTCATAGTTGACTTCATGACATGGCCCTCCCTTATCAGTTGGACCCCCCTAATCAGTTGTACACCCCTTATCAGTTTGAGTTGGACCCCTCTTATCAGTTAGAGTTGGAGTTGGACCCCCCTCATCAGTTTGACTTTCCATCATTTGAATGGGATTAATTGGTTCTACATACATGTCCATTATCCTACTTGGGAAAAGTTGCTGAATCATCTCTATTACATCACTGTCAATCAATAACATTCTCAACCCATTGTTAATGTTTTTCCAAGTCATCACATAGTAATAATTTATCATACCCGTGTACCCCAATTTCTCGACAATATCACCAACCACTATTAAAGACATTTTTTGTGGGTCACATTCGTCACAATATGCAACAGAGCCACCTTCGTACCTGATTGTGGGCCTATTAAAAAACTTTCCCCCATGATGAATCTATATAGTGAAATTGCCTCCTGGACATGATTAAACAATATTTATAGGACCACAATCAGAAAGAAGCATTACAACAAACAAAAAAACCAGAGCTTTTCAAAAAAAAAAAAAGGGCAACCGACACATGCAATAAACCCAATCCAGAACCCAATAAAGCATATCTGTTCAAAAAAATAATTTTTCTTTACTGAAAAGGACCACTTGTATCGATTTCTTCCCAAAAAAACCACTTGTATCAATTCATTCGGTTATCTATTCTACAGATAACCGAATGAATCACTCACCTAGGGTTTTTTCTCTGTTCCTTGGCATGCTTCTTGATCGTCTGGGAAATTGACCACGATTCCCCCGTCGTCGTCTCACTCTTACTCGACCACGATTCCCCCTTCGTCGTCTTAGCTTTTTGGGTTAGGAGAAATTAGGTCGTGTGAAGTGAGGGATGGAGTGAGAAAGACTGAAAAAGAAAAAAGAGTGGGAAATCGATTAGGGTTAGGGGAGGGAGGGGAATGGGCAAATATGCAAATCAATTTGATTTGAAACTGAAATCAATTTGTAAATCGAAGGTTGACATTGATTTGAAACTGAAATCAATTTGCAAACGGAAGGATGACATTGAAATCAATTTGCAAATCGAAGGTTTAGTTGGGTGAAATTGAAACTGAAAGGACTAAGTTGAACTTTTCGGATAAGTCAAAGGGATATAAAAGCAAATCACTCTTCTTTTTTCTCAACCAGATGAGATAACAAAATATGTTCTTTCGAGGTTTTGCAAAACCAAATGTAAAGTCAAAAGCTGGTAGAGAAAATAGTAAAAAAGCAACGTCCGAAAGGCCACAAAAAGTGTAAGTAACTACAAAACCAAAATATGGAGAGGAAACAATCGACATTGTGCCTACAAAAATTTCAAAAGACAAAACTTTCATGGAAGAAGAATTAATTTCATTTAATAAGAACACCAAAGCCTTATCCTACAGTGGAGTTAATTACAAGTATATATATTCTCCAGAGAACCACAACGGTTATATCAACTACCTCTGACAAGTTCATCCATAGATAGTTAAATTCGGCAACAAAACTAGAGAAATATCACATACAAACTTCAACGAAGTCCAAGGGGATGTTTCTCGGGTTTGCCCGAGATGGTCGAAACAAATGTGCAATGGATTATACGAATGAGAAGGGGAAACTGCAATACACAGAAAAGTGTTACGGGTATGCACGCAAGAAGGATAATCGGAATGTCAACCCAAGATAAACGGTTATTGAGGGTCATAAATATAGCAGATCCGAAGGCGACCATCATGGTTACGATGGCCAAGAAAAGGCAAAAAAGACCAATGATCACTTTAATTGGCAAAGACCGAAAGAAATCCTCTTCTGCAAAGCGGGCTGTGAGAATTCCTAAGAACATCAACACTGCGGTGGAGGACGAAAACATCGAGAATGTATTGCACATGACAAAAAGCAAGAACTCATCATACTTCAGAAATAAAGGCAGGCCTGTCGTGCCATCACTGCCTCCGGGAATAGTAAAAGCCGTTGTAAACATAACAGCAGCGATGAGGGTGCCGACAACCATGCCTGATGCCGCAATATTCTTCGCCCACCTCTCTCCCTCTGTTGCCAACTCTTTGTGCTCCTCAGTAAATAGAGTTGCAGGTGTTTTGTTGTTTTCATTGACTTCTTCTTTGCACTTGGGTTGCACCATATTCTCGACCTCCTAGATAATTATGTAAAGCAAATTTATTAGGGTGAAAATTGAAACTTGAAAGGCGGAAGTGAGAAATGTCTATAATACTTGAAACTTGAAAGGGTCAAGTGGGAAAATATGTAGTACTGTGATGACGCATTTCTCCGGGGGGACATTGACAAAAATTCAATAGGTGAAGGAGCATACAGAAAAAAAAAAATTGAGTTCAAGAATTATGTCACATTGTTGAGGGAGGAAGTGTATTTGCTCTTTCTGCAACTAAAAGACATTGGTGAACAAAATTTTGGATATGAATACCTTAAACCATTGAAGTTCCCTTTGCATTTGTAGAGCTGACCCAGAGACGCGTTCAAGCTGACCAGGAGGAGACAACTTGGAAGCTAGATGCAAATAGTTGTTACCAAATACATCATGTCGGTGTGCCATAATGTTCTTCCTCGTTCCAAATCCATGTATGAGGCTAAAGATCTTTTCTTGCCGCAGTACAATTGCATGCGCAAAAATTGTTCTACCTTTACTGTCTTTTCTCCATATGATTGGAGGATCACATTTTATTAATTCAACAATAAACTCCAATATCCCATGCTTAACGGCATCATAGAGGATTTTAAGGGCTTCGCCATGTACCAACTTTGTATGATATACATCTGGGACTGCAATTCAAAAAAAAACTCTATTAAAGACAAAGTGAAGTCCAATGTCAGAATGAGAATGAGAATTTCATCATCAAGAGTATCTTCCATACCAAAGCTTTTCAAAAGGCATGAAACAAGTTCCCCAAACAAGCCCAATGCTGCGTAACATTAACAAATATCAGCTTCAAACTTCTCTAAGAAACTGGACATTTTCTTAGAGAGAAAAAAATGAATTTACCATGTGGTACTATCAACTATCAATGACGTTGAATAATTTGGATTAAATGCCCTCGCATATGTTGTCTTATCAATTTCACTATGCCAGTCGCACCCAGCTTAGTTTTTGCAGAACTTTTTTTCTTTTTCTTTTTTACGGAAGCGAGGAACATTTTTTTCATAGGGTGGAAGACAAGGACATTCAAGTATGTATAGCTCTCCAACAGTAGACATTTCATAAGGGGAAAAAGAAAAAAAATACACCAATTAGCATGTTCATTGTTCAAGGCTTGAGACCAAGAACCAATTACCGTCAGAAGCCTAAAGAAAACAAAGTACACCAATTACCATGTTCATTGTTCAAGGCTTGAGACCAAGAACCAATTACTGTCAGAAGCCTAAAGAAAACAACACAAGACCAATACCGAAAGACCAACAAAGCCCCGTGATTCTACAACAAATGCAACCCTTCGAAACCCTGAGAAGTAGCAGCAGGGGAATTCTTATCCATTTTATTGAGCTGTCAAAATTAGTCACAATAACGGGAAGATGACAAAAATGGTATTTGAAGTTATGAGTGTAGAGACCCGTAAAAAAAAAAAAAAAATTATATAATCCCGGCGTTTCATAAAAATGTTAGAATATGGATCAAATGTGATATGTGTCGTAATTATTTGTTTTGGGGTTAATGTGATAGCATGATTAGTGGAAGGGTGTTGGTGTAAGATGCATGAGTGTATGGGTGGGTGTGTGTGTAGGGGGTAATTTTCCCCATTCTTATATCTCAACCCAGGACACACACACACCTCAATTTCTCATTCTCTCCACTCTCTCCCGAAACCCTCTCTTCGGCTCTCTCTCCCTCTCTTTTGCTCTCAACCAAAAACCCATCAAAACAACATGAAACCAACACAAACTCATCTCCATTTTACCTTCTATACGCATTATTGAGCCTTAATTTCGTGGGTCAAGCTCGGGGAAGGAGGAATCGGCTGATTTTGAAGTTTTGGAGGCTAGGGCTTTGTTTGATCTCGGCTTTGATACTTGAGGTAGGGAAATCTAACTACTTTTATGTGTTTATGAGTTGCTATAGTGCTTGAGACTTGCTATTGATCATTGTATTGAGATTTGTTGTTCGATTCCTTTGAAATCCCCAAAATTCTCTTGGTGTCCCGTTTTCTGCTGCTGCCCGTTTTTCTGAGTTTTTACCCAACTTCGAACAGTCATAACTTCCTCGTCCGACATCGAAAACACGCAAATTATATATCGAATTCGAGATCTCAAAGTCAGCTTTCCAGGGCCACCGGAATCACCTTAAGACTCTAAGTACACAGAAAGTTATGATCATAGGAGTGAAGGTGTGTCAGCTGCCTCGTTTTCTGCTGTTCCTGTCATTTTCTGGGTTTTTGCCCAACTTTGAATGGCCATATCTTCCTCGTCCGATGTCCAATTCGAGCGTATGATATATCGATTTTGAGATTTTGAAGTTATCTTTTAATTGCCACCGAAATTACATTGACAGGTTAAGTATACAAAAAGTTAGGACTATAATAGTGGAGGGTGGTTTGTCACAACTTAAGAATGAGTTCGATAGACCTAAAATATTGCACAAAGGTTGAGTTATGAATTTAGGATGAGTGTTGATTGAAATGTGGTACGAGGACACATGAACAATAATTGTGAAATGATGACGATCATGGAAAATGCGAGGTGAAGTGGTTAATCGGTAAACTAACGTTAGAAATGGTGACGTGACGACTTATTATTGATATGAGTTATGTTAATGCGAGATGTGCGTAATTGTTATACTCGTTGGTATGTGGGTGTTGCCCCCTTAATGATTGCAGTATATTAGACCCTGTTATGAAGTCGTATCGACAAGTTCACATCGTGAGTAATTGTGATTATGGGAATAGACCCGGGTAAAACCGTGGTGACCCAAGTGCCTTGTGAATGCGGGAATAGACCCGGGTAAAGCCGTGGTGACCCTATTACGCTGTGAAAGAGGGAATAGACCCGGGTAAAGCCGTGGTGACCCAACTGCTCTGCGGATTTGAGAATAGACCTGGGTAAAGCCACGGTGACTCTCTTCCGATTCGACTTAGGGAAAAGACCCGGGAAAGCCGTGGTGACTCTAAGGGTGATGTTGGTTGTATTGAACTAAGAATTTGGGATATCATTGTAGTGTATGGTGACTTGTGGTAACGGGTTTCGTGTGAGATTTTAACTACGCTATTTTTATTATTATATGTCGTTCGTTTTTTTTTTCATTTGGTAGAGTGATTGCCAAAGAGGCATGGATGACCCACCGTAGTGGGACACGTTGAGGAAGACTGGTATAGGCATCTGCACGTTAGGTTATAAACGGAATCTAATTGTAGGGATGTGTTAAATGATGAGACGTGACACAAGAAAAGAGGGTTAATGTGAGAAATTCCTTGAGTTCTTAAAAGTCTTGACGGTGTAGTACATTCATACTTGGCTCTAATTGCTATTGTCTATTGATGTGATCTCCTTCTTTTCGCACTTGCCTTCTCATATATACATAAAGTTAGCACAGATTTTTCTACTGGGCTAGTGTAGCTCAACCTATCATTTTTCAGGTACAAATCAGAGGCTGTGACATGGGTTGCTGTGCTTGCATGTGATCCTACATTTTGAAAGCGACTTCAGAGAGTTAAATTTTGCATCTCTTATAAACTTTATCTCTGGATGAAGAAATTGTAATCTTATTGTTATTATTTATTAAATGAAGGATTCCTGTGAATTCTTAACTTTCTTTTAACGTGACCTAGTGGTTTTTGGCCCGTTGAGCCGTTAATGTAATCTTTTGGAAAGTATTGGATGTTGAAATGAGATTTTGGGAATGGGAATGATATGTTATTTTGGGCATCGTACGGATTATTGTGAGGTTTCATTTACAGAAATCCTTTATATATATGTTGAAAATCGAGGGCGTGACAACTTGGTATCAAAGCATAGGTTTAGAATACCTAGAGACCGTGGGGAGACTTAGTCTCATGGGTTCAAAGCTCATCGCAAATTTTTTTTTACATGATATGTGTACTTGCTTGAATGAGTCAATACATCTGCGTGACATTGCATTTACGATAGCATAGATTGTTGTGGTATTGATGACTCGTGTTGGGAAAGTTGGAGAGTTGATTTCTCGATGAAGCTGTAGTTGTTGTCGTTGATTGTTTTATGTTTTAAATTCTTGTAGCACGATGCCTCCGAGACATGAAAATAGGCGGGGTAGGATTGGAAATCCGAGAATAGGGACAGGACAAAATCAACTTGCTAGAGAAATTGTAGCGGCACTTGCAGAGTCGAACCTTCTGAATCCAGCACTTAGGGCTAACAAGAATGACCGTGCCATAGAAGCAATGAGAGAGTTCTGCCGTATGAAACCACCTCAGTTCGATGGGGAGAGTAGTGACCCTCTTGTGGCCGATCATTGGCTTTCCCAAATTCGTAAAATCTTTAATGCTCTTAAGATTACGGAAGATGACCTTCGGGTGAGTATAGTAGCTTGTCAACTTATCGGTGAGGCGAATGAGTGGTGGGAATCCGTTTTAGGAGTAAGAAGAGACGCAAGGAGGGCGGCTAGAGCTGTGAATCAAGGAAATGAGCCGGATGAGGAAAACTTAACTTGGGCCGAGTTCGAGGAGCTCTTCGAAAACCAATATTTTCCAAAAACATGTCGTGAGAAACTTAGAGGACAGTTCGAGAAATTAGAGCAAGGAAATATGACCGTCTCCGATTATGCTATAAAATTTCAATCTTTATCACGTTTTGCACCAGAATCGGTGGCGACGGAGGAAAGGAAGTGTAGGCGCTTTGAGAAGGGGTTGCATTCGTCTGTCAAGCTGTTGGTAGTAAGTCAGCGTATTGGGAAGTTTTCTGAGATTGTCGAATGTGCAAGGAGCGTTGAGAATCCAGTGGGTGCGTTGGGAAACGTGGAGGTGTGGAAACCAAGGCAACCGACCGTTAGTGTGAGTACGTCGTCTGGGAGTTTTGGGAGCCAAGGGAGGAAAAGACAAAGAGAACCGAATCAGCCTTCGCAGAACCAATCGAATCTTAGGCTTCCTACTTCATCTGGAATTCAGGGAGTTCCATTGCTAAATAGGTCTTGTTATACTTGTGGCGAACCTGGCCATATTGCGAGAAATTGTCCTCAAGAATCGGGAGTACGTGGTGAGTCAGGCTCAATGCAGCAGCATAAACGTATGCCGAAACAGCAACAGACGCAGTTCTATCAAGCTACCTCGGGTCGAGGGTCACGTGTTGGGCAGAGAGCCTATATGATTAACGCAGCAAATTCACCACCTCCTACCACTTTCTAGCCTTCAGAGACATCAGTTGTGCGGGGTATTTTCCTCTCTCTATTGTTAAATTTCTTTGTGGTAGTTCTTTTGACTTGGGAGCATTTTGTTCGTTCATAACAATGTCTTCGTTTGTGATTTGAAATCTAAAATCGAGGATCATAGTCTATTTTGTTTGTGGAGTCATATCTTAAGGTTATGTTTACCAAGGTTGTGAGTTATTCATTCCTAAGTACTGTGTAGTAATTGACTTTCTAATTCAGCATATGGCAAGGTTTGATCTGATTTGGGAAAGGATGGATTATACTTATGATAGTTGGTGATATTCTGAACGTGATTTCATAAGAGTTACTTCGTTTATTAATCCTGTATTACATTAACCTAGCTGAATCTTGTTGGAATTGTGTCGTAATGTGCTTTCCGTGAAGTCTGTTGTACCGTTGACCTGTTATGATTTTTGACATTCGAGTTAACTATCGCTCTACCTTTCCTAGTATTTCTTGGTGCTATTTGGATTCTTATGATGAAGTATCCTTTGACACATTTGCTATTGATGTTGGTGAATGCTTCTCGTCCCTCATTCGAGTTCTACTCTGGACACTATCGTGTTGGGAATGAACCTTTGTCGGTTAGCTTGGCCACCTCTATTGTGAGTATCAGTTTCGTCATTTGCGATTGTTGTTTTACACAAGTTCCTACATTGCGATTTTTATCTATTAAAGCCAAATCTTATGGTGATATATTCATCGGTATTCATTTGTTGGTGCCGTTCAATTCAAATTCACTTGTTTTCTGTAGCATTAAATCCTGCTATGGTTTCCCAACTTCGGAGACCCATGATTCGTTCTATAATGTCCAGCTTCAATTTGTTAGAAGTTTAAACATTCTGGTCTTGGAAAAAAAAAAAAAATTGGTCTTGTATCAGTTTGCCTACGAGGGCTTGGTCTAATTATTTCATGCTTATTCTCAATATTGGAATCTTTCTTTGCCAAAAAGGGAATCCATGGTTTCTTTGACTTGTGGAGCAGTGGAAGGATTATGATTAATCATTTCTAGATTCTTTGAATTATCATGAGATGGTACGTAGAGTTGGTGCCTAACCACTTTAAGGATTCCATGTGTGTTCTTGAATTTCGGATACCTCGTGACCTTTCTTTGAACTCTTATTTGGTGTTATCCGAATCTTTGAGCTTACATGTTTCATTTGGGAATGCTAACTGAATCCTTCTCTTGACCCAACTTAGTGTGAGAGTTCGGTACATCTTTCAAGAGGAGTTGACATGTGTTCTTGGCTCTCTAGAATTAGTGTTAAGGGGTGCGATGGAATCTATTCGCCAACGACATTTGGAAGCTCAAGGGAGAATGACTGAACAAACCAAGTTAGTTCGTCGAAGATTGCTAACCACATAAGGCTGACCAAAGGATTGTGTTGATCGTCGTCGTCACCCAATGTAAATTGAAGAAAAGGAATCATGTGTTTTCGTAAAGCATCACCACGTTGGGGTTTGTCTCGTTTTAGGCGGAAAGGGAAGCCTTCACCGTTTGACAGAAAATGAGAGTTATGGGTTGAGTATTGGGATACGGTGTGTGTCTTTTGGATAACCAGGCGACTACCGATGAAATCCAATTGGAAGAGGCGTTTGATCACCTCTCATTCTAGGTGGAAGTCTCGGGAAGTCAATTGGACTATTGGGTATTCGTGATGCGTGTTAATACATAGGTATTGAGGAAGTATGAAATGAATTCATTACATGTGCTAGAGAAGTCCGAACTTGAGTTGGAAGCCGAAGTGTCCTATGATAAGAAAGCCGATATGTATCCTAGAATTGCGAAAATCAAGTTTTCAGAGGTAAGATGATACCGTTAGTGCGAGTTTACGTGGGAAAGGGAGAACGAAGTTAGAGAGAAATATCCGCATTTGTTTCGGTTTGGTCGATGTGAGTCTTGACGTAGATTTCCATGATTTTCAAATTGTTGCATGATGAATAGTGTTACGGTTGATGTATATTTGTGCGTTGCTTGTGTGGTTGGATGTTGGTTTAGCAAATTTCGAGGACGAAATTTCTTTAAGGAGGGAAGGATGTAGAGACCCGTAAAAAAAAAAAAAAAATTATATAATCCCGGCGTTTCATAAAAATGTTAGAATATGGATCAAATGTGATATGTGTCGTAATTATTTGTTTTGGGGTTAATGTGATAGCATGATTAGTGGAAGGGTGTTGGTGTAAGATGCATGAGTGTATGGGTGGGTGTGTGTGTAGGGGGTAATTTTCCCCATTCTTATATCTCAACCCAGGACACACACACACCTCAATTTCTCATTCTCTCCACTCTCTCCCGAAACCCTCTCTTCGGCTCTCTCTCCCTCTCTTTTGCTCTCAACCAAAAACCCATCAAAACAACATGAAACCAACACAAACTCATCTCCATTTTACCTTCTATACGCATTATTGAGCCTTAATTTCGTGGGTCAAGCTCGGGGAAGGAGGAATCGGCTGATTTTGAAGTTTTGGAGGCTAGGGCTTTGTTTGATCTCGGCTTTGATACTTGAGGTAGGGAAATCTAACTACTTTTATGTGTTTATGAGTTGCTATAGTGCTTGAGACTTGCTATTGATCATTGTATTGAGATATGTTGTTCGATTCCTTTGAAATCCCCAAAATTCTCTTGGTGTCCCGTTTTCTGCTGCTGCCCGTTTTTCTGAGTTTTTACCCAACTTCGAACAGTCATAACTTCCTCGTCCGACATCGAAAACACGCAAATTATATATCGAATTCGAGATCTCAAAGTCAGCTTTCCAGGGCCACCGGAATCACCTTAAGACTCTAAGTACACAGAAAGTTATGATCATAGGAGTGAAGGTGTGTCAGCTGCCTCGTTTTCTGCTGTTCCTGTCATTTTCTGGGTTTTTGCCCAACTTTGAATGGCCATATCTTCCTCGTCCGATGTCCAATTCGAGCGTATGATATATCGATTTTGAGATTTTGAAGTTATCTTTTAATTGCCACCGAAATTACATTGACAGGTTAAGTATACAAAAAGTTAGGACTATAATAGTGGAGGGTGGTTTGTCACAACTTAAGAATGAGTTCGATAGACCTAAAATATTGCACAAAGGTTGAGTTATGAATTTAGGATGAGTGTTGATTGAAATGTGGTACGAGGACACATGAACAATAATTGTGAAATGATGACGATCATGGAAAATGCGAGGTGAAGTGGTTAATCGGTAAACTAACGTTAGAAATGGTGACGTGACGACTTATTATTGATATGAGTTATGTTAATGCGAGATGTGCGTAATTGTTATACTCGTTGGTATGTGGGTGTTGCCCCCTTAATGATTGCAGTATATTAGACCCTGTTATGAAGTCGTATCGACAAGTTCACATCGTGAGTAATTGTGATTATGGGAATAGACCCGGGTAAAGCCGTGGTGACCCAAGTGCCTTGTGAATGCGGGAATAGACCCGGGTAAAGCCGTGGTGACCCTATTACGCTGTGAAAGAGGGAATAGACCCGGGTAAAGCCGTGGTGACCCAACTGCTCTGCGGATTTGAGAATAGAACTGGGTAAAGCCACGGTGACTCTCTTCCGATTCGACTTAGGGAAAAGACCCGGGAAAGCCGTGGTGACTCTAAGGGTGATGTTGGTTGTATTGAACTAAGAATTTGGGATATCATTGTAGTGTATGGTGACTTGTGGTAACGGGTTTCGTGTGAGATTTTAACTACGCTATTTTTATTATTATATGTCGTTCGTTTTTTTTCATTTGGTAGAGTGATTGCCAAAGAGGCATGGATGACCCACCGTAGTGGGACACGTTGAGGAAGACTGGTGTAGGCATCTGCACGTTAGGTTATAAACGGAATCTAATTGTAGGGATGTGTTAAATGATGAGACGTGACACAAGAAAAGAGGGTTAATGTGAGAAATTCCTTGAGTTCTTAAAAGTCTTGACGGTGTAGTACATCATACTTGGCTCTAATTGCTATTGTCTATTGATGTGATCTCCTTCTTTTCGCACTTGCCTTCTCATATATACATAAAGTTAGCACAGATTTTTCTACTGGGCTAGTGTAGCTCAACCTATCATTTTTCAGGTATAAATCAGAGGCTGTGACATGGGTTGCTGTGCTTGCATGTGATCCTACATTTTGAAAGCGACTTCAGAGAGTTAAATTTTGCATCTCTTATAAACTTTATCTCTGGATGAAGAAATTGTAATCTTATTGTTATTATTTATTAAATGAAGGATTCCTGTGAATTCTTAACTTTCTTTTAACGTGACCTAGTGGTTTTTGGCCCGTTGAGCCGTTAATGTAATCTTTTGGAAAGTATTGGATGTTGAAATGAGATTTTGGGAATGAGAATGATATGTTATTTTGGGCATCGTACGGATTATTGTGAGGTTTCATTTACAGAAATCCTTTATATATATGTTGAAAATCGAGGGCGTGACAATGAGATTCCAAAAATTTTGGCTGCTACCTCGGACTTCTACCCATGCTTCTGGGACTGACTATCCTTTCTTTGGTCTGCTTTCCAAGCCGTACACCTGTTCTTGCCTAACCAGGCAAAGACAACTACATTCTATTTTCCAGGTTGGGCATGACGACTATTCTTTTCTGTCAGCCTGGAAAAAAAATGCTGTTATGTCGGCTTAAAGCCAATCAAATCTTTGATCCGGCCGGCTTTAAGGAACGGTTTCCTTATTCAATAGTCGAAATCTTTGATTCTATGCCAGCCCGAAGAAGCTGCTTGAATTTGTCATTCGAACAGCAATGCATTGACTTTTACTTTCTCAATGTTTTTCAAATAGGTCCAACACATAATGTCTGTTAGTACTTCTCCATCTTGTTCTAGGATTTCAAGACCATTTTACTTGATCAATCATACGACATGGTGTCATAAAATCATTATCTGTTACCACCCGCTTGAATGAATATTTACGAATACTTGTCCATCCAAAATGAAACATGAGGTAATGGAATGAAGTAACCCATCTTTTGTGAAATTATATTAAGCACTAGAAGAGTCCTAGAGGGGGGTGAATAGGACAACCGATTAAAAATTCATGCAACCTCCAATTTTAATCCATTAACCAAGTTCCATGCTATTCCAACAATTTAACAATTAAAGACAATAGCAATAAATCTAAAGAACGCAAACGCGAGGATATACGTGGAAACTACTTAGGGTCAACACACCCTAAGCATAAAACCACGGCCTAACTACCAAATTTGCTATAGATCAAAAGGTTTACAAAGTGCTAAGAGAGAAATTACAACTTTACCCCAAAAGCTTAACCTAACTCCACCACTTTGATGTAGCTCCCCGAGCTCCTTCTTGATCCCATAGCCACCACGAGTCCAACGCCTCGATCTCCGCTCACCGCGGCTCCGGAATCATCCGGCCAAGTAGTATCATTGGCATGTATGAGTGAATTTTAGAGAAATGAAGATTTTTGTTTTTGCAAACTAAAACAATCTAGAGAGAATACATGAGAAATGAAGCATTTCCCTAGATTGACTAAAGATGACCAAGATACAAGATCTAAATCATCAAATGCAAATTTGTGCCCAAATGAATATGGAGAAGAGAGCACTCTCTCTCTCTCTAAAATGGCTGCACAATTTCGTGTGTGTGTGCTACCCTAATTGTGTGAAAAATAGGTATATATAGTGACAAGAACAAAGCTCACCAAGGAGCCAATTAGAGGACGACACATAAGCGCTACCACGCGCTAGAATGGCTTCCCAGCTGACTTAAGAGCCAAGCGCTAGCAAGCGCCAGCCCTTCACAGCATTTTCTATAAACCAAGCGCTAGCGCAGTGCTAGCTTTAAAAACGCGACAGCAAGGCAAAGCAAAAGGCTAATGCTGGAGAAAAACCAAGCACTACCAAGCGCCAGCGCAGCGCTAGCACGCGCTACCTTTAAAAATGCGCCAGCAAGGCAAAAGGTTCAGATTTGGTGAGGTAGGCGCACGAGTGGGCACACACACGGGATGCACATGCAAGGGGACGGCTAGCGCAAGGGAAGCGCCCCGCAAGCGCAACTCACTGTTCGGCTAAGGCAAGATTTATACTTAGAAAAAATTTAGCCTTGCAACAAACTCAATACTCACATACATGCACCTAAAATAAAATCAACTAAAGGATGGCATGATAAAATGCAAGTATAAAATGCATGGATTATACCTTCTCAGATCGTGATCAATGGTGCACAGCACGGATGTGAATTTCTTCCTTGAAACGACTTCAATCAACGAGTGGAGTATCTAAAGACACTTAGACGCTCTATCCCCAGTCCCAAATTGAAAAATGCATAAAAGAGAATCAATTACAATCACAAATGGTTTGTCGAAATTCCGGAAAACGCCAATAACATTTACAATCTCCCCCTTTGGCATTTCCGGGACAAAACCATTTAAAGCAAGCTATTACAAGAAATCAATTCCGGATTCCAAGATAATCAACAAGATCCTGCAAAAGAAACTCATCCAAGAGCAATAGCAACATAATATAGCGCAACGGAAATAGAAACAATTAATAAAGCTATCACATGCAAGGCATGAGCATATCCAGATAAAGTAACAAGATCAAGGCAAATAACTTCTCCCTGTAAGCTTCCAACTAACTTCTCCCCCTTTTTGTCACGGGAAGGCAAAAGGGCGGCACGAACACCCTATACAAGACTCCAGGGCAACAAAGAGAAAGTCCAATACAGAGCCAAAAGCCAAAAGTAACCGTTAGCCATGAAAGCACAATATCAAGCGGCATAACTTATAAATACTCCCCCTTACGCAATGCCAACTCAAATGAGCACTCAAGCAACCAAGCATTGAAGACACAAAGCACAAGCTAAGAACAATGCATATTATGAGCAAATTAGGAATCACACCATCGTTTCAAATTTGGATTTCAAGTACTGGACTTATCAAATTAAAGTGAGGAGTGAACTTAGTGCAATTGACTTAGGGATGCCGAAAGGAAACCATCACAGTTCTTGAGACGATTTTTTTTGTTTTTTTTTTTGTTTTAAGAAATCAAGAGATCATTTAAGACATGCGATGAAAATTCCTAAAGACACAAGGCCACCCATGCACAATATATGGAAAATATTACCAATAAGCAATAAAAAGTGAAGACACCAAGGGAAGCATTTCCAATGAATAACGTGAGAGATCATGAGCTATACCATGTGACAAGAGAATCTCATCATCTCAAATATCAAAGTGTGCAAAAAGAAATCTATGAGGATGAAAGACGATGCTAAAAGATGCCAAGAGAAGCACTAAAGTAATAGGTGTGAGCATGAAAAAATCTAAGGCACTAAATTAAGACTCCCCCTCACTAAATGGATCCACAAAGTAGGATTAAATTATATATATGTGAAAGAAATGACATGACAATGATGAAGCACATGCAACCAAACAAAAATCCCTTGATTCAAAATTTTGTCCATCTGGGCATTCCAGGATACAGGAGCAGTAGAAAAATATGCATATGAAGAATTAAAAAGCAATATACTCCCCCTTACGCAAAGCACCTCTTAAAATGAACAATCAAGCATGCAAGCACACTGTTTTTGCACCAAACCTGAATAGTCCTAGCATCATGCCCAAGCACAAAATATGAGAACTCCCCCTCACATCAACCTTAAATACTTACCAAATGAGAACTCCCCCTCACTAAATGCCCACACAAAAATGAACACACAAGCATTCAAAAGGCACACAAAAACAAGCAACCACAAAGTATTAATTCTCAAGATATCATACTAAAGTACAAGGTGAGGAATTTCTCAATAAATGGGCATTCAAAATCAAAGACACCAATGAGATAGCATAGAGCAAAGCATATCAAGAATATATCATTAAGCAAATCATGTGTCAAGAGAATCTCATGCTCTAGACTATCATGGTGAACAAGTGTACTCCGTGAGGGTGGTGCAAGACCCTTATAAGTGCCAAGGGATACCCCAAACGATTTCCGTGAGGAATTCACACAAGTTTGATGAAAGAAGTCAAACCATAAGACGGTTGGACCTAAAGACTTCACTCACAAACCCCATTTCTCATTCTTATGGACTCAAAAGACACGCACACCTAGGATGGTGCAATGATTAGGTAGCCATTCGCCCTTGGTACGAGATCACACAAGAAACGAGGGTGCACTAGAGCAACAACCCCAAGACTAGAACAACATTTTATTTTTATTTTATTTTTGTCGTTTTCTATTTTGTTTGGATTTTTCTTTTTTTTTCTTTTTTTAAACTGAAAAGGAAAGACGAAAAAGAAAGAAGGATCTCACTCTTTTTGTGCACCAAAGGAAGCTTTCACACTAATCCCTAGGCGGTCACTCGAGTAGAATCAATGGGGGAAAGCATCTAAAGGTAAACCTCAACCATTTGGTCAATCTAAGATCAATACAAGTAGAATTCAACCAAGAATAGAATCAAGTACCCTTAGACACCAAAAGGACCAAGCCCCAAGAGAGTGTGTACAAATAGAAGAGAGCATGAGATTCAAGCGACACAAGGAAACACCTCATGATATATTCAATACATGCAAATATCCATGGTCACAAGAGGTGCCTTCAAGGCTCAATGCTCAATAATCATGAAAGACCAAACTTATCCTTAAGAATGATACAAAGAGAATATCCAAAGCAAGCATGCAATCACACGGACATGCAAACATACTCAATAGCAAAGAAGGACAATAAATGAATCCTAATCACCTATAATGAGAGAGAAAGGAAGACAATAAAAATGACATAAATACTAGAAACACATGCTCACTCTTGACTCACGCATGAAATGAAGCACACAAGAGTGACATGCAAGTCTAGCAAAATCAAACACGGGGAATAGAACCCCTAAACTCCCTAGGAGTAGCTAGAGGTTGTGCAACACAAGGAACACGATTAACTTTCTTCCACACTTGATTATGATCTTTATGAACAAGAGATGCATCATTAATGTTCTTAGCATGCAAAGTCAACTTATTAATCTCATTAACAATGTAAGAAGATTGTGTAGCAAGATGATTTAATTGAGCAAGAAAAACACTATTCGAAGCCTTAGGTTGCACATGAGTGGTATTTCGAGGTCTTCCCACATTGGGTTGACAAAGGACTACGCTCCGAGGAATAAAACGCTTTTGAGGTCTTTGAGTTTGACCTTTCTTTCGAATCTCCCTTTTCAAACGATAGCAATATGGTCGAATGTGACCCTCACTCCCACAATGATGACATGTGAGGACTCTCTTTTTAAGAAACTCATTTATTATAGGTTTTGAGTTGCTAGATGAAAGAGAATTAGCTACGGCTTTAGTACTCACAAGTGTCTCGTTCACACTAGACTTAGTGTTGCTAGAAGAGGAAGGATTCATTATAGTTTTAGCACTAACAAACGTGATTTTCTTCTTAGGCTCAATAGACTCCTTTTTAAGGGAAGGTGGACCTATGAAACCTAGACCACTCTTGTCTCTAAACGTACGCGTCATCTCGGTGATTCTAGTGGCTCCACACTCATTTCTTTTAATGGCTTCACTTGCCTCACTAAGGTCTCTCTCAAGCTCACAAATCGTAGACTTAGCATCCTCAAGTTCTCTCAATCCTTCTAACCTCTCTTTCTCTACAATGGCAAACTTATCGACTAATTTGGAATTATACTTCTTAAGCTCATCTAATTCTTGAGAGGTTGTGATCAAATCTTCCCTTAGAGACATTTTCTCCTTCTCCACTATCTTAAGGCTAGCTTCTAACTCCTTCTTCCTCTTTCCTTGTTTCATAAAGTCTTGATATATTAGGTCATAGGCCTCATGAATGGATTCTATCTCACATTCTTCTTCTTCATTTTCAACATTTTTAGCCATCTTCACTTCGGCACTAGACTTATCACTCTCAATACTCTCAAGACTAGAAGAGGAGGAAACAGACAAGAGTTTAGGAGAAATAGGTGAGTCAACAGTAGCTACCAACACGGAGGCACTAGAATTCCATTCACCTCCTATTTGAAAACCACTCTCACTACCATCATCTCCACTATCATCATCCCACGTGACTTTAAGACCCTTTTTCATCTTTTCCTTAAGGGTGTTGGCACACTCGGATTGGATATGTCCAAAACCGTGACATTCATGACATTGGATTCCTTGTGGCTTTCTAGACTTGTCAAACGATGCCCTCTTATCATCATTTCCTAGAGTGTTTCTCTTAAGACTAGATGAGGGTTTAGAGAACTTACGTAGGTCAGTTCTTCTCCTAAAAAACTTCTTGAATTTCCTCGTAAACTTAGCAAGGTCTTCATCACTCAAATCATCACCATCTTCACAAGTCTCCAAGGTATCCTCATGGGCGGACTTAAAAGCTATCCCAGTACTAGATTTGGAGGTAGACTTAGAGAGTTTAAAATCGGAGAGGTGGTTAATCTCAAAGATTTGAAGTTTTCCTACAAGCTCAGCAAAGGTCAAATTGTCAACATCCGGACGCTCTTCTATAGCGGTGACCTTAACTCTAAATCTCTCGGGAAGAGACCTAAGGATTTTGCGACATACTTTAAGATCAGAGAGAGGTTCACCTAAACTATGAAAAGTGATAACAATTTCGGTTAACCTAGAGATGAAGTTATCAAAGTTCTCCTCGTCATGCATCTTAAGTTGCTCAAATCGTGTTGTGCACATTTGAAGCTTAGACACCCTAACCGTCTCTATTCCCTCATGAGATGTACGAAGAATTTCCCAAGCCTCTTTGGCCGTGACACAAGAAGATATGCGAGTGACTTCGTTTCTAGACATAGCACCAAAGATGGAACCTAAAGCATGCGCATTAGCCTCACAATTCGTATTATCATCAGAATTCCACTCGGACTCCCTTTTTGCTCTAATCACCTTTGTGGTGACATCCTCGATTGTAGGTTCTTCGTAACTGTATAGAACAGACCTCCAAACTCTAATACCTTGAGATATTAAATGATTTTTCATTTTTGTTTTCCAAAGGGCATAGTCACTTCCATTGAAATAAGGTGGTCAAAAATTAGAAGCACCCTCCATCGGGGAATCTCTATCCATATTGCAAAAACAGGATCTACTCAGGCAATTATACCAACAAAGAGCAACCCGCTCTGATACCAATTGAAATTATATTAAGCACTAGAAGAGTCCTAGAGGGGGGGGGGGGGGGGGGGGTGAATAGGACAACCGATTAAAAATTCATGCAACCTCCAATTTTAATCCATTAACCAAGTTCCATGCTATTCCAACAATTTAACAATTAAAGACAATAGCAATAAATCTAAAGAACGCAAACGCGAGGATATACGTGGAAACTACTTAGGGTCAACACACCCTAAGCATAAAACCACGGCCTAACTACCAAATTTGCTATAGATCAAAAGGTTTACAAAGTGCTAAGAGAGAAATTACAACTTTACCCCAAAAGCTTAACCTAACTCCACCACTTTGATGTAGCTCCCCGAGCTCCTTCTTGATCCCATAGCCACCACGAGTCCAACGCCTCGATCTCCGCTCACCGCGGCTCCGGAATCATCCGGCCAAGTAGTATCATTGGCATGTATGAGTGAATTTTAGAGAAATGAAGATTTTTGTTTTTGCAAACTAAAACAATCTAGAGAGAATACATGAGAAATGAAGCATTTCCCTAGATTGACTAAAGATGACCAAGATACAAGATCTAAATCATCAAATGCAAATTTGTGCCCAAATGAATATGGAGAAGAGAGCACTCTCTCTCTCTCTAAAATGGCTGCACAATTTCGTGTGTGTGTGCTACCCTAATTGTGTGAAAAATAGGTATATATAGTGACAAGAACAAAGCTCACCAAGGAGCCAATTAGAGGACGACACATAAGCGCTACCACGCGCTAGAATGGCTTCCCAGCTGACTTAAGAGCCAAGCGCTAGCAAGCGCCAGCCCTTCACAGCATTTTCTATAAACCAAGCGCTAGCGCAGCACTACCAAGCGCTAGCTTTAAAAACGCGACAGCAAGGCAAAGCAAAAGGCTAATGCTGGAGAAAAACCAAGCGCTACCAAGCGCCAGCGCAGCGCTAGCACGCGCTACCTTTAAAAATGCGCCAGCAAGGCAAAAGGTTCAGATTTGGTGAGGTAGACGCACGAGTGGGCACACACACGGGATGCACATGCAAGGGGACGGCTAGCGCAAGGGAAGCGCCCCGCAAGCGCAACTCACTGTTCGGCTAAGGCAAGATTTATACTTAGAAAAAATTTAGCCTTGCAACAAACTCAATACTCACATACATGCACCTAAAATAAAATCAACTAAAGGATGGCATGATAAAATGCAAGTATAAAATGCATGGATTATACCTTCTCAGATCGTGATCAATGGTGCACAGCACGGATGTGAATTTCTTCCTTGAAACGACTTCAATCAACGAGTGGAGTATCTAAAGACACTTAGACGCTCTATCCCCAGTCCCAAATTGAAAAATGCATAAAAGAGAATCAATTACAATCACAAATGGTTTGTCGAAATTCCGGAAAACGCCAATAACATTTACATTTTGGTTGAATATGGCTGGGATTGACGCAATAATTTATGCACGCACACACGCGCGCACAGAGAGAGAGAGAGAGAGAGAGAGAGAGGGGGGGGGTCAACATGCCTTTGCTGATTATATTTCCTCTACGATATGGTTTTTGCTGGAGTCTTCTACAATTCTTCTACAATTCTCTTCATCACTTGATACTGGAAATGTTCCAGTACCATGTGGTAATATATGTACGTTAATACCTACAATTAAAGTAAAAATAAATGAAGCCATGGCAAACTATCCATTTTGTCACTACATTATACATAGTAACAAAAACAAGGTAAAGAAATCAAGTAATAGAGCGGACCACACTTGACTATGTGGTGAAGTAGTCATGATTCTCTAAATAACTTTTGGGCAACGGCTTCGGTGTCTCCACCCAAATTGGAGACACCGTAACTTTGGCATAACTGAACCACAATTGGCATAATAAAACCCCAAAAAACCATAAAATGGCATAACCCCAACCAGTATAAGGCATAACAGAACCACTGAAGAGCATAACCAAATGAACGGCTGAGATTGCGCCACACCACATGGTTGACCAAAAGTGACCAGTCAAAGCGGTAACATTATCCGGTCAAAAAGTTGGGTATAATGAAAACCAGTAAATGGCATAACAAAAACCCAAGAGGGCATAACGAAATAATTGAAAGGCGTAACAGTAGTATAACGGAGCCCAAACTGGTATAACATAAACCACAAATGGCGTAACATAACCATTAAAGGGCATAACTGTTGGTTATGCCACCTTCGGCGTACCAGAAACCATTGGAAAGCATAACAGAAACCAAGTTTGGCTTTCCAAATGTTGGTTATCCATGATTGCAGGTACTTGATGAGGCAGCTGGGAGTGGAAAAGATTGATCATGTTTACCGCGAAGGAAACAAATGTGCGGACCTATTAGCTAATATGGATTTCAATGATGGCTTAGAATTTCATATTTTTGATGTTGCTCCAGATTGTATTATTTCGCATCTTTGCGATGACCGAAATGGGGTCGAGTACCCTAGACTATTGTATGACTCTTAATTAGTTAATGTTATAATCCTGTTTTACCAAAAAAAAAAAAAAAAAGAAACCAAGTTTGGCATAACAAGGAACCGGAAGGGGAATAACGCATAACGAAACCTCAAAATAGCATGACGAAAACCATAAAATGGCATGACGAAATCCTCATGAAGCATAACTGTACGACACCTGTCCCCCGTCCCCACCTCTGTCTCCCGACGTCAGGTTTTGTAATTTATTTATTTATTTTAGAAGGGTTAACCGTGGGTTAAGTTGGAGAAAGGGGAAAAATTTGAAAATGTAGACGTGTTTTGTGATTTTGTAGACAGTAAAATGTAACGGACCTTGGTAAATAATGTAATCGAATAATCAAGGCCGTTGATTTGGTTGGTATTGGTTTTGTAGTTGTATTTGGAAATTCTAGGCTCCATCCTTTTTTTTTTGGTTTATGAACCTCTACGATTAGTAAAAAAATTCCACTTACAAATGATAACTTATGTTTGATAAAGCTTGTAACGATAAGCAATTGACTTCATTTGTGGTAGGAATGGTAGGAATGATGTAATCTCTCGGATAGACGATTCTGATTTAGAAGTAATTGAAAAAGTGGTCATCGAGTTGTGAACTACATGGGTTAAATACGTATGTAAGCATATAATGTGTACTGATAAATTGGTTGCCGACATCCGATTATGATAAAAGATTGTGACAAACGTGTAATCGATAAGATGTGCAATCTTAACGGTTTAGATCGGTCATCAGGGAAAAGTATTGAACAGTTTCCTTTAAAATTTATATGTAGAACCCTATTGTTCATAAACTAAGGTATTGTGTTGTAGTGCAATGTACAATACTCATATGATTGCAACACAATGATAACGATCGATACCGTTCAGATTGTTTTGCTTGGTAATTTAATTGTTCTTGTAAATATTATGGGCTAAGTTGTTTATAATGCACCTTTATCGAGACGTAGATGCATTATTAGGATGACATTTTACAACTGGTCAAATATGTATTGATAAGAGATTGAATTGGTTATGTGCCAAAATATTGGAATCTTTGTTACGTAAAATATATACCATTCCGATGCAAGGAAAAATACCCTAGATGGCCCAACAGTTGTGCAGTATGGGACTTTAACGCTTATTATAGAAGCACCAAATGTGTTCCGATTATGTGGTTGCCGATGTCCGTTTATTACCGATTTTGGTGGCAGTGATGAAATCAAGAAGATGTTAAATCCTATCGGTTTAGATCGAGCAGTCGAAAATATTACTTGGTTAATGCCTTGTAAATCTATGCACTTAATCTGTGTAATTTTCAACAAATGTGTTGTACCGTAGGGTAATGTAGAAACGAGGATTATCTATCATGATGATTGATACCGTTAATTTTGCTATTCATGCAACTTTTTTGAAAATAAATTTGGCACTAAGTGTATTTTGGAATAAAAATAAAAAAACATTTGTAGGGATGCAAAAATACTGTTACCTGTGTAGTAGAGGTATTAACGAAAAATGGAGTGGCAAATCATCAACCCACTTTGAACGTTGTCATACTTTTTTGTGTGTAACAGATGTTGAAAGATTAATCATCGTAACGTAGATTAAATATTTGACGTCCGATTATGTGATTACCGATTAAGTATGTAACTGTAGGAGAATCCGGAAAAATTTGAAATTACCTCTACAAAATTCGACCACGAGATTTACCGAAAAAAGAATTCGACCACGTGGACTATCCCCGTCGAGGTTAAGGGACAAAAAGGCGTATCGTTCCCCCCAAAAATTTTCCTCGAACGGTGCACCTTCAATCTTCCCCAGCACACCACCTACTCCGTCCTCTAAGCTCTCAATCTTCCCCAGCACAGTAGCGATTGGGTCTTCTCCACAGTCCAGACGCCTCACCGGCATCAGCATCCTCGCGAACGCCGCCACCATCCGCACGACCCCGCGACCATCCACCATCATCACCATCTCCACACCAGTGATTTCGCAGAAGTTGTTGTGACCTAACTCTATGTCCATCCCTTACCAGTGAACCCATGCAGAAACTATGTACCTAAACTGAAGATGAGGCAAAAAATTCCCCAAAACCTCAACTCTCCACACCATCGATGGCTTTGAACTGTCCGCAGCCCCCACGGACATCACCACGCAGACGAGTCACGCATCCAGCATCTGCATGTCCATCTCTGCATCTGCCAGGTAAGCCGTTGTATTCGTATTTGTTAAACCGTGCATCATATATTGTCCATGTATGTTGTTCATTCTGTAATGGACGAAATTTGTGTTTGGTCCATGTCACCTGAGTCTTAGTTGTAAAACGTGGAGGTTTAAACAGCAATGTTTGTTTTATTTGTGACCCTTTGAAAAAGGGTTTAAAAATTTGCATCATAATGATTTGAAGCACGGGTTTTTGTTATTGTAGATGTAAAAAGGTTTCATGGATGTTAGGAAATGGTAGAATTTGTCGTCATTGTTCGCAGAGATTTGGTTATGATTTTGATTGTTGTTTTATAAGGATATGGTAATGGTTATGATTTTGATCATGCAGTGTGATTTTTGGAGGGACTGATCTATGTACTTAGTTATTAGTGTGAGTGTCTAGGGTATGAACACTGTAGGCATGAATTAAAGCAACACAATTTGGTATCCTAAATGAAGGTTAGTCTGTAGGAAAAGTTTAATAGGTGAAACAATAAGAATGGCAAACAGAACTAAGAAAGAAACAAATAAACCAAGTAGTTGGTGCATTTGTTGGTAAAATGAGCAGTGAGGTTGTATTAGATGATGTGATTTAATAAGAGATAGTCATAATGATTTGTTGTATACAATTGCAGTTAGTCCCATTAGCTTGTCATTAAAGTGGCCCAAACCAGTACTTAGAAGGATGTATCAGCAGTAGGTAGTTGTGGCACTACTACCCTGTCCTTTTGCAGTTATGACGTATTTCATTTCCAATTTAAGTTATACGTTTTCATTTAAAAATGGTGGTTGAACAATTTGATGTGATTACTTATCCATCTGAATATATTATGTTGTAACATGGGCACTTATAAGTATTGTATTTTCAGCATGACAGACCAGATCATTGAGAAGTATGCTTTGAAAGGAAGGGCGCCAACGGCCTTCATTCTATATAAGTAATATTCGTTGATGGAAATTAAATTTATTGAGTGGTGTTGTAACACTTAGTTATGGTTTTTTTCCATGCCAATGTGTGACTACAACTTTTTGATTGTGCAAGTAGCAATGAAGTCATGGCGAAGCTGAAAGATGCCGGGACCATCATAACAAATCAGGTCAAATAATAATCTTCACATGTGTTATATTGGATTTGTTTGAAGATAATAATTTGTCATGTAGTTCCATGTAATTGGTGAATTCTTGACGAATGATAAAAGTTGCTTGATTTGGTATGTATTGCAGACGAAGAGGGACATTGGTGACCAATGGAAAAGCTTGTCGAATGAGGAGAGGCAAAATTACAAAGACATGGCTGAGGTGGCAAAAGAGGAACTTGGAAAGCATAAAGATTTATTTCCGGCGGAACCGAAGGAAGTAAAAGTTAGTACAAATTGTTCGAACCCAACTTAACTAGGTGAACATGTTTTGACATGATTTTGGAATGGCCTCTAATTTTCTGCCTATATTTTCACTTTGTAGAGAAAGCTACAGAACCGTATCTCATTGAAGTCCATTGTTCGAATAGTTAACAAGTTAAGTGCAGATCAGCGTAGTGCTGTTGAGGCTATTGGTTTGGGGGGAATATTACAATTGAGGTGTACGTTTCTGAACCATGCGCTATGTAAGTGGTTGGTGGGTAAATTTGATCCTGTTTGTCATTCACTAACTGTTCATGGACGGACTTATGTTGTGACGGAGTCCCATGTTGAGGAGTGCTTGGGCATTAATGGCCAAGGCAATGATATTGAGTTGGAGGGCAATACCAAAATTGAATCATGTCCAGAAGTTGCAAAAGACGTAGGATTTACGAATGGGGTGGTCCAACTGAAAGACCTAAGACAGTATTTGGAGAAAACGGAGGAAGTTGATCATGTTTTCAAGAGAAAATTTGCGTTGTACATATTGGGGTGTTTTTTATGCCCGAACACAAAAGCGGGTGTTAGTCGATCATTTATGAAAGCTGTTAGTGATGTTGGGGAAATGGGCAATCAGAATTGGGCGAAGCTGACCCTACAGTTCTTATGTAAGGGTATACAGGACCAACGTGATAACCATCATGTACGACCAAGTGGGTGCCTATTCCTATTGGTGGTACGTATGCGTCATTATGCATTTATGTTATCCATATACCTTATTTGACTATGGTTAATTTTGGGTTATGCATTATTGAATTCATTATCGGTTTCAATGTAGGTTTTCTACTTGGAACGTGTCTCGCCTACGGTCAAGCCTCCCATTCGAAAATTGCCTTGTTTGGTTGTTTGGGGTGATGATGAAATTAAAAGCGTGTTGCACCAGTTTGACAAGATTGGAGGTTATGACAGCGAGGGGGTGGTGGTGCATTTCACAGAGGTCGGGGAACCAAGTGGAAAAGTAGGTGGTGTGTCCCAAATATCAAGTGCCGATGTACAGACCATGACAAGTACATTTCTAACTGTGGCTGGATTGTTGTTGCGGCAAAATATGTTTATGTCTAAGCTTATTGGGATTGAAATGAAGTCTAATCCGCAAGAAAAAAGGGGTGAAGAAATGGACGCAAACCATGTCCAACTGATTGGACAAGCGTCAGCCCTCTTGAAGGGTTTACAGAGTTGTCAAAGTTCACCACCTGCTGCGTTTGAAACCCATGATATTGCGATGAAGGAAATGAAGGGTTTGTCAACCAATCCCAGCCTTGATAGGCACATTGGCTTTGAAATTCTGTCATGGCCTCACCTGGAAGCTGAATTGGGTGAAGAAATTGAATTGGACCTTGTCCACCCGTCTGCAAGATCCTCACCCCAAGTAACAGCCCAAAACAAAAGTGAAACCCCAACACCAAAGAAGTTGAAAACGCCCGATCCTGTGGTTACAAAATCAAAGGGCCCCGACACTCGAACTGTTGGGAATAGGAGGAAACAAAAAAACATGGATGAGGATGTATCTTCACCTTCACCGGTGAAGGGGTTTCGGTCGCTTGCCGGATTGAGTAGAGGTAGAAAAGGAAGTTGAGCATTGGCAACCCTATCCTGCATGTTGGTGGTCAAAGCAATGTTGAAGTGAGTTATGAAGCACCGCGGTTGCGAAAACCTGATCAATTGAAGAAAAGCCACTTCCAGTGTTCCCCCTTTACCAAGGATGGTGTCAAGAAGAGGAACCCTCCCAAGAAACAACCAGTAAATGATAATTTGGACAACTTCGATGTGAACGTTCCCACTGTGCGTATATTTTCCCCTCATTTACATATAATGTCCCTTTATGTCATTCCAATTTAGGTCTCTTATATATTTCTCCCTTTACAATGAAACAGTTCCGTGGACGGTATAGTTCAAAGAAGGCTTTGCAATTTGTCGGTGTTCAACCGTTGAATCCACCAACCATGGTTAGTACGCATTCCCAAATCCTTTGTACACTCTTCTACTGATTCAAACCTTTACTTCCTTTCCATTCCTATATTGTACATGCGGATGTTAAACATATGGCGGAAGATGCAAGGAAGCAAACCTATGAACCATTAACTGACGAAGAGAAGTTGTTCATTGAGTTCATTTTTGATATTCGTGATCCATGTAATGGGTAAATATTTTTATTCATGCAATGATCTGTTGTTTTCTGATGTCAACTCAAGTACGCTGATTGTTTAAACCAAATCATACTTGTAGGGATTCTTACGTGCACCTCAAAATGTTTGGCACCGAAAGATTCTTTGCAACCCAATTTGAATTGTGCAGCTTGAAACCCCGAACATGGATACTAGACACGATGTGTGTGATACGATTTAATAAACCTTACCATGTTCAACTATTGAATTTGTTATGAAATTTGGGAATTTTTTGAAATGTGGTAATGAAATATCGTGTATGGTTGTAGATTGTAAATTTGGTTGCCGTTCAGATGACTAATGCGGAGAGGTTGCACTATCCGGACAAGCGACACTTGATGTGGTATTTGCCGGTAACTGTATCGGTAAGGATAATTACTTTCCCATTTTGTAGTTGTACTTGTAATGCTCCTATGTTTGAAATTCCGTCCTTCTTCGCAGAGGCATATATTAGACAATCCGAACATGAGTGAATGTGATGTGAAGAAGTTATGCGATGGGTACTTTGGAGATGCAAATTTTACTTCTGACATTCGCTCATGCTCCATGGTAAACAAATAAATGTTAGAATCAGTTCGCAGTAAATAAAACAAAGGTTTTGCTTTCAATTGTTATGGAATGATGATTGTTTACCTTGGGTTGCAGATATACATACCAACTAATGATCGTGGGAGCGATTGGTTTTGCATTAAAGTAGACATAGGTATTCGGATGGCTTATATTTTTTATTCAAAGCCCGCAAGTCGATCCAATATGGCCCGTAAGAAACTGACAAGGGCAGTGGTATGGCACACCTCGCATAGACCATGTTTTACTGTATGGACGTGCAAATTGTATTCTAACAACTCCTTTGTTCTATTAGCTGGGGGGATTACATCGCGCGTTGGTCTGCCAATATGGAGACCTCTATGAAGTTGATGTCACAAAGTTTAACATTGCTACTGTTGAAAGGCAACCTCTGCAGGATGATACGGACGGGTACTTTTGTAAACATAGATGATTGTGTAAAATTTGTTAGTTGCGTATGTAGTGGAATACTAAATTCATGCCTGCGCATTTGTAGGTATGATTGTGGCCTGTTTGTCATCAAATTCATGCAAGGGTTTAATTACCCATCAGGTGTACACAGGGTTAGTCGTTTTAAACTTACCATCGTATTGTTGAGGTTCTTTGGTTGTGATAGTGTACGATTTGTAAGCTACCTTTTGCTTGTTTTAGATGGATGATACTGAAAGGCCAAGGTTGTTGATGGAATTGTGTGGTGACGAAAATAACCGGGATGCGTTGGAGGTTATGACAAAATTTGACGCATGGAAGGCTGAAAGAGGTAAAATAGTTCGTTTGTAACGATGTTTATCTGGACTACACATCTCATTGTCTGGACTAGTTTCTGAAAAACACATGGAAGGCCATACCACAAGAACGTCACCATCACTGTGTTATTCAAATCGTACAGACCATGTTCACCTCAAACATACCTGCTTAATCTTCAACGTAACAAGTAGTTTTGTAGTATGTGCTCTATATTTCGTACTTGTTAAAGTGTCCTTATACACATTTGTTTTTTCAATCATGATTGTGTCAGAGTTAAGTGTGCAATGCAATCGCAATGTAACCTTGTTTATTCATTACGGGGGAAAACTAGTGCAAACACCTTTTCGTTATATTGGTGGCAACGTAGGAGAATGTACGCCTATTACTGGTACAATGTCATATTATGAACTGAGGGATGTAATTAATGTAACTGGGTGTTCCAATATAGTAAGGGTATTCTACCAACTGACAGCAACAAATGGAGAGATAAGGTTAGTTCTCATTGACGGAGATGTGCGTTTGGCTGAAATGTTTGACCTGTATGGGCTTGGGGCTCAAATACATCTTTATTTGGATGACCCTTTATGGTCAGATGGAAGTGAGAGTGACAGTCAAACCCGAAGGGGGATACGGAACCCAAGTGCAGTAGGCACAACTGGTCAAGTAAGGCGAAGGGGTGGTCAAAGCACAAGTGCGAGAGGAAGAGGACGTGGCAGTGGAACAGTAGGTCGTACAGGAAAAGGAGGTGCAAGGGGAGATGCTTTCGCAAGAGGAGCGGCAACTGGAAAGGGCCAATAAAGAGGTACCATTTAAAGCTGCAGTTATCACGAACATTTGTTTTATGCAATTATAGTACCAAGTACGTAACATAAACTATGTTGTACACTTTACAGGGAAGCGGTGCATCGTCCATTTTTACGTAAATGCAGTAAATGGTATCCAATTGTGAAGAGGTATGAAACAGAAACCGGTAAATGGGTTACTTTCAACATTTGTTCAGCCATATGGGGGTTGTTTGAGTTGTGACCATGTTATGCACATTATGTGTTTTCAATATGTTTTGTACAAAAATGTCAGGAACTTGCATAGTCGTCGGAGGGTAAAGGGTACGAAAGTGTGCATACGACGTACTGTACTGTATGACTGCATTGGATATTCAAGTAGTTGGCCTGGATTTGTGTAACGTTATGGTCTGAACGTTAAGGTCTACAAAACGTAGGACATATACTGTATCACTTTTGGTTGACAAAACATACCTGGACTGGGGCTGGGCGTGTTCGGACTAGTTTAACTGTAACTACTTCGGTAGGATTTCACCACAGTACTGAATGTTTTAATTGTCAGGACTTGGTTAGACATACAATCGATTCCCCTACTGATCGTCCGGTTGTAAGTATTGTTACTGTAAGTTTTCACCTTCTCATTGTCGGGTTGTGAGAACCATGACATTTTGTTTTTGTTCATCATATGAATATATGAGATTGGATGAGATTTGTTTGTCGATGCCTTTTAATGTTAACATTCTCCAACTTGTCCTATAAATTCCGTCGACTTGTGGTGAATTTGTGACTATCTTGTCAAACCGTGTCTTCAAATTGCCCGGAATGCTTTACAATGGCATTGACGGGAACGAATGAAGACAAACATTTGAATGATACATATTCAATTGGCAATTCAATTTCTTACAACTAAACAATTGACTAGTACAATCAACTACAGAGTTTTCTGTACAAAAAATACTAAGAAATAGAACAATTTGCAGGGACCCGTGCAGGGACATTCGCGTTTGGCCCCATTCCGGATTCCCAAAAATTGTACAAAAAAACCAACCATACATATTTTTTGTGATTATTTTATAGGACCCTATAAAAAATCAGCGGATATCGGTAAGTATTACGTATTTATTCGTACTAACTAAATGTATATTACGTTCCTACGAATCCAAAAGTAATACTTACCGATATCCGCAGGAGTTGATATTTTACAAATTCGTTTCAAATAATATCCAAATATGTATGGTTATTTGACTAGACTTTTTTGGGATCCGGAATGGGTCCAAACGCGATTGTCCCAACCCGGGTCCCCGCAAATTGTCCCTACTCTTACCAGGACAATTTCCTGTAAGAGCAATAGTACCAAGTAATACGCTCGATTGGACATGGTGGAAATAATAATTGTACATATAGTTAAAAATTTTTTTTCCCAAGTTGGTATATTTAAATTGTAACTGCATGATGCATTAATTTGGAACCCATTTTTTCGCGGATTCAACAACAAACCCACTGGAGGGCGTGTATCGGGAAACGTCCATTGTTGCACTTACAACAACGATTTAATCGAAACTCCTATTGGTCCGAACCTTCCAATAAAGGGTCCAAGTTCCGGTCGGTCCATTGGCGAGATGAACGGCCCGGATTCGGTTTTGTTTTTTTTACCGGAATGTGAGTGAGTATTTTATTTTGGCAAGGACCGTTACAAACAGAAGTCATGACTGATGAGAAGAGATAATACCCGGGTTGGGACTTGATGGACACGACTTATGAAAGGGAACGAGTAGTCATGACTGTTGAGAAGAGATATAATACCCACCTTTTCCAGTTCCCAAACCCCTCCAACTTTCCATCTACTCCCCCCTCGCCCCATTTAATCCTCTTCCATTGACTCCATCTTCCATTTACTCCTCTCCCTCTACTCCCTTCTCTCGTGTGATCTCTGTGTAGCATTCGTTCTCTCTCTCGTCCAACCATGGAAAACAAAACAGGGAACATATCAGACTCGTCCTCTGATATTACTGACTCAGAGATAAACGAGTACAAAGACAAGCCTTATGAGGAATTGAAGCAAGGGAAGTACAGGGTAAAAAATCGAGATGGTTCCCTGAGGTGTCCGTTTTGTCAAGGGAAAAAGAAACAACAGTGGCAGTATAGGGATCTTTTGCAACATGCTTCTGGAGTGGGGTCAGGTGCGGCTTGGAGAAACCCAAAACATAAGGCCCGACACCTTGCTTTGTCCGTCTATCTGACCTCTGAACTAGCTCACGAGGCAGAGGGGTAAGAGATTCCGAGGTTGGTCATGGTGGTTTTTTTATTTCGTATGGGTTATTGTACGTCCACAATACATGTTTGGTATGAGATATTTGGCTGTGTAGGTTGTTTTCTTTTTTGGGTCATATGTTTGACTGTATAGGGTCTGTCATGGTTGTTGTTTTGTTTGCGTGTGTTGTGTTCGTATGTCTGCATTTGTTGTTTATATTTGACGTCGTGGAATGTACCTGTTATGGAGGGAAGTATGTTTTTGCGTCCTTCAAAAATTGGATGTATTACATGTGTGGATAATTTGGGCGTGTTTCAATGGAAGTCCTATTGGGTCGTCGTTGTACTTACAATCGATTAAAGTACGCATTGTTCTTAGCCTTCCGCTTTTGGAAAAAATTCACGTATTTTCTCTTCCCTACATGAAAACGACATTTGCATCAAATTCCCCCTACTGGGAACATGTACTTGTCTATCCCTCTCCATCGTTTTACTAATTTCCAATAAATGTTACGAAACAGTATCCAAACATAGCATAAATCGGTGGAAAAATTTAATTTGGTGTACCGCATAACGGCTGTCCCGTGTATAGAACGGGCACAAACGGGTCATGAAAATAAATATACATGCGTGGCAATCCTACATACGTATTTAAGTCATTTGAAACTTCAGTTGTACTAGTGAGGGTATTTGGAAACTTCAGTTGTACTACTCCCACACCTGCCTCCTGCCGTCATTTATGTTTTCCCCCCTACATTTGAATTTCAATTTTCAAATCTATCCCCCACTTATAAATACCTGTCTCTCCCTCCGTCCCTCTCTCTTTCTCTCTCTCTCTCCCTCTCTCCCGTCTTCAGCTAAACACGTCTAGTTCGAAGTACTCTTTTGGGTTCGACCGCCATCCCCCACCACATAACACCGCAATACGGTACCCTCATTACCAGGTATGAAACACGAAGTACTTGTTATCTATTGGGTGTCGTTGTCTGGCCTAAACGACCTCTGTTATCAATTTCGTTGTCAAAACCTTTTCATCTTTTATCTCAACGTTTGACATTTATGCATCCGTACAGTAATATTGTATGATCGATTGAGCATTCGATGGTAGTTTTTACGAAAACACAAGTTTGCTGTTCAATATTATTCAATAGTTGTTGGACATTAACAAACTAACTCCACCAACATGTTGGCTTATACTAGCATGTGAATAAGTCTTTAAACGTCTCACTTACAATTGTAGCGCCGAAATGTCATGTGGGAGCACTAATCACAGGGGTGATGATGGTGACTATCCGTTCGGTCCTCTTTATGACCCAACAACACCAAACTGTGATTGTGGGATGTGGGCAAAGTTGAGGATTGCAGGGCCAAAAGCAAAACACCCGGGGAGCTTGTACTTCTCGTGTTCACAAACAAATGGGGATGGAAGGTGTCGATTCTTTAGGTGGTGTGTGCCCATATCCGGAAACGTTGAAGTTAGTACCACCGACGGTACACATGTAGCTGTTCTTGAAACAAAGGTTGATATGCTAGAAGAGCATGCTCGGGTCATGAAAAATATAAATCGTGGATTGCTTTGGTGTTTACTTGCTGCAATTGTGGTGATATTGTATATGCGCTGACCGATGACAATAAAATGGACGTACTGTGCATTTCATATGGTTGGTGGATGTAATTGGTTATGAATTACCATTGTGACGTTATGTAGGACCGTTCTCCTATTTCGTACTTGGTTGAATATTAAATGCTGCATGTTTCGAAAACAATGCGTAATCATGGCTACTTAAAATGTTTGTATTTCCGTCCAGTGTTTGGTTGGGAAACAAAGCTCCCAACCATGTCTGTTCTAAACAAAACGTATTTGTAATTTTATGCACAACTGGATCCCCTATGTGGCTATGTGCAATAGTTACCTCTCACATTCTACAAAGGTTCGTATCCCACTGTTAAATAGTTACGGATCGATTACGTGTGCATATATAAATATAGGTTGAACATTGGGGTTCCTTCATGACGATTCCCCCTGATCCCATAGTCATACTTCAATATGTTTTGTTTTTGTTTGGGCTGGGGGAGTAATTCTTGAACTGTGAATTATTGACTCACGTCACCATGACCCGTTCATAATTGAGGACAGGTGGAATGGGTATTGTCCCGTCACATTAGCTACAGGACATAACTACAAGACGAACTCTGAATCGATGGGTCAATCGGTCATAGGGTAAACAGTAATATGTGGCCTGCACAAGCACTTTATTTGACCCTGCAAATTCTGTAAAGGTATGACACGACTAATGTAATGTCCAACGTCAGTAGAGCGATTATTGGCAATTTCATGGACATGAGCCGGGGTAAACGTTCATGGCTTTGTAGAATCCTCTTCTCATGAGGATGCAAAAATCCCCGGAAAAATAAGAACTCCACCAAATGATACAAACAAAATTTAAAAAGGAAAAAAAGTAACCCACTTTGGCTTATGTAGCCGAACGTATGTATTAATGTTGAAAAACAATTGTAGCGCTTCTCAATCCAAACACACCATTAACCTCTACTTTTTGGGGTTCCTTAATGAAATAAAAGGGGAGAAAAGGAGTAGAGTTTAGTCTGCATGCCATCTCGGAATATCTTGGCAGAGTGGGGACCATATATTCGTCGTATTGCGTTTAAAATTGGGTCTAGCAGGAGCTGCAACTTAATCCATCGGTCAATCGATCATGAAGAGTCAGAGTACAGTATGGGTAGTCTGAAGGCATGCTGTGCAACTTCATGTGGGGTGGACCCTGGTTGTGAGTCACTGGGTATCACATGTTAAATAGTTCATGAAATCTGAGAACATCCTGCCTACTTATACCATTGGGAGTTCTGCATATTGTACAGTTTGAAACGCCTCTCTATCTCGCTCCCTCTGTCTCTCTCTCAAATATCCCTCAAAGAACCTACTAATACTACTCGAAAGGCTTTACCATTTTTATCCGTTCTCAAATACAACCCCTTAGTATTCAGTTCATTGAAGGCCATTGTAGTATAATCAGTAAGTTCGATATGGTTCGGGGGTGGTGATCTGCACATGGACCACCGTAGTTCTCATGTCAAGTGAGTTGGACCATTGTAGTTCTCATGTCAAGTCACGTGCCCCGTTCAATCATAACCTTAAGGTAACCTAAACTCTCCACTCCCACAAATTTATCTGTTGCGAACTTATGCAAAACCAAGTACATAATTGCCCATAATAATATAGTTGACTCCTTTTTTATTTCGTACTAACTCCTCCTTCCTTCCAACTCTACTAAAAAGCTGAACATGATTTTAGAAATTAACCAAATAAGTTGAACAATTGGCCAAGTATAACACGATTTGGTCGACACCCGTCGAATATACTGACAAATTGCACCACATCTAAAGTGGGGTCTGTCCTCATCTGTATTAAAAATTGTATTTCCATCGGTCGTTCAATCGGTCATAGGGCTTAGCCTTTATGACGGAGGTGGCGTGAATAAACAACACTACTCATATATAAAACTATGAATCATCTGCATGGTCGCATTTGTATTTCGTATATATACATGAAATATGCCATATTTTATCTCTCTCCCTCGGAGACCTCTTAATTCCTATCTCTCCCCCTCTCTCTCTATCTCTTTATGTTGAATTGCTAACATTATACTATAATGCAGGGTTTGGTTGATTGTTGGCACGTGGCCTACACGAGTACATCTGGGACAAGCGTCACACGGTTGATCTGGTAAATATGCTATAATATATGTGGGGATTTGGTAAATAATGGAATTACTGCTGAGGTCCTCCCCCGTTTGGAGCATATCTCACAACTTCGAACACCGAGTTCGATATAAGTGTGAAAACCCAAAAACCCAAGTATTTTAATTTACAATATGTCACTTAAGGATTTACCACCGGCTTCGCTTGAACCTGTACGACAAGATGAAGGATATTGTTCAATACGTCCCATGACAATACTATGATTTCAATTATTCATCGGCACATCTACTTATTGTAATTCAGGAAATTTGCCTTCTCGGAATTTCCAACTGCTTCGCATGAAGGTGTAAGTCCAATCCATGTGTGCGGGAAATACGCAATGACGTTATACATATAACTTTGTATAGGAGCTATGGTATAGGTGGTATCTATTTCTGTGAAATAGTCCTTGTATACAACTTTTTCCTCATGGATGTACGGAAGGACGGAACCAGGATTTTACCTTAGCAGTGGCGAAATATATATTACAAAACTGAAGATATGACCCATGTTTCTTTATCCGGCTAGAACAAAAGTGGGACACATGGGGGTGTTAGGCATTCTCATATTGCCTTCTCATATATTAGAATAGGCTTATAATAATTTTCAGTTTCTCCTATTCCCATTTTGGCTGTTTGGCCTGACAACCTCAAAACTGATTCCATGACAATCTATGTACATAATGTCACCTCGACATAGGAGAAACGTCGTCTGAAATTGTTCGCAGACAACCCGTATGTGGTGTGTATTTTTCCATTTTCCGCCTAATAACAGCCAAACTACAATAACACTGGGGGATATACTACAATCGATCACCCAATCAATCACACACATTGTACATACTCACACTGGCATGTACATATAACTACACACAACCACACACCACAATCACAGCAATTTGACAGCCAAAAATATGCACGATTACACGTCCACAAAATAAACAAAAGTAAGCCATTACATTTTGACCAAAATACGCAAGAAGCTTACGATAACATCCGAACAACCGTAAGAAAAGGTGATCATGATTCGACATTAAGTGATCACCTATACTGCAGAATAGTTTACTTCAACCTTACCATCATCCATGCACCAAATACTAAAGAAAACCAACTACCAAACATATTCGAAGGAACGAAACACCAAAAGTTATCAGTACAGATTAAGTTTTGTTAAGTGACCAAGTCAAACCCAAGTATGTCAACAAACCTGTCACGCCCGTTACCATCAATCCTCATCGAAACTGCTTGAAGGAGAGCACACAACGCGCTCCACCCTTCTCAACCTTGCAAACATTTCGAATTGATTGTCAAGCACAGATTGCAGCGAATTTTGAATGCCTTCCAGAGTTGCAGGGTTCTTAGCCTTCCGATGAAACTTGCTTTGCCCTTCCGATTTCCCAAGTGTACCACGACCTATAACTGTAACTTCTTTTCCAAACTTGTCCTGCATTAGGTCAGGTAATTTCCTTCCTTTATGCAGAAAACCAGTCAGTAAGTGGCCAAGAGGGAGGGATGCTTTTGGATGGTTGTTGGACCAAGCTTCATATATTGTGTCCCACCACAGGGTCGCAATATCGGGCTTGAACCCATTGTATACATGTAGACACCCCAATTTGGCCTAACGGTTATTTCAAGTCCCACCTTGGGACAATCCCGATGATGAAATGGATACAATGATTGCTGATTGCTTCCTTGAGGACCTTAGGACTTTCGGTGAGAACTTTGACCACTTAGAGGACCCAATTCAAAGCCATACAGCCTTTCAGACAGAAATACAGAAGCCTAGGAGAATCCATCTGACGGCCGTGACATCGATCTAACGGCCATAACATCAATCCCTCACCCAAGCAACCTGTTGCCAGCAAAATCTCCCTGAGAGATCAATTCCTCGGCCGCAAGATCTATCCTTCGGCCGAGACATCCATTCATCGGCCGCGTGATCTATTGCTCGGCCGTCAGATCGACCTTTTTCCAGACTCTCGAACGTTCTGTCAGACGTTTGGTTTGATCCAACTACACTACCTTTCCGATGCGTTCGGGCTACGTTCGGAGATCACGACGTAGAGTTAGAGATGCATTGCAATTGCAATTGCCATCTCGTGATTTGATTGGCCGGAGTGAGTCATCCCTATGCCTATATAAAGGAGCCTTTGGGCTCCGAAATAAACACAGAAATTGAGATACCTACACACTCAATCAAACCTCGAAACTCTGCACAAATACTCCCTCAATCCCATACTCCAAAAGCCCTAACCTTCCGAAGGTAGCCGTCAATCCGGCGATCAAACCCCGAAGTTCAAACCCTAACTCTAGGGTTCTCGATCAAGCAATCAATCAATTACACCCAATCCAAAGCAATCAAGCAACTGAGGGATCAAGGTGGTGAGGCCCAACGGCCTCTGGTTTGTCTATATTTACTATATTTCTAACTAACCGTAGCATTTCGATTATCTGTTAATCTTTCTGTCTGGTGTGAGGAAGAACACCGACCGGGGCTTCGATCCCTCGGCCGGTACATCAAACCAGGAGGATCTCTCGGCCGTGACATCTATTCACCGGCCGCGAGATCCATCTCCCTAGGACATTATGTTTGTTTTATCTGCATTCTGATGCATGCTTATTTATCGCACTGGCTCACTTTGCTTACTGTTTAAAGGAATAACTAAACAGACTATGTGTTAGAATTAAACAAAGCATCTATACGTCTTATGTTGAACGATTATGGGCCAGTCTCACGACTGGGCAAGGAGGGGTGCCTAACACCTTCCCCTTATTGTACTTTTGGCTCCCGTATCCAGAATCTCTATCTATTTTCCCAGTTTTAATAAACTGGGTGGCGACTCTATTTGATGATAACCGTTATCATGTGGCGATGTTCCTAGCCATGGGAATGTCCATGATTTTGGTTTATGAAATGAGCAACCAATCGAGCAAACACAACGTGATCAATCTGCATGGCGATGCCCCACTTGGGAGGTGTCTACAGTTTTTGGCGACTCCGCTGGGGAATATGAGAGCCATAACCAGAAAGTTCAACATAAGACTAATACATGCCTTGTTTAATTCATCTATCATATGCATCGAGCGGGCAACCCGTTGAGTTCACCTGATATCCCGGCATGACACGGGCTATGTTGGGGGTTCCAGCAAACTCCACAGTCACTCGTACCTAGTGGTATATCAAAAAGGGAATCACCCAATCGCCGCCTATGATGGGCTGGTGAAAGGATTGGTGCCCTTTGACAATGGAGCACCCTGAGACTACCAAAACCTCACATGTTTTAGAAAGCCATAGAACTTATCAAACTAAGACAGGAACCTACAGGCTAGGAACCTGCTTGCATTTTATTTCCAAGTTCTTCCTCACACCCATTGTATATGTGTATGTTGTAAAGTTTCTCTTTTTGCAGGTTAAACCTTAGGAATCTCTCTAAGTCGAATAAACAGTAGGTAAGATTAATCAATCTAACTAAAGCAAAAACCTTTTTCAGGAAAAATGACTGCATCATTGTTCACGTCTGATTCGCACTTTCAAGTTGTCACCAAGCTGTCTGGCCCGCTCCACTTTGCTGTTGAAGATTTCAACCCCTCTGAATACATCACTCCAGTAAATCAACCAAAGCCTATGGTGGCTATTATTGAAGACAACCATGTCATGTTCGCTGGAACAGTTTATGAGGAAGAGGTAGAAGACCTGATTGAAGAAGAAGGGCTTCGCAGGGTTCCAATCTACTTTTACGACCCTTATGCACCTACCGATGATTATTGGCCAATAGACGAGGTCAACAACCTCGAGAATGAAGAGGCAAAGGAAGAAGAGGCTGTCGACAATAACCCACTAGACGAGATATCACTAAACCTGCTCTTTGATGAGGGGGTCACCAACAATGAAATAAGGGTGATCCACCCCATCATAGACAGCTTTGGTAATTGGTGGGGCTTTGTTGGCACACGACGGGTCGACAACAGCGACAAAGCCGAGGTTGAAGCTCAATTGGAGGAAATAACAGCAATAGCAAATCAAATGGCCCTCCAAGACTTGCAGGGTGACAATGATGAAAGTGTGAATCAAGGTGACAGTGAAGTACTGGTGATCGACCTTGGTGATGAAAAAGACTGCTCTGAGCTGATTGTGGATGCTGAAAAAGGGGCTTACCCTAACTGGACCGTGGAACACACTCTAAAATACAAAATGAAAAGCGCTAATTCTGATCTTAGTTCTGATTTCGATTCCGACTCTGAGTTGACTCAGTCCGAGTCAAGCTTTTCATCCTTTGAAACTGCTAAGTCTAGTGAGGAAAACCTGGTCAAAGTACCAAGGCATAGCATTTACTTTGAGTTCGACTCTGAAATGTCTTTTGATAAATTTAGCAATGAGAAGGAAGATTTAGAGTATTTCACTTTGCCTATGATCAATTGTGTGGATTCCGACAAACCAAATTTTGAGGAAGAAATTCCAAAGGAAATTCTAGAATTCATCGAGAGAGAAGAGGAAAGGCACGCTAAACCTTTTTCTGAGGAGATAATCACAGCAAACATAGGCTCTGTAAACGAGCCCAAAATGGTTAAAATTGGTGCCGCACTATCTCCTCAAGAAAGTGAAAAACTAATCTTTTTGCTAAAGGAATACAAAGATGTTTTTGCCTGGTCTTACGAGGACATGCCTGGAATAGACCCTGAAATTGTTCAACATAAAATTCCTCTTCATTCTGATGCAAGACCAGTTAAGCAAAAACTGAGACGTATGCACCCTGATTGGGTCCTAAAGATAAAAGAAGAAGTCACTAAGCAAATCAACGCCGGTTTTCTCATAGTCACCGAATATCCACAATGGGTAGCAAACATCGTTCCGGTACCAAAGAAAACTGGAGGAATCAGGGTCTGTGTAGATTTCCGAGATCTCAACAAAGCCAGTCCGAAAGATGACTTCCCATTACCTCACATAGACGAGCTAGTAGATAACACCGCAGGCCATGCATTGCTATCTTTCATGGACGGATTTTCTGGGTATAACCAAATCCTTATGTCTCCTGAGGATAGAGAGAAAACCACCTTCACTACGCCTTGGGGAACTTACTGCTACCGAGTAATGCCGTTTGGGTTGAAGAATGCTGGAGCCACTTACCAGAGGATGGCCACAACACTGCTGCACGACATGATGCACAAAGAGGTCGAGGTATATGTCGACGGTATGATAGTCAAATCAAAGGAAAGGGAAGGACACTATGGAGCACTCCAAAAGTTCTTTGAGAGGATTAGGAATTATAAGCTGCGTCTTAACCCTCAAAAATGCACTTTTGGGGTAACAGCTGGAAAGATGTTGGGTTTCCTCATCACTCAAAGAGGAATCGAGGTAGATCCTTCCAAGATACAGGCTATCATGGAGATATCACCGCCTAGGACAGAGAAGGAAGTAAGGAGCTTCTTAGGGAAGGTACAGTTCATCAGCAGGTTCATTTCCAAGCTCACAACCACCTGTGAACCTCTTTTCAAGCTACTAAAGAAAGGTACGGATTTTGAATGGAGCCAAGACTGTCAGCAAGCGTTCGAGGCAATCAAGGAATACCTTCAGAATCCGCCTGTACTATCACCACCCATCCCTGGGAAGCCATTGATTCTATATCTCTCAGTAACAGACACGTCCATGGGATGTATGCTAGCGCAAGAAAACGACGCCAAGGTAGAGTGCGCCATATACTACCTCAGCAAGAAAATGATGGATTATGAGACAAGGTACACTCCCCTCGAGAAAACCTGTTGGGGGCTAGTATGGGCCACAAAGAAACTGAGGCACTACCTGTTAGCACATCCGGTGGTGCTGGTCTCTCGTTTAGACCCAATCAAGTATCTTTTCGAAAAGCCAGCACTTATCGGAAAGCTAGCTAGGTGGTTATTGCTGCTAGCGGAGTTCGACCTCAAATACATGACAAGGAAATCAGTAAAAGGAAGAGTTGTGGCAGAATTCTTGGCAGATCACCCTGTGACAAAGGCCGAGGCAGAGGACTTCATGTTCCCCGACGAGGATATCTTATGTCTCTTAGACAACACCTGGCAACTTTACTTTGATGGAGCATCAAACCAATGTGGATATGGCATAGGGGTATTGCTAGTTTCCCCAAACGACTCTCACATCCCTTTGTCATATAAGCTAAGGTTTGAAGTCACTAACAATCAAGCTGAATATGAGGCTTGTATTGCTGGAATGGAGGCAGCCCTAGAGCTAGGAGCAAAAATGGTAGAAGTCACTGGGGATTCAAACTTGGTGGTATCTCAAGCAAGAGGAGACTGGAAGGTTAAGGAAGATACACTGAAGCTATATCACTCTGTGCTGGAAGATCTAATTCCGCAATTCGATTCTGTTATCTTCACACACACTCCTCGAGTGAGCAATAGATTTGCAGATGCACTGGCAACATTGGCGTCTATGGTCGAAATACCCCTGGGGTTCACAATGCGGCCTCTCATGATCGAACAAAAGGTTAAACCAGCATGTGAGTGTACCTTTACCGAGGAAGGTGAAGACGATGGTAAGCCATGGTATGAAGACGTGAAGGAATTCCTGGAAAAAGGAGAATACCCATCCGAGGCCACCTCGAAGGACAAGACGGCTCTGCGGAAGTTTGCTGCCCGATTTATAATCTGTGGAGGAGCATTGTACCGAAGGGCACACTTGGGCCCAAGTCAACTTTGCGTCACAACAGAGGATAGCCGCAAGGTAATGGAGGAAATACATGAAGGGATTTGTGGGCCACACATGAATGGGGCAACGATGGCAAAGAAGATCCTACGTCAAGGATACTACTGGACTACAATGGAAGCCGATTGCGCTGATTATGTTCGCCGATGTTACAAATGCCAAACTCACGCTGATCGTATGCGTATTCCCCCTATAGAACTGTATAGCATGACGTCCCCTTGGCCATTCTCCACTTGGGGGATAGACGTCATTGGAAGCATAAATCCAAAAGGGAAATACAAACATCAGTTCATTCTGGTGGCCATCGACTACTTCACCAAATGGGTAGAGGCAGCCTCTTATGCTACTCTCAAAGCCACTCATGTGGCCAAATTCATTCGCACTAATATCATTTATCGATATGGTGTACCTCACGAGTTTGTCTGTGATAACGGATCGCACTTTAAGGGGGCGACAAAGAAGCTTTTCGCCGAATTTGGGATACAAAATCATCGGTCATCTACTTACCGACCTCAAACTAATGGAGCAGTTGAGGCTGCAAACAAGAATGTCAAGAGGATTCTGCGGAAGACTACCGACACTTACACGGACTGGCCAGAAATGCTACCTCTGGCGCTATGGGGATATCGAACAACTGAAAGGACTTCAACTGGGGCCACTCCCTACTCTCTGGTCTATGGAATGGAAGCTGTCTTGCCTATCGAACTGGAAGTTACCTTCATTGAGAGTTCTAGCTGAGACTGGAATGATCGAAGAAGACTGGGTTCAAAACCGCTACGATGAGTTGGCACTACTAGACGAAAGGAGACTGAGGGCTTTATACCATGTACAAGGGTATCAACGTCGCATTGCACGAGCGTTCAACAAAAAGGTGAAACCTAGGGACGTCAAGGTAGGAGACATGGTGCTCAAAGCGATTCGTCGCCACGTCTCGGACCCAAGGGGCAAGTTTAGACCAAACTGGGGAGGCCCCTACCTTATCAAACGCGTACTTTCTGGAGGAGCAGCATACATTGCAGACTTGGATGGAATGGAATTCGGAACGCTAGTCAACGTTGACAAGCTAAGGAAGTATTACCCATGAGAGATGCTCGTTGGACCGAAAACCACAAGGGTGGGCGGATCCAAGCAAAAATTAGAGCAGCCTGCTAGGTCGAAAACCCGCAAGGGCGGCTTAGGCAAAAACTAAGGCATAAATAAAACGCTCGCTAGACCGAAAACCCGCAAGGGCGGTTCTTAGGCAAAATTTAGAGCACAAAAGGAGAGGAAAATACCCGAGTGGACCCTAACTAAAAACAAAACAAATTCCCTTTGTTGGAACTACGTTTATGGCCTGATTCCCTCCATGGGATACGTAGGCAATCTCTAAGTTTGAGATTCGGCCACTGCTATCATCATCACTTCCGAAATTTCTAGGTCTATCCTAAAGCATGTTCGCCATCAAATCATGGCAATAACATCTTCAAATAAAACGACCAAATGTTTTATTATTTCCAAAGAGAGAGAACAAAGCAAACCTAAACAATTCTTAATCCATGAAAGCTAGAATCAAACAAACATCTTTTGAAAAACATAAGCAAAGCGTCGATTTCTAGGTCTTCCTTCTTTTTGCACTACTACCCTCCAAAAGGTTTTTCTTCAACCAGCGTTTGTAAGAACCCGATAGCTTGGCAACGAAGTTCTCAGCAACCTCCTGCATCACTCTATTTGGCCAAAGACGCAGCATATTGCGACGGAAGTTGGCATCATGGATCTTAGAGGCAGTGTACTCAGGGTCACCCAAGATTGCGGCTTGGTCAGCCCCAAACTGCCTTTGAAAGCGAGCAAGGAAGTAGAAAACGACTCGAGTAATGCCAATCACTGCTACACCAAAGTGGTTCATGGTACTCGCGGTCATGCTCTCGATACCATACCAGGGGCAAACCCATTGAATCCAATCACCTCTGCAAGTCTTCATCCACGCTTCCCAAGCAGCCTCAGTTGGGAACTGTTTAATCATGTGACGCTCCGTACACTGGTCTGAATTGTAAGGAAGTCGCTCCGGCGCATCCCACACTTTTAGCTTCTCAAACAACCACACCTAGAGAAAAAGGGAAAATTGTGAGTTGAGAGAATACGTGAGTCAAAACAAAAGAGTGATGAGTGAAAAGATAAACTTGACAAACAAATAAAAGAGCGAACCTGCAATAGCAAGGGACTGCCTGAGAACTGAGCTGTAGGACTACCCTTCATCACATCTAGACCCATCAAGGTTTCTGCCAACACTAAGCCGGCAAAACCCACACGGTTTCCAATTTGCTGAGCAAGGTTAAGCAATATAGGATCAGCATGACCAGAGGAAGGGCCAAGTAAGTAGTAATGAAGGAGACAAATGCACAATGCATGAAAGCACGACTTCTGTAAGGAAACTTGGCGATGGGCCTCAGCTGTGCCGAAACGCTGAATAAGTTGCAGAATCTCCAGCCTTCCTTTCACTAGGAAGAATTTAACTTCATGTTTCTGGACCTGGAGTAAATCCTTCAGGAGATCACTTCGGTTGAACAAAGGATTAGGGACAACGAAACCTTCCCTGTCTGAATGGCCCATAATGGCCGCAAATTCTTCGATAGTAGGACACAACTCCTCTCTTTTGAAGCGAAAGACGTGAAAATCAGGGTCCCACAAACTAGCGGCTGCCCTAAGGAAGGCAAAATTCACGGGAATGTGACGAAGCGAAAAGAGGAAGTCCATGCCAAAGGACTTAAAGTGCAGACGGTCAAGGCCATTAAAGGAATCTAACCACTGATCAAGGACTGGTTGTGCCATGTGCAAAGAATTGTTGCTGACAATGCTATCGGGTTCGTAGAACGCGTACTTATAGGACTAGGTCGAGCCTTAGTTCGAATCGGAATCGGATTCTTAATCCTCGGAATTTTAGTCGGTCTCTCGGCCAGCATTTCGATAAGACGGCTGTGGAATCAATCCATCGGCCCGTAGATAATAGGGTTGACCTGCAAGTCAAACCCAGGCAAACCAAGAGATCCCTCGGCCGCCAGATCGAAGTTTCGGCCGTGTAATCATTAGATCGGCCGCCAGAACGGCTATTTTTACAGATTGTTCCCACGGTTCAGTTCGTTTCGTTGGATTAACAAGGGTTATCACACGCAAACAACGTAACACAGCGTACACAATCACAATAGCAGAGCAAAAGGTTTCATATATCGAAAGCTTTTTACATCACAAGGTGGATCATCTCACATTTCCTAAAACAAACTATACATCGATTTCCTGTCGAACTAACCTTTGCAGGAACGAAAAACAAAGAAAGAAACAAAAGGGGAGCAGAAGAGGATGTCGAACCCTCTGGTGGTCCGAACAAAAGAGACCAGCTGCAAAAAAGGAGAGGACACCCCTGGGACGGTGTATACCAGAGGAGTACTATGGTGCAAAAGAGACACCACATGGCCCGAAAAAACCACCACACCGCGTACCACCGCCACACCAGGAGCTCCGTGTCATGGAAACAAGTCACCCATGCGAGGGCCCCTAATCAAGCATACCCATGCGAGGATCCATGATCAAGCGTCAAGACAGGACCAAAAGCGAACGCGGCCTCCCTCCGCGCACGCTAGCCACGTCAGCATATCACCCACGGCCCGGAGCTGTCGAAAACAAGGAGAAGTGAAAAGGGGGGGGGGGGTCTTCGATGGAAGCTTCGGACGGAAGGAACGGAGAGGGAAGAAAGGAAAGTGAGACGAACGACTGAGGTCGTGGCCTTTTATAGGCCCCTGGAAATGGAGCGATTAAGCGGCCGAGACATCGTTTCCTCGGCCGATACATCAATACCTCAGCCGAGAGATCGATCTCCTGGCCCTTCTAATACATTCCTTTCAGCCCCAATGGATTTTTGCTCAGTGCACCAACTCAAGCGATTACAGACTTCTAAGTCTTCAGTCAACCAAAGTAGCCTTGGGGGCATCCCCGAGCCAATACAATGTAATCAAAATTAGCCTTGGGGGCATCCCCAAGCATGAGGAAAATCTCTCTCCACAAACTACTGACCGAAGCTCCCACTATGGCAAAACAAGACACCTGGCAGCTCTATGCCTATATACACTCACTCAGCGGCTCTACGCCTTCAACTCAACGGCTCCACGCTCACTACCCTGACAGGCTCAAAGCCCATCATCTCTATGCGACTCAGCGGCTCTACGCCCCACTTACCAACCCAGCGGCTCTAAGCCCATTGTCTCAACTAGCTCGAAGCCATACACAATCAAGCTCTTAACAGGCTCGAAGCCTATATCTATTACCTCAGCGGCTCGAAGCCCATTATCTCAACAGGCTCGAAGCCTATATCTACCACCTCAGTGACTCCAAGCCATCACCTCAATAGGCTCGAAGCCTATCTCAACAGACTCTACGTCTACTATCACCCAGCGGCTCGAAGCCCTCGAATCAGCAGCTCTGTGCTCGCTATCACGACAACAGACTCTACGCCTGTTATCACTCAACTTGGCGGCTCCAAGCCCCTTTATCTCAACTGGCTCGAAGCCGTACACAATCAAGTTCTTAACAGGCTCGAAACCTGTATTCATCATCTCGACTGGCTCGAAGCCGTAAACAAGCAACAGGCTCTAAGCCGCCCCAACAATCAAGACATCTGTTCTCAGGCTCTACGCCTGAATGCTCAAAATCTAACATTTTTGAATGCTCAAGCTCTACGCTTGGATGCCCAACCACTGTGTACTGGATGCTCAAGTTATACACTTGAATGCTCAAGCTCTACGCTTGGATGCCCAACCACTATGTACTGGACGCTCAAAGCCTGTACTTTGAATGCTCGGATTCTGCCGTCCGAATGCTCGAGCTCTACGCTCTGAATGCTCAAGTCCGAAACTTGATAGAAGCTCTAAGCTTAAAACAAACACACACGCACGGGCCCGTGCACATTTGCATCAACATTTTCACATCGAGTCTGCATCATCATATCTGTTCACATCTAACAACCATCATTGCACATATACACTCTGCATATCTCTCATGAAACAGGTCAATCCTGCAATCAACCGGCTCTACGCCTCGGTTTTATTGATCGGTTCAGCGCCTCGATCCTTTGGCTCCACACCAACACTTATGATGGAAAAGCTCCGTGCACAGACCATCAGAATACAACCAGCTCTACGCTTCGGTTCAAATCACGTCAAGCTCTAAGCTCCGACAACTCAGGCCCTTGCCTCAAAACTGCAGCAGGCTCCACGCCTCAATCTAATCACCTCAGGCTCCATGCCTCAGTTCCTTCACCTCAGGCCTTATACCAGCTCCGTGCTTCGGTTCATCACGTCAAGCTCAAAGCTATGACACCTCAGGCTCTCGCCTTATGATCAACACCAGCTCCGCGCTTCGGTTCTATCAAGCTCAAAAAACTCCGACACCTCAGGCTCTCGCCTTATGGTCAATACCAGCTCCGCGCTTTGGTCCTATCAATCTAGTCACCTCAGGCTCTCGCCTTATGACCAACACCAGCTCCGCGCTTCGGTCTTATCAATCACCTCAGGCTCTCGCCTTATGATCAATACCAGCTCCGCGCTTCGGTCTTACCCCAATCTCCTCAGGCCTTCGCCTCAAGATTGCAACAGGCTCCACGCCTCGATTCCATCATTCTTCAGGCTCTCGCCTCATGACTACAACCGGCTCCGTGCCTCGGTTCCTTCATCACCAAAGCTCCAGTCACTGGCCCTGCGCCCCCCCGTATCTCAAAAACAAACCGGCGTCCAACTCATCCCCAGCAGATGGTTTGGATTCCACCCCACTACATCAATTCCTTCCAGCTCATTCGCAAGGATAGGCTACTCTACCGAGCTCCTTTCAGTCAAAGTAAGGATGATCAAGAAAAGCAAACGCACCTGCAGTGTACTGATCTACCCCAAAATAACTAAGGAAGTTCTCCGCAAAAACTCCCCCGGCAGCCCCGTGCTCCTTCAACTACTCTTCGCCAAAACCCTGGCTCAGTCTAGGTACATCACACTACGGCTTTTTAAGCCCTAAGGTACGTCTTCTGTCTCTAACCCTCCAAACTTTTTACTTTTCTTTGTTGCCCGAACTACGATTGGTCTGAATTTCCCTTGTGAAATACGTAGGCAGCCTCCCGGCCCGACCATAACAAAACCTTTTTCGAAAACCCCTTGGAATAGTGGTTGGACCAAATTGAGTTGCTTTTTACAGCTTTGACTCTTACTCAAACATGTCTCGCGATCCGTCTGAGTTCAGTCAAAGATGGGCATCTGTAGACACCCCAATTTGGCCTAACGATTATTTCAAGTCCCACCTTGGGACAATCTCGATGATGAAATGGATACAATGATTGCTGATTGCTTCCTTGAGAACCTTAGGACTTTCGGTGAGAACTTTGACCACTTAGAGGACCCAATTCAAAGCCATACAGCCTTTCAGACAGAAATACAGAAGCCTAGGAGAATCCATCTGACGGCCGTGACATCGATCTAACAGCCATAACATCAATCCCTCACCTGAGCAACCTGTTGCCAACAAAATCTCCCTGAGAGATCAATTCCTTGGCCGCAAGATCTATCCTTCGGCCGAGACATCCATTCCTCGGCCGCGTGATCTATTGCTCGGCCGTCAGATCGACCTTTTTCCAGACTCTCGAACGTTCTGTCAGACGTTTGGTTTGATCCAACTACACTACCTTTTCGATGCGTTCGGGCTACGTTCGGAGATCACGACGTAGAGTTAGAGATGCATTGCAATTGCAATTGTCATCTCGTGATTTGATTGGCCGGAGTGAGTCATCCCTATGCCTATATAAAGGAGCCTTTGGGCTCCGAAATAAACACAGAAATTGAGATACTTACACACTCAATCAAACCTCGAAACTCTGCACAAATACTCCCTCAATCCCATACTCCAAAAGCCCTAACCTTCCGAAGGTAGTCGTCAATCCGGCGATCAAACCCCGAAGTTCAAACCCTAACTCTAGGGTTCTCGATCAAGCAATCAATCAATTACACCCAATCCAAAGCAATCAAGCAACTGAGGGATCAAGGTGGTGAGGCCCAACGGCCTCTGGTTTGTCTATATTTACTGTATTTCTAACTAACCGTAGCATTTCGATTATCTGTTAATCTTTCTGTCTGGTGTGAGGAAGAACACCGACCGGGGCTTCGATCCCTCGGCCGGTACATCAAATCAGGAGGATCTCTCGGCCGTGACATCTATTCACCGGCCGCGAGATCCATCTCCCTGGGACATTATGTTTGTTTTATCTGCTTTCTGATGCATGCTTATTTATCGCACTGGCTCACTTTGCTTACTGTTTAAAGGAATAACTAAACAGACTATGTGTTAGAATTAAACAAAGCATCTATACGTCTTATGTTGAACGATTATGGGCCAGTCTCACGACTGGGCAAGGAGGGGTGCCTAACACCTTCCCCTTATTGTACTTTTGGCTCCCGTATCCAGAATCTCTATCTATTTTCCCAGTTTTAATAAACTGGGTGGCGACTCTATTTGATGATAACCGTTATCATGTGGCGATGTTCCTAGCCATGGGAATGTCCATGATTTTGGTTTATGAAATGAGCAACCAATCGAGCAAACACAACGTGATCAATCTGTATGGCGATGCCCCACTTGGGAGGTGTCTACGATACAGCATGGAGCAACATCGCCTGGTTAGCATTAAGCTCACGACGTGGGGACTTTGGCTTCACATTCCACCAAAAGATATGGTGGAGGAGAACAAAGTCTTTCTTCAAGCCGTTCAAAAGGAAGTTGGGATTGTCGTCTTCTGGCCAACTCCCATGGCACATCGTATTCCAAATGTCATAGTAACTTGGGATTTCAACGCCAGGAAGATAGGGGTATTGCTTTTCAGTCTCAACATGTTGGCATACGTGTTTATATTGGGCAAGCCTGTCCGGAGTAACTTTAATATTATGCCCCCGTACTCTTGACACCATGAACCTTTTATCCTTGTCCATCTTGAAGGGATCTATTCCGGCAAAGAACTCCCGAACAAGGGTCCAATTTGCCTTCCCTCTATACGTGCAAATAGGATTTAACCCCAAATCTTTCAAGATTTCAGGAACTCGTGTAATTTTCTTCAACTGCCCAATCGCCACACTTCTCTCCTCAATTACTGGACGTGATACAAAGTTGGACAGATTTGGCAGCTTGATTGCGCCATCACTCTCACTCTCACCATCACTCCCACCATGACTCTCAGTCTCCCCATCACTGTCACCATCACTATCACCATTGTTGTCACCATTGTCACCATAACTGTCACCATCACTGTCATTGTCAGCATGCGATATACTATTACTCATCTCCTCATGCTCACCAGCAAGGAGGACATTAATTTCGTCTTCATCACGACCTTCGGTGGACTGCTCCACTGATACTGCTGCAAGCCGTTTAGATCTTCGTAAACAAGGAGACGAACCCGATTCAGGAATTTTCCTTTTCATAGCCATAATTGCAATCTCCTGCAAAACAATCACATACAACAAATTAAATCAGTCCAGACAATATGTATGTTCAAAATTTGGCTACGTCGAACGATGCCTTCGACTAGACAAAAATGTTCATCAACCACAATGCCGCAGATTAATACATGTTCTGACATAGAATAGATTAGGCAATAGATTAACACTCACACAAACTGGGATTTCAAAAAATAACTACCACATAAATTTAGATGTCACAAAACCAATTATACATGAAATTTCTTATATTGGCCAGTACTTATCATATGCCATGCAACAGATAATTTTTGACACTTTATAATACGAGTACTATGAATATCTTCGGTACAAATATGCAACTTACTAATTGGGCACTAATTGAACTTTTACAATTGAAGTACAACAGTGAATATTCCAACCTATGACAGTTTCTATTTCTGATGTAACAACTAAGTATCTACCGTATGAGATGCAAGTGATAATTTATAACAAACGAAAGGGTAAATATGAGTTCTATGAACATCTTAACTTCAGTCTACCAATATTCGAACATATATTACTAATTGAACTTACTAACTACTACTACTACAAGACAGAAGTGAATAAATAAAGGATACTGTGCATTATTACAATGACGCCTTACGTTTATGTCTTACACAAACAGTACACGTTTACATCAACCTCATTCAAATATTAAAATTGCACTACATATGAAGGTCGTCCATTTCATGCTTTGATGATAACTTTGGACATGTCCTCTTATCGTGACCTCGGCACTTGCAATGGCTACATTTCCTAGGATTTTGATAATGTTGGGCAGATGAGTTCTTCCCTGGGTTGCCTTTGGTCTTCACCACAAGTGGATCGCCCACACCAAATATGAAATGGCCATTGCTTGCTTCACCTATCTCTGGGTTCCAGTCCTTATTCTTTTTCCTCTCCCACCGCTTCCTCATCCACGATGTCATTTCGTACTCCACTTCCCTAGCATCTTCAAATGAGTCCTGGCCTTGCGACGCATAGAACGACATCAAATTGTAACCCGAACTCAATATCCCATACCTAGCCATACACGATGCAGTGCGAGACATTTGGCCATGATTTGGTTGTTGGGCCATAGGTCGAGCACACCTTGTCCATCTTCGCATGACTAAACTGGGGGGAATGGTCAGTAGATGTTCATATTTCATTACCACAATCATGTGGCAACAAGGTAGACCAAATGACTCAAACATCATGCAAGAACAATTCATTCTGCTTTGAATTGCATAATACTCAACCGTCCAATTGGACTCTGGCTGCGAGTACATTTCAATGAAGTACAACCGACGCTCCACCTCATCAACGCGACGCGCCACAATCAATGCAGACGTGCGCTGTATTTCATCCTGAAACAATTTGAATATGTATCGTGTATACACCTCGGTTCCGTTCTTCTCTAAGGTTTTCAATTGCGTGATTAAGACTGGGGTACTGTGCTCCGTTACTGTCTCAGCCTCTGCATCGGCAATTCGCATCCTATCCAAACCACGGTGGTACTGTTGGACGAATTCAAAAAGTCGTAGCCTTACTTTCAAGAACTGATTCATATAACAATTCATACCTTCACATCGCTGAGTCGTCCTCATCCCGGCAAAGAAATGCCCAAGGAGATATGCCTCGGCCCATCTTTCACGGTCCCTATACATCTCTACCACCCAAGCATTTGTCTGTAGCCCATAGTGTGAAACCATGTCAGCCCAAAGACTCTCAAATTCTTCAACCTCACATTCCATTTGCATCAACTTGGTAAAATCAGATACAAATTCCGGCCTATGAACATTTTTTGCTGCATTTCGCTCCAAATGCCACGAACATAATCGATGCCTTGCATGTGGAAAAATGTTCCTAATTGCATTGCGCATCGCCAAATCACCGTCTGTGACCATGGAGATCGGCCGTTTACCATCCATGGCCTCCAAAAAAGTTGCAAGAACCCAATTGTACGTCTCCTTTGTCTCCTTCGACAACAACGCACAACCAAATATGGTCGTCATAAAGTTATTACTCACACCCGCCAGTATGACAAATGGCTTCTTGTAAGCATTGGTCCGATATGTCGTGTCGAAAACTAACACATCTCCGAATGCGGCATAATCCATTTGAGACCTCCCATCTGCCCAGAACAGTGTCTCAAACCGGTCCTCCTCATCAACACTATACTTGAAGAAAAATAGCGGATCGTTGCTTACCTGAGCAGACAAGTATCCCAGTGCACCCTCAGCATCCCCATTTCTTATTTCTTGTGTCCGCTCCCTATGCAATTTGTTGCGCATATCTGAAAAAGTAAACCCCACATTTTGGAATCCCCCTGCCTGACATCTCATAAAGTCCATAATTTGGGATGGCTTCATGCCTACATTCCGCATGGCCATTAACTGAGCTACATCAGCATCACCCACGTGTCTGTGAGATCGAAGAAACGGAACACATTGCTGTGCTGCCAAGGGATGGTTGTGGGTACTCACAAACTCTGTAACAACATAATTTCCGATGGTATTGGTCATACAACATACCCGGAATTTAGCACCACAACCAATTCTTGTTTCAGCTCTATGACGCCGTTTCCGATCAGTGCGTTCTAAGTGCTTCTTGTTTCTCTTACCTTCCCTAGAACATACCCAATCCCTCCACTTCACATACCCTTCGTTGCCTCTATGTCTCTTGCTTTTATGTTTGCGTACACTAAAACCCATTGCCTTGGCATATGCATTGTAGAATAGACCAGCCTCTTCTTCAGAAACAAATCTCATTTGCACAATCTCCGTATCATTCAATAAACGAAGACTATCATCTACACTAGAAACTGACCCTTCCCCTTCCCCTTCCCCTTCAACATCATTACCTCCAAATGTATTACTGTGCGAATCTTCCCTACTAGACCAAGATTCGGACTCAGAGGTGGATTCCCAATCATACGACACACCCTTGCTATTGGTACTCCTATTGGGAGTTTCCATCACACCTAAATAATAAACCACATTGCCACAAGTTTTACTCCACTTATCGGGGTCAAATACGTTGCATGCACATGAGCTGTAACTAAAGTGATCAACAAACTTCTATGGACGCAAGCTCCAGTCCATAAAACAACATTCGCAAACCACAGATTCTATAAAATATACCTCTCAAAAACACGATTCCAGCACATGCACAAATTCTACTCATAACAGATGTAAACCAGCGCCAAACTATCAAACATGCAAGGGAAAACATACATTCCACACACCCACAGCCTCTCAAAAACCAAACATTCATCATTCCATGTTCTGAAAATACATACCGACGAATCCAATTCAGTATAACAAACCCACTTACATAAATAACAAAACCCTAACTCTTCCTAACTCAATGGGGACAAGGTTCCAGCATAGGCAGTACAAATACAATATCAAACAAGACGAAGATCTTTCGGGAAAATAGGGAAAAAAATGCGCAGTAAAAATTATGGCCAATAAAATTATTTCTGATTGATTCCAAAAAAAATTCCCACTAAAAGAATAATTTTTCAACAAACACACCTACCAGATCTAACACCAAATATCACATTTCAACGAATGTAAATACATTTCAACGAATGTAACACAAAATCGGGGAATAAATATTTACCCAAACTCAAATATTCCCTTCAGGTCCGTGAGATGTGTCGCCCGTCTTCTTCTCGTCGAACCTGGGCTGCGGATCGAAGGCTGATGCGGACGGCGTCGTTGGTGTTGCAGGATGGACGTAAGGTGCGACGGCGCAAGACAAGACGACGGACAGACGAGAAGAGTGGGATGGGAGATGGAGATGATTCGATCATTCCATGAATGCTTCTAGCCTTCTACATCTGGGATAAAGGAGCAAATGATCGACTTACAATCCCAATGTGAGATGTAGAGAATCCTAAACATGATCGACTTACAATCCCAATGTGAGATGTAGAGAATCATATTCTTAACCGTGGGTTAAGGGAGTGCGCTGGGTGGGGTTGGAGTGGAGTCAAGGATTTTACCGGTTCTTTAGGTGGCAAGTTTGTTGTGTTATACCTACAATTACACTTTCAATGGTTTTGGTTATGCTACCAGTGGTTTCAATTATGCTTCCAGTGGTTTTAGTCATGCCATTTCTTACGGTGTCTCCAAAACAGAGGGAGACACTGAAGCGTTATCCTAACTTTTGATACCAAATGAACCAATTATTAGTAAGAGCAATGAATCTAAACTGGCTAAGATTCTTGGAGAAAGCGGCCAAATTTATGTCGTCGGTTCAGATGAGCCAATTCCAAAATCCCATTTACATATGAAGTGGAGCTGAACTGTATAAATATAAAGTTATAACCATGTCTAAAGTATTTTCTAGTCATAATTTGAGCTAGACTGTCTAGCTAGAAAGCTATTAACAGGGAAACTCACATGAGTACATCCATCTTCTCCAAAACGCGAGTTTATTGCCACTTGGGAATGCAGATGGCTTTTGAGCCAATATTCTGAGGGTGTACTTTCCGAAACGATCTTCAGTAAGACCCAGTTTTGGGTACTCTTCCAGTAGCGCCAAAGCAACATCTGCGATGAGAAAGAACAAGCTCTAGGATTAAGTACTTGAGCATCTTAAGCAATAGGAAAGAATAGGCTTTAGATAACTATAAAAATGTGTATACACTAACCATAAATTTCGGCACTGATCAGGCAATGCAGCAGCGTGGAACCATTGTGGCCTTTTTCGGGACTGAGCTCATCAATGGGTGTCACTTTGTAAAGGTAATGTACCATATCTTTCCGGTTATATAGAGAAGCCACAATAACAGGGATGGCGCCATCAATATGTAGATCATTTGAAACTGTAACCAACTTGGGATTCTTGTCCACCATTGCTTTGGCTAATTTTGTGCATCCACTGATGGCAGCAAGAGAGAGGGCTGTGCTTCCGAATTCATTTGTGATTTCCAAGTCATCTGCTGACATTAATATAACCAACTTCTCTGCAATCCCTAAATGTCCAGCCATAATCGCAACATGAAGAGCTGTATCCCCTTTGGATGTAATCCGCGCACTGACAGAGTTGCCTCCCATATCAAGTAATCTTTTTGTTTCTTCCCAATCACCATTTTCAATTGCATTGTACAAGGTCCGATAACTAAGATGGTGAAACTTATCTGCAAAACAATTCTTTTCTCAATAAATCATACGACTGTATTTTTGGTGGAGAGAATAAAAAACAGAACACAAACAAAGAATCGTATTATGATTACAGAACATAAAGTACACAAAACACTCCCTAATCAAGAACCCCGTCCGGTTTTGCTTTATCTCTGATACACAAACACTGGGGGAGAACCCCCTTGGGTTCCCTCTGTCTCTCGTCTCTCGTCTCTCACAGTCCAGAAATAATTCCTTACACACCAGTACATATACAGCAAACTAACTGATACAATACCTGTTAGATTGTATTGGCTAAACATGTAATGAGACATGTCTCAGTTGGTTAGATTGCTTTAGCTAGGGTGCTATTTGTTAGATTCTTTGTACAAAAGGGTTCTTTAGTCATTTGTATTGTAGGGTTGTATATATTCCCATTTTTCTCTGTTAATGAAATCAGATGAGATATTCTCACGCTCAATTCTCTCTCTCTAAATTTGTTCATGGTATCAAAGCATCACGATCTAGGGCACCAGATCTTTTTCCCACCTGGACTCTCGCCGACTACCGGCGACCTCCGGCGAACCCAGGTTGTTCTCGTTTGAGGTCTTTCTACCTCCGGTTGGACTCGTTTTGAGTGTTTTCTGGTGCCGATTGGGTATTTTTTCTGCTGCCTATTACTTCCAAGATCTGGTATGTGCTCGTTTTTTATGTTTGTTGCTGTTGATCATCTCTGTAAGCTTCCGCTACCGCCTCTTTGCTTCTGAAAGTGACTGGGCTTGGTTATCCGAGATCCCTTTTTCATGTGTTTCGAAGCCTGTGGTTAGTTTACTCGTAACCCACTATTTAGGGGGCGTTTGCTGCACTTGAACAGTGATCCCGGCCCTTTTCTGACCGTACAACGTCTGTTGTGTACTGTTTCGGTATTATTTGACATTACTCGGTTGTGTTTTGTATTGTTCAGTTGTGAAAATTCTGTTTTTCGGCAGTCCACAGTTTGTTTTTTAGCTTTCAATATGTCAGAGGAGAATCCATTTTCAAAGGAAGAAACTCGTAAGTCAAGTTCAAACAATGGAATGGGTTATAGTCCTTTTCTTGACAACACTCCGATGGATATCTGCCGCGTCAAGTTAGATGGTTCCAATTATCTACTTTGGTCGCGTGCGTTTACATTGGCTATCACCACTAAGGGTCTCCTACACTACCTTACTGAGAATGTGGTGAAACCCACGGAGGGACCAGATCTCACAAAATGGACCAATCATAATGCCTTGGTCTTGACATGGTTGTTTAACTCGATGTCTCCTACTATTCAGAATAGCTTTATGTATCTTGATACGCCAAAGCAGGTTTGGGATGCCGTGGCAGAGACTTATTCTCAGAAAGGGAATGACGCCCAAATTTTTGGGTTGAGGAAGAAACTCAAGGCCGTGGTGCAAAATAATCGACCAGTTGCTGACTATTATGCAGAGATCATGGGGCTCTGGCAAGCACTTGATTTTTATCAAAGTTATCGTCCTGTTTGTGCTACTGATGCTGCGACTTTCCAACAAATGGTTGGGAAAGATCGTGTTTATGACTTTATGGCAGGTCTTGATGGGGATTATGATCAGCACCGTGGGCATGTGCTGAGTCGTACCCCTCTTCCCTCTCTTGGAGAGGCTTATGCAAGTATTCAGCAAGAGGAGACTCGTAGAAATTCTATGGCTCCTCCCTTGATGGCATCCACTCCGGATCACTCAGCCTTGGTATCTATTCCCTTCCCACGGGATGGTAAAACAGGACAGAGCCAGTTGAAGGCCAAAGGTATTTCGGTTGATCGAGCCTCACTCCATTGTGACTATTGTGATAAAAATGGTCATACCAGGGAATACTGTTGGAAGTTACATGGTAAACCTAACTCACGGGGACACCGAGGTGGTCGTAGTGGTGGTTCTGTGCGCTCTTATGCCAATGCCACAGAGTCTGCTGGTGACTCTATATCTGATACTTGTGATTCTTTTTCTCCCGAAGAGATGCCAGTTCTCAGGCGGCTAATGAGTAACCAAGGTCCTCCATCCTCTATGGCTTCTAATTCGACTACTTCCTCCCACTCTGCCAACTCAGGTATACAAGCTCATATTTCTCCAGCTTCTATCTCTATTCCTTGGATAATCGATTCTGGTGCCACGGACCATATGACAGGTTGCTCATCCTTTTTTGATTCCTACTCTACTTGCTCCGGTAAGGACAAAGTACGAGTAGCTGATGGATCTCTATCTGCTATTTCAGGGAAAGGTTCCATTCGCTACTCACCTACTTTACCTCTTTCTTTTGTCCTCCATGTTTCAAATTTTACTACTAATCTTATATCTGTTAGTAGTCTCACACAATCTTTGAATTGTTCAGTAACATTTTTTTCCACTCATTGTGTCTTTCAGGAACTGGGAACATGAAAGACGATTGGTACTGGTAGAGCTCAGGATGGCCTGTATTTTTTGGAGTCTGTGCCTTGTTCTTCTTTTACACCCTTATCATTGGGTAATGCCCTTGAGGCGGATACGGGTTCAGCTCTTCCTCTATTGCATCAGTGGCACCGTAGTGTGGGCAGCGTGCCCTCAGAAAAAGGATTCCGTTCCTTTCGCCGTTGCGGCCCTTTTTTGAAAATCGAGGGAGCGCGAGCGCCGGTGGCAAGCGCTCAAAAATACAGAGTCGCCACTCGGGTTTGAAGGTCCGACACCCAAGGAACCGTATTTCGAAGCACCTGCCGCGTTGCTTGATTTGAAAAAGTTAAGGAAACCAGTCCATCATAACCATATCTGGGTTCGGGAGCCAGGTTATGAGAGGGGAAGGGTTTTATGGCACCCCTCTCGCCCAATCTGGAGATCGGTCTCTACTTAGGTATTTTGAAAACATTGCGATTCTTCTTTTATTAATCAATTTTAGCCAATTAGGGCGGGGGAACAGTTAATCGGGGATTAAAACTGTAACAATTTGCAGGATGTGATCAAATAGCATGGATGGATGGCATGTTGAAACAAAAAGCGAGATAAAAACCTAACACTGGGCCAAAACACAAAAACAGTGCCTTTGGTGTGATCTTGGCACACCATGGTCAGCTTGCATGCATGGATCTTCGTACATGCAAACTGACCATCGCGCGACTCAACCAAACCATCGCGCGAGGGTTCTTGTTCCACCAGTGTTTGATTTCTATCTCCTTCTGGGCTCTGGAAGGACCAGTGCACACCCAGGGGGCAAACCAAGCAGTTTTTAAAGGAACTGTAAATAACTAATTATTACAGACAGAATAGCCAAAATGGAACAAATTGAAAATACAACCCCTAAACAGAGGGGGTATCAAAACAGAGGCCAAGGGCCTAGTTGCCCATGCAAGGGCAGTCTCTGGAAATCAGAGAACCATCGCGCGACAGAGTGGAACACTCGCGCGATGCTTCTGACTGGACTTCCAGGAATTGCTTTGCATGCTTGGGGCTCTGAGACATATTCAGGAGCAACCCAAGGGCATTCCAAACCAACTAAAATAGCAAGCTAAGCTACTGTATTTATTTTTTGCATGCATCACAGTGATTTAATACCTAACATGCTTCAAAGTAATTATAAGTACGAAATGAGCACAAAAGGACCAGCATCCCATCCCCACGTGGACCAATCTCATGCAGACAGATTTGTCGCGCGAGTGTTCGGGTCCATCGCGCGCGGGTTTGCTTGGCCACGGCTTTTGAAACCTTGCTAGCTTTAGGGCCAAGACTGGTATTGATTACCAGCCTTGACCCTGCCAGCCCCCCTCAGGGATCAGAACAGAGAGCAGAACAAATGTATTATACCTTTGGTTGAGTTTGAAAGAGTGCTTGAGCTTTGAGTTGAGTTGAAGTTGAATGCTTTTGAATGGTAGAAACAAGGTGTGAAAATTAGGTGCAAGATTTGTAACCTTTTTCCAACCCAAGGTGTATGGATTTTTCTAACCCTTTATGTTTGAATTTTTTGAACCCTTAAAAAGATGAATATGGGGGGGTATTTATAGGGCAAGACCCTTCCATTAATGGAAACCCTCCATTAATGGAAACCCTCCATTAATGGAAACTATTCCATTAGTAGAAACTATTCCATTAGTGGAAACCCTCCATTAATGGAAATTATTCCATTAATGGAAAACATTCCATTAAAGGAAAGATTCTAGAAACATTCCAATAAAGGAATCCTTCTAGAAACCTTCCAGGAATGGAAAGCTTCTAGAAACCTTCCAGAAATGGAAAGCTTCTAGAAACCTTCCAAAAATAGAAAGTTAAAGGTCGGTTGCAAATTCAACTAGCGCGCGCGGGCCAGAAACCGGCGCGTGCCAGTAAAGTTTTTGGCTTTTGGAAATGGCTTAAGACCAGGTTAGGTTCAAGGGTTTTTGCAAACACTCAAAGCTCAAACACTCGACATTCCCGGGGTGTTCTTGATCCGTTTCATCATCGGGGAATCAAAAAACCGTAAGTAAACTAATCCGGAAGCCCAGATTGGGGTGTCTACAGTAGCCCCCCTTTGATGGCACTTGGAGCACCATCGACTTGGTACAAGTAACGTCAAAGGTTTCTAGACACCCCTCAAGGCAATCCAGAGCAGAACGTACTAGCAAAGTAGACAAGCATACTTACAGAACCTGATTGGTTGAAAGGACGGACGGACCGTCGCTGGGGATGAAAGTGGAAGTGGACGATTGCATCGCCGCTTGTTGATTGAATTTGGACAGGACAGGCTGTCGCTGCAGATGTTGACGGGACCGGCCGTCGTTGCTGGGGATCAAGCTATCCTCGGCACGAAGTATTCCAACAAACACGGGTAGGTCGTGTCAGGCAGGTTGAATTCCATCTGTAGGGAATCAGAGCCAATCTCCTTATCAAAGACCATCCGAGACAGAGCAATAAGCCTGCTAGAAGATGCACTTTCGGCTAGACTGAGGGTGATTGTCGTTCGGGACAGGCCAAGACGGACTCTCTCGGGGAACAATCAGTTGCGGATGAACGGACCATCGAACGATGTTCTGGTCGTTGTTTGTGGATTTGACAGGATTGGCTGTCGGTGATAGCGGACGGGGAGATCATTGTGCTGAGTGATCAAGCCGTTGGAGAAATTGGACGGGAGGATCATCAGTATAAATGATCGAGCCGTTGGGGGAATTGACAGGATCAGCTGTCGTTGATTTGAACTGGCAGATCGCTATACAAAGTGATCAAGCCATTAAGGTTGGACAGGACCGGCTGTCGTTGATTTGGTTTGCCAATGCCACAACATTGACGGTTTGAATGCCTCAACGCTGATTTGATTTGCCAATGCCTCAACACTGATGGTTTGAACGCCTCAACGCTAACTTGATTTGTCAATGCCTCAACACTGACGGTTTGAACGCCTCAACGCTGACTTCATTTGCCAATGCCTCAACACTTATGGTTTGAACGCCTCAACGTTGATTTGATTTGCCAATGCCTCAACACTGACGGCTTGAACGCCTCAACGCTGATTTGATTTGCCAATGCCTCAACACTGATGGTTTGAACGCCTCAACGCCGACTTGATTTGCCAACGCCTCAACACTGACGGTTTGAATGCCTCAACGCTGACTTGATTTGTCAATGCCTCAACATTGACGGTTTGAACGCCTCAACGCCGACTTGATTTGCCAACGCCTCAACACTGACGGTTTGAACGCCTCAACGCTGACTTGATTTGACTTGATGCACGTTCCTGCTTTTGACATTTGATATATACAATATGCGATGATATGATATATTGAAAATGCAGATGCAGGCTAAGGGCGGCTCCTAGGAGGACAACAACACCTAAGGACTACCACTGAGCCTCATTACTGTACTGTCTGCACTTCTGAGATGCGCATCCAGAGAGATAGACATTTGAACGGGCCAACGTGCCCCAGTTTGACGTTTTAGTAATGGAATTGGGCCTGCGTGCCCTTTCTGCAATGCTTGGGCAGATGTGCCCCAGAGATACTTTGCTTGGCCTTGGGCTGACGTGCCCTTGCTACTTTAAGAGATTCCGCTGCTTGCGGATTATGGATACTAGGGTAGCAATGTAACAATTGCGTTTTTCAGTTTATTGACTCTCTTTTGCAAGTGTTGAAGAGAATGCAAAAACTAACCACTAATATCTACTTTGCATTGATAAGTGCTTTGAATCGACACACAGACATGCGCACATATGTACAGACTCGTCTAGCTCGAACGAAAAGGGAGAAAGAGCCCCAGGGTACAATGCAAACCCTTAGACACATGGAACACGATGAAATTTTGGGCATTAATGTGCCAAAACTCACAACATTCATGAACAGGTGAAACTGACACTTACGAAAAGTGCAAAAGGTACAAAGACCTGTACAAACAAAATCGAGAAAAGCATCCCGACATGACAGTTGAAAAACTGGAAAAATGTCGCAAAGACGGACATAAGACGCAAATGATGACTCGTATAGGCCCAGACTGAAACCGACACCCCTGTGCAGTCACATTAAGTCCATATGACTTGCATGGTTTGACAAGACTTGGCAAAAGCCTCTGGAACGACATTCGAGGGTAGTAGCCAACTGCTACTGCCTGCTGCAAGAAGCGTGCGCAGGTTTGAGACCAACGTGCATCACTTCGAACAAACGCGATGCGGTTGCTTACACCAGACTTCGCTGAACTTAGAATAAACTGTGAGCCGTTAGGCTTCGCCAGCATTTCGTTCTATTTTTTATGCTTCAATTATTTTTAAGACTTATGCTCAGCCTGTAAATTGAAGAAGTAGTTTGTAATAAAATTGAAAGACAAAGGTTTTCCCCCTTCTGGTTCCTCCAAGGAAGCTTGTCTTGATCTTCGATCCTCTTCGACCTTTGATGTGTACCAAAATGTCAACCATGGATCCAATTGATAGATTGTGACCGAGTCTCAAAGAAAGACTGCCTACGTATCCCAAGCTAGGGAATCAGGTTAAAACGTAGTTCAGGCCAAGGGTTAACTCTCGAGTATTTACCTCTCCTTTTGCGCTCTAACTTTTGCCTAGAACCGCCCATTCGGGTCTTCGGTCTAGCGAGCTTTGATTGATTGCCTATTCATTTTTGCCTAAACCACCTTCATAGGTTTTGGTCTAGCAGGCTGCTCTAACTTTTGCTTGGAACTGCCCACTCTTGGGGTTTTCAGCCCAACGAGCTTCTCACAGGGAAAAGCAACATTTGAATTGATCCAGGTTGACCCAGGGTATTGAATTTGTTGCTGTCGAGGTCGAAGACCTTTGGTTGTAGCCTCAGATAAATGGCTTTGATGACGCAGGGTCAAGAGTGCTTCGATTGGAAATGCCTTGCTCCAGGCCGTTGTGTACATTTTCTCATTTGTGCTTGGCAAAACGCCACTGTTGCTGTTTTGAACATGGTACAAGGCCCGGAGCCTTCTGTGCTTCTGCCTTCTGGATTGGCACCCGATAGCAGGGGGGTTTGATGTTTCTTTATCTCAGGATCAACGAGAGGCGTGACTTGATGAGACCATGCCAAGACATCGATGAAATCTTCAAGCCTGTCTAACTGGGTGCAATGCTCTTCTGGGAACAACCTTGAACCAAATTTGAACCTTTCGGGAGGTTATACTTGTCTTTCAAGTTTATTTTGAAATTACTTCTTCTTTTAATAGGCTGAGCATGCCTTTCATCTTCCCTTCCGTCCTTTCCCCAGCAGAGTCGCCACTATGGGCAGCATGCCCTTGGAAAAAGGATTCCGTTCCTTTCGCCATTGCGGCCCTTTTTTGAAAATCGAGGGAGCGCGAGCGCCGGTGGCAAGCGCTCAAAAATACAGAGTCGCCACTTGAGTTTTGAAGGTCCGACACTCAAGGAACCGTATTTCGAAGCACCTGCTGCGCTTTATTTGAAAAAAGTGAAGGAAACCAGTCCGTCATAACCATATTTGGGTTCGGGAGCCAGGTTACGAGAGGGGAAGGGTTTTATGGCACCCCTCTCGCCCAATCCGGAGATCGGTCTCTACTTAGGCGTTTTTATGAAAACATTTGTGATTCTTCCTCTTTTAATTGATTTTAGCCAATTAGGGCGGGGGAACAGTTAATCGGGGATTAAAACTGTAACAATTTGCAAGATGTGATCAAATAACGGCATGAATGGATAGCATGATGAATAATAAATGGAGTGATCTTGAAACAGCGATCAGATGCCAAAACCAGGCTTGGGGCAGATTTGCCCTGCACGATGACCAACTTGCATGCCTGAACAGATCTGCATGTGGGCAGCGTGCCCTCGGAAAAAGGATTCCGTTCCTTTCGCCGTTGCGGCCCTTTTTTGAAAATCGAGGGAGCGCGAGCGCCGGTGGCAAGCGCTAAAAAATACAGAGTCGCCACTCGGCTTTGAAGGTCCGACACCCAAGGAACCGTATTTCGAAGCACCTGCCGCGTTGCTTGATTTGAAAAAGTTAAGGAAACCAGTCCGTCATAACCATATCTGGGTTCGGGAGCCAAGTTATGAGAGGGGAAGGGTTTTATGGCACCCCTCTCGCCCAATCCGGAGATCGGTCTCTACTTAGGTATTTTGAAAACATTGCGATTCTTCTTTTATTAATCAATTTTAGCCAATTAGGGCGGGGGAACAGTTAATCGGGGATTAAAACTGTAACAATTTGCAGGATGTGATCAAATAGCATGGATGGATGGCATGTTGAAACAAAAAGCGAGATAAAAACCTAACACTGGGCCAAAACACAAAAACAGTGCCTTTGGTGTGATCTTGGCACACCATGGTCAGCTTGCATGCATGGATCTTCGTACATGCAAACTGACCATCGCGCGACTCAACCAAACCATCGCGCGAGGGTTCTTGTTCCACCAGTGTTTGATTTCTATCTCCTTCTGGGCTCTGGAAGGACCAGTGCACACCCAGGGGGCAAACCAAGCAGTTTTTAAAGGAACTGTAAATAACTAATTATTACAGACAGAATAGCCAAAATGGAACAAATTGAAAATACAACCCCTAAACAGAGGGGGTATCAAAACAGAGGCCAAGGGCCTAGTTGCCCATGCAAGGGCAGTCTCTGGAAATCAGAGAACCATCGCGCGACAGAGTGGAACACTCGCGCGATGCTTCTGACTGGACTTCCAGGAATTGCTTTGCATGCTTGGGGCTCTGAGACATATTCAGGAGCAACCCAAGGGCATTCCAAACCAACTAAAATAGCAAGCTAAGCTACTGTATTTATTTTTTGCATGCATCACAGTGATTTAATACCTAACATGCTTCAAAGTAATTATAAGTACGAAATGAGCACAAAAGGACCAGCATCCCATCCCCACGTGGACCAATCTCATGCAGACAGATTTGTCGCGCGAGTGTTCAGGTCCATCGCGCGCGGGTTTGCTTGGCCACGGCTTTTGAAACCTTGCTAGCTTTAGGGCCAAGACTGGTATTGATTACCAGCCTTGACCCTGCCAGCCCCCCTCAGGGATCAGAACAGAGAGCAGAACAAAGGTATTATACCTTTGGTTGAGTTTGAAAGAGTGCTTGAGCTTTGAGTTGAGTTGAAGTTGAAACCCTCCATTAATGGAAATTATTCCATTAATGGAAAACATTCCATTAAAGGAAAGATTCTAGAAACATTCCAATAAAGGAATCCTTCTAGAAACCTTCCAGGAATGGAAAGCTTCTAGAAACCTTCCAGAAATGGAAAGCTTCTAGAAACCTTCCAAAAATAGAAAGTTAAAGGTCGGTTGCAAATTCAACTAGCGCGCGCGGGCCAGAAATCGGCGCGTGCCAGTAAAGTTTTTGGCTTTTGGAAATGGCTTAAGACCAGGTTAGGTTCAAGGACCAGTGCACACCCAGGGGGCATGCTGCCCACAGTGGCGACTCTGCTCGTACTGTTTTCTGTAACGTCCCCGCGACGTTCAAACGATTGGAACGGTTTTGGGCCGGGTCTGGGCCTGTCCAGACCCAAGCCCTAACTGCAGACCCTCGCGCGACGGTTCGTGAGTATCGCGCGACACTTGTTTGGGCCTCAGGCCCAATCCAGATTCTGAGTCTGGTCCGATCCCAATTGTACTCTTTTTGGGGTCCATGACATGTTGATATGTTGCCAATAAATTTGAGGGTCATTTTGGAAGCTTTGCCTTCGGACCCGAAGAATTTGGTATCCCCAGCAGTGGTCCGATCAATCGACAGCGACGATCTATCCGTCCGATCAATCAAAAGCGACGATCTATCCGTCCGATCATCAAACAGCGACGATCTATCCGTCCGATCAATCGACAGCGACGATCTATCCGTCCGATCATCAAACAGCGACGATCTATCCGTCCGATCAATCAAAAGCGACGATCTATCCGTCCGATCATCAAACAGCGACGATCTATCCGTCCGATCAATCGACAGCGACGATCTATCCGTCCGATCATCAAACAGCGACGATCTATCCGTCCGATTAATCAAAAGCGACGATCTATCCGTCCGATCAATCAAGAGCGACGATCTATCCGTCCAATCAATCAACAGCGACGATCTTTCCGTCCGATCATCAAACAGCGACGATCTATCCGTCCGATTAATCAAACAGGGACGATCTATCCGTCCGATCAATCGAAAGCGACGATCTATCCGTCCGATCAATCAAAAGCGACGATCTATCCGTCCGATCAATCGAAAGCGACGATCTATCCGTCCGATCAATCAAAAGCGACGATCTATCCGTCCGATCATCAAACAGCGACGATCTATCCGTCCGATTAATCAAACAGCGACGATCTATCCGTCCGATCAATCGAAAGCGACGATCTATCCGTCCGATCAATCGACAGCGACGATCTATCCGTCCGATCAATCCAAAGCGACGATCTATCCGTCCGATCAATCAAAAGCGACGATCCATCCGTCCGATCAATCAAAAGCGACGATCTATCCGTCCGATCAATCAAAAGCGACGATCTATCCGTCCGATCAATCGACAGCGACGATCTATCCGTCCGATCAATCGACAGCGACGATCTATCCGTCCGATCAATCAAAAGCGACGATCTATCCGTCCGATCAATCAAAAGCGACGATCCATCCGTCCAATCAATCAAAAGCGACGATCTATCCGTCCGATCAATCAAAAGCGACGATCTATCCGTCCGGTCATCAAACAGCGACGATCTATCCATCCGATCAAACAGCGACGATCTATCCGTCCGATTAATCAAAAGCGACGATCTATCCGTCCGATCAATCGACAGCGACGATCTATCCGTCCGATCATCAATCGACAGTGACGATCTATCCGTCCGATCAATCAAAAGCGACGATCTATCCGTCCGATCAATCAAAAGCGACGATCTATCCGTCCGATCAATCAAAAGCGACGATCTATCCGTCCGATCAATCGACAGCGACGATCTATCCGTCCGATCATCAATCGACAGTGACGATCTATCCGTCCGATCAATCAAAAGCGACGATCTATCCGTCCGATCAATCAAAAGCGACGATCTATCCGTCCGATCAATCGACAGCGACGATCTATCCGTCCGATCATCAATCAGCGACGATCTATCCGTCCGACTTCCAATCTCTTCCCTTGGTGCACGGTATTTTTATATACTCGTCTGCATTTTCCATTTGATCGGCTTTTGGGCGGATTTGGTGGGTGTCTAGAAATCTTTGACGTTACCCGTACCAGTCAATGGTGCTCCGCGTGCCGTCAAAGAGGGACTACTGTAGACACCCCAATCTGGGTCTCCCATTCGTTTTACTTTATTTTACGATTTTCTTGTTTCCCCGATGATGAAATCGGATCAAACAGAGCTTGGATCGGGAATGGATTAGGCTTGGAACGCTTAGAACCCTACTCGAAACCCTTTGAACCCTTCTGAACCTTCAGTCAATCCCCTAAAACCAGAGTTGACCCTCGCGTGAGTCTTCTTGTCCCTCGTGCGACACTTATCTTGCCACGTGTAGTCAAAGTCAAACTGTTGACTGTTTGACCCTCGCGCGACACTTCCAAACCCTCGCGCGACGGTTCCCTCCTGTCCCTATCACAGAATCCAGCTGGACTTGTGATGATTGCTTGGCACATGGGTTCCCATGGGCTGGAACCCCGTTCTCCTCAGCTGAACGGCGTGCTGGCAGGTTCTAACCCCATGCAATCCCCTAACCACTCTCTCACCTTGTTGGCTAGCCTCACAACCAAGTTGTGACCAGCCTTGGTGGCTGGTCCTAAGGGCTTGTTTGGCCCCTAACTAGCCCTTACATTCCCCCTATAAATACCCCCCTTCATCCTCCATGTTAAGGGTTCAAAAAATTGCTTAAGAGATTCATTAGTCATTTCACAAAGTTCTACACTAGCTAGCACAAAGTTACTAACCCTCAAACCACTTCCTAAACTCCTGAACTTTGTGTGTTCATGCACCCTTGGTAGCAAGATCACACTAATCAATCCAACCTACTCCCAAACCCTTTCCAAGCAAAGGTATAATGTTTGACCTGTTTCTGTTTTGATCCCTGAGGGGGGCTGACAGGACCAAGGCTGGTAATTAATACCATGTCCTGGTCCTAAAGCCAGCAAAGTTACAAGAATTCGTGGCAGCCACACCCTCGCGCGACGGTCCCCTATACTCGCGCGACACTTGTGTCAGCAAGAGAATGGACCTCGTGGGGAAGGGAGGCTAGCCCTTTTCTGTTTTGTAGTGTTTTCATGCCTGTTGTACTTCATTTTGATTTTTAGATCACTGTTATGCATGCAAAAACAAAATACAGTAGCTGGTTTATTTGCTTTAAATAGCTTGGAATGCCCTTGGGATCTCCTGGATCTGTCTCAGGACCCCAAGCATGCAAAGCAATTCCTGGAAGTCCAGTCAGGAGTGTCGCGCGATACTCACTCTCTGTCGCGCGACAGTTCTCTGATTTCCATGAATGGCCCTTGCGTGGGCAACTAGGCCCTTGGCCTCCGTTTTGATACCCCCACTGTTTAGGGGTTGTGTTTCATCTTATTTGGCTCCTGCTTGGAGTATTGTGTAATAATTAGTATTTTACAGTCTTACAATAAACTGCTTGGTTTGCTTCCTGGGTGTGCGCTGGTCCTTCCAGAGCCCAGAAGGGGATGATTTTGGAGCTGTGGTGAGATGACATAACTCGCGCGAGAGTCAGTATGTCTCGCGAGAGGCAGCATGCCCATCGTATCCATCCCGTCCGAACCAGAGGTTAACATGATGGCTGTAGGTTGGGCAACCGAGGTTTTCACTGCCAACATCTGGTTTGACAGTGATGAGGGGCTTGCAAAGGAAAGGACCGTTTGGCTGAGGTCCATTGTTCAAAGGAGCATCGAGTAGGTTTGGCCGAAGAAGCTGAGGAAGCCGAAGTGCTGTTGCTTGGGTTTGACTCCTGCTGGATCCTACCTCTTTTTGGAAATGGCTTAAGACCAGGTTAGGTTCAAGGGTTTTTGCAAACACTCAAAGCTCAAACACTCGACATTCCCGGGGTGTTCTTGATCCGTTTCATCATCGGGGAATCAAAAAACCGTAAGTAAACTAATCCGGAAGCCCAGATTGGGGTGTCTACACGTAGACTTGGCCACCCTTCTTTTGGTATTTTAGAGAAATTTTTTCCTACTTTAACTAAACGATGTTCTAGAAGTAGGTTCTTTTGTGAAGCTTGTGAACTTGCAAAACTTAGACGTTCCTTTTATGCTCCTGTTCATCAGAGAAGTGCTTCTCCTTTTATGGTTGTCCACACTGATGTCTGGGGTCCTTCTCCCATTACCTCTAATTCTGGTTATCGCTATTTTGTTACCTTTATTGATTGTCATTCTCGTATAACTTAGGTGTATCTATTTCGAGCAAAAAGTGAAGTTTTCTCATGCTTCCAGTCATTTCATAAGATGGTGCACACACAATTTGATACCAACATCAAGATACTTCGTTGTGACAATGGGACTGAATATATGAACGGTCCCTTCAAGTCATATCTTGATGGCCATGGCATTCTTTTCCAAACTACTTGTGTAGATACGCCGCAGCAAAATGGAATTGCGGAAAGGAAGAACCGGCATCTGGCTGAGGTGGCTCGCTCTCTTATGTTTACTATGAATGTTCCTAAACATTTTTGGGGCGAGGCCATCCTTACAGCCACTTATTTTATTAATTGAATGCCATCCAGTGTTCTTCAATTCCGGACTCCCTTGGATTTCCTTCCTGGTAACTTTCGGGTCTCTACTCTTCCTCCTAAGATTTTTGGTTGTGTTTGTTATGTTGTGGGCACACGACCCGAAAATCCCCGCGTCTTTTTGGTATGAGAAAATTCCGGGTGCGCCCCTTTTGGAAAGCGCGGCGAAACGCTTCGCAAATTAGAGAGTCGCCACTCGGGTTTTGCGGTTAGTACCCAAGAAACCGTTCTTTTGAAAACATTTGGACCACGTTTGTTTGATTTTGAAAAATGCTTTTGTAGACTGGACCGTCGTCACCTTCGATCTTGAGGTTCGGGAGCCAAATTACGAGAGGGGAAGGGTTTTATGGCACCCCCCTCGCCCAGTCCGGAGACTGGTCTCTACTCAGGCGTTTTATAAAACATTTGCATTTCTCTCTTTATTTGATCATTCTTTTAACCAGTTAGGGCGGGGAAACAGTTGATAGGGATTAAAGCTGTAACACATCTGCATTTATGTACAAAGATGTGACAAAATATTTATGGATGTTTGATCTATACAAGTATAATAGATTGAGAACAAGCTTTTGTGGACATTTTAAGCAGACTGGAGCACACTGACTATGAGATGGTGCACACAGGAACAAGCCTGCATGCACTGGCCAAGCCACTGCATGCAGTCATGACCTGCGTGCGCCACACCACAACTGGCGTGCGCCGGTAAGCCTAAGACCGCAGCTTCTGTTATCAACCCTCTGGGCTCTGGAAAGGACCAGTGCACACCCAGGACAAACCACACAATTTATAAAGGTTACTAAGCTATTACAGACAGATTAATGGGCTTAAAAGCCACCAAATAGACAGAAAACCCCTTAAACAATGAGGGGAGGATGATCAAAGGCCTGGATGGAAGATCCATGCAAGGGCCAAGCCACTGGAACACAAACCACTACCGTACGCCACTCAAGGAGGGCCGTACACCAGTAGTCTCTTGGTTCCAATGCTTTGGCTTTGCACATTCTGGGCTCTGGAACAGGACCAGAGGGACCCAGAAGGCCAAACTAAGCAATAAATACAGATGGAAGAGAAAGCAGCTCTAAGTACAGAAAGCAATAAATTGGTTTTTATCATGCATCAGGGTGATCAGTACTTAAATAAAGCAAAATAAGGATGATCGATGATCCCCACGCCAGTTTTGCCATATAGCCATGATTGGCGTACGGCATAACTTACTGGCGTGCGCCACCTGATCATACCAAACGGCTTTGAAGCCTTGCTAGCTTTAGGGCCAGGACTGGTATAGATTACCAGCCTTGACCCTGCCAGCCCCCCTCAGGGGTCAGAACAAAAGACAGAAGCAAAAGGTGTTATACCTTTGCTTGGGAGATTGGAATAGAGCTTGAGCTTGAGCTTGGGATTTGGAGGTTTGAGAGGTGAATATGGGATGTGTTATGGACTATGGAGAGTGCTCCCTTACTTGTTCTTTCTATGGAAGAGAAAGAGAGCAAAGGAGAGTAATAGAGAAGAAGACAAAGATTTTAGGCTTCTTTATGGAACTAACCCCTTGCAAATGAATGCAAGGGGGGTATTTATGGAGGAGGGAGAGGACTGATCAGTTTGGTCCTAAGGGGGTGTTTGGGGTGGCAAGGCTTTGGAGGAGCCTCCCATGCATTTAATGCATGGGACTAGTTGATGGAGGGTGTAGGAGAGAGGGGGGAACAGCTTCTGGCCGAAGTAATGATCAGGAGGCTGCCAGCTGACGTCAGTCGGTTACAAAATCTCCCGCGCGTCTAGCTGAAAAAGGTTGATTTGACTGGTATTGACTGGTGTGCGCCCCTTTGTGAGTGGCGTGCGCCAGTGACCGGCGATGACTGACACGTGGCAGTGGTTCCTGCGCACGCTAGTCCACCACCAGCGTACTCCAGTAGGGTTTTGCTGAGGCCATTTGGTTCTGGCTTGAGGGTTCGACAAGGGTTTGAGATGGGTTCGGATGAGGTTCGGGACGCTCAAAGCTCAAACTCATTCACAAACTCGGGATGTTCTTGACCTTAATCATCATCGGGGAATCAAAGACCGTAAGTAAACTAATCTGGACCGTCCAGAATAGGGTGTCTACAGTAGCCCCCCTTTGACGGCACTTAGAGCACCATTGCTTTGGCGTAAGTAACGTCAATGGTTTTCTAGACACCCCTCTAGGCCATCCAGAGCAAGTCATACGAATCGATGAGAACATAAATTTAAATAACCTGACTGGTTAGATTGATTGGAGCGGATAGATCGCTGTTTGGAGATGATATGCTTGGCTGAGTCGATGCTGGCGTTGGCTTTTGATAGCGCGGCCCGGGCGGCTGACTCAACTGGGGAGTGATAAGCCGTGAGTCGGCTCCGTTGAGAAAGATACGGTCCTTCGGATGGACCGTCGTTGATTGAATATGGACGGATAGATCGTTGTTGTTTTGAGTTTGGACGGATAGATCGTCGTTGATTTGAAAGCGGACGGATAGATCGTCGTTGTTTTGAGTTTGGACGGATAGATCGTCGTTGATTTGAAATTGGACGGATAGATCGTCGTTGATTTGAGATGGACAGAACAGGCCGTCACTTGTTGGGGACTCTCCTGGGGAAAATAATCCATTGAAAGCAATTCAGGGTTACTTGTTCGACTTGAAATTAGACGGATAGATCGTCGTTGATTTGACATTGGACGGATAGATCGTCGTTGTTTTGAAAGGGGACGGATAGATCGTCGTTGATTTGAAATTTGGACGGATAGATCGTCGTTGATTTGAAAGTGGACGGATAGATCGTCGTTGATTTGAAAGTGGACGGATAGATCGTCGTTGATTTGAATTTTGGACGGGCTCTGCTTGGGGAGTAACCGTCTGGTTTGATGACATCAATTTGATGACCATGGGCCTTCATTTTGATTACGGGATGTGAGTTGGGCCCCAGGCCCAAGAACTACTGGCGTGCGCCAGTACATGTGTACCGTACGCCACACAGGCTGCGATATCCGAGCCCAGAAACGGCCCAAACCCGGCCCAGCACTGTTCCACGTCGTATAAACTTCTCAGAGGCTGGCGAACCGCCATTCTTCGGTTCAAACTCTCAAAAACTCTTCCCAAATCTTCCGATCTTCTTATCTTTCTCATCTCTCTCATCCTCCTCCCCACAATCATAACCCACATACACCCATGGCGGAGACAGGCGGTAATGGTAGCGGAAACAGTGGCGGTGGTGACGAGGCTCGACCGAGTCACGAAATCGAGACTTCGGGGGTTCCGATCGACGATCAAACGACTGGAGGAGGCACCACAGGTGCCGGTGCAGAGATTTCGAGTGGCGGTGGTGGTAATGGCGGCCATGCAGAGGAGGCTGATGGTGGCATCGAGCGGCGTGCGCCAGTGGAGGAGGGGCGTACGCCGGTAGTGTCGAGTCCAGGGGGTCCACGGGTTGATCGGCTGGATCCCGGCAGTGGCGTAGAGGGTTTTGTGGTGTCCGGCGGTGGTTCGGTTGGGGCCGGCGGCAGTGGCAGTGGTGGCGGCATTAGTGAGGGCCGACCGGAGACTCCATTGAGGGATCCGGCGAGTGGCAAGGCTCCGGCGGTGGTAGAGGAGGAGGGGTATGTGACGAGGGCGGATCACGCCGAGCGGATCGAGTTCGCACCGCCGGTTGGGTCGTCCGGTCACGAGCCGATCCTGAGCCGTGATTTGGCGGAGTTTGTGGGGGAGTTTGTGCTTGCCCGGTTGATGAGAGAGAACCCTGAGGTGGTCGCGGTGGTCGAGAGGGCGCGCGAGGAGCGGCTGAGGGAGATAGCCCGGTCTGACGAGGCAGAGAGACTGAGGCGAGAGGCTGAGGAGGCGGAGAGAGAGCAGGCGGAGCTGGTGCGAGAGGCTGAGGAGGCCGAGAGGGAGCAGGAGGAGGGTCCTGGGGCGTACGAGGTGGCCGTGGACTTAGCAGAGGCCAGGCGGCAGACCCCTCGTACCCCATTCGTGGCTGAGACGTACGTTCCTCCAGAGCCGCACGTGTTTGTGGCGTCGGGCACTGAGAGCTACGTCCCTTTACAGAGAGACTACGACGAGGAGCTAGTGCTGAGGGACCGTGAGCAGCACCTGTCCAGGGGCTGGACTGAGGTACACTCTTAAAAACTCTCTTTTAGTCTTCATTTCGCACTTGTGACGCATGATATTCAAACCTTTTGCATTTGATTAACTGTGTAGAGTTAGTGATACCTCGACTTGAAATAGACTGGATTGGCTGTAGAGAGCTTCGACTGCACAATTCGACCATAGAATGCCTGTAGATAACCGTCATTGACTTGTAGTATGCCGTGTAACGTAACTCGACTGATAGGTTGTTCCCGAAATCTGACTTGACTTTGTAGGATGCTCGAATGACTTGAATCGACTGATAGGGCGCCTTGAAACGATAATCGACTGAATAATCATGCTTTTGTTGCCTTGATAACTTGAATTGACCGATAGGATGTCCGGTGGCTTGATAAGCGACTGAATAAATGCTCGAAACTTGAATCGACCTTGAAATGCCTGGAAACGATAATTGACTGAATGAATGCCTTGAAATTTGAATCGACTGAACGAATGTCTTGATGCTTTAGATCCTTGATTCGACTATCCACTGGATTTGAACTGCTGTACTGATGCTGTTTCTGTTGCTTTGGTTGTTGTGATGTGCAGAGAGGAGTGGTTAGCTCGCGGGGGCATGGCGGTCCGGCACACTCGCTCGGGCTGTACTTGAGTTTGCCAGCGGGGGCACGAGAGCTGGTGGACACGGCGGGGTTTGGCGTGTTCATCCCCACGCTGACAGCGGTGAGGAGCGACCACGAGGTGCTGTCTGCCCTGGCGGAGAGGTGGTGGGACGCGTCGAACTCCTTCCATTTCCCGATTGGGGAGATGACGGTGACTCCGACAGACTTTGCGGCCATCACGGGCCTGAGGGTAGGAGGGGACCCGATCCTGTTCGACTCGGGGATCCACAGAGACAGGGAGGCGCTGCAGTGGTTCTTAGGCATGGTGCTGGCGGGGAGTTCAGAGATGGTCTCATACGACCAGTTTGCGAGGCGCGTGGAGCAGAGGGTCCCGGTGTTGGAGTTGGCAGGAGGGCAGGTCTCCGAGTTAGAGTCGGCACAGCTGGCCAGGGTTTACTTGTTGTACTTGTTCGGGGCTACTCTGTACCCGAACAAGAGGTCCACGGTGCACTTATCTTACCTGCCGGCCCTTTTTGACTTGCGATCGGCTTCTCGGTTCGACTGGGGAGGAGCGGCCTTGGGCACGTGCTACTGCTTCCTGGGTGAGTTCTCCAGAGGGAGTAGGGCAGCTGCTGGGTACTGGAGGGTGTGGGAGGTAAGGAATCAATACTGTTTTTTCAATTCCGTTCCATACTTGTACTTTATCCTGCATATACTGTATTTCTGATGCCTTGTCTGTTCGATTGTTTGAAAACCTTGCAGTTGTGGGCTTACGAGGTGCTGAGGATGTACCCTCCGGAGAATAGGAGTCCGGACCCGAGGGTGCTTCCTCGAGCGATGGTCTGGGGACCACTTCGCGTCGGGAAGAAGAGGTCGAAGAAGACGCTTGCAGACTTTCGGCTATACCTCGACCACTTGACGGACTCTCAGGTGAGACCTGCTTTTCGTTTCGGTAGTTCGTGCCTTTGAATTGCTTTAATGCTGTCGCTGATGCCTTTGATTGCTTTGCAGGTGGAGTGGGACCCCTGGAGGCCTGCTGGGCCTGAGCCTGAGTACCTTGCGCGGAGCAGAGTGGTGACAGCAAGCCGGGTGCTGCTGGAGTCGGCTTTCGGGTGGTAGTGGTACTTGGGCGATCGGGTGACGCGACAGTCACTCGACTCGTCCAAGTTTTTTGTCCCTGGGCCACTTCCGCTTCGTGCTTCGCACACTGGGAGGTACACGCTGAGAGAGCTGAGGAGGTTCATTGTTCCTGTTCCTGCGGCTCCCTTTCTGAGACGAGAGCGAGACTACGCCGTTTACTAGAGGCGATACTTGGCAGGAGCGCTCGGGGTGATGGAGCACAGGGCGGTGAGGGACGAGGCTCTGGTTGCTGGTGAGGAGAGGCAGGGCCCGAGGAGGAGGCCCGAGGAGAGGAGCGAGTACGCAGAGTCGACGGGACTTACCCAGCTTTCCTGGACGTTGTCTGTACGTGACCCTCAGGGGGAGGTTGCGGAGGTCCGCTTCGAGCCTGCCCGGACAGAGCCAGCAGAGGTCACAGGACCGGTATGATGTACTTTCAGCTTTTGTTTATTCCCTATTTCCTGTACCCGGTTTTTTTGTCTTGCATTTGAACTGCCTTTGACTTTCAATACTTGTGATTCAGGTGCCGCTAGAGTGGGCGAGGGAGTCCATGCGCTTGATGCTTGCCATGGAGAAGAAATTCCACCAGATAGCAGTGGTACTCCCTTGCAATTGCACTACCCGCCGGCAGCTCCAGCGCCTACCGCGCAGCCTCAGGTATAACCCAGAATTCCGAACTCGATACTTATCAGTTGTGCATGTCTGGTACAATGCATGTTAGAAGCACCTGCTCTTGATTCCTGTTCCAGCATTTACATATATACTATGCACAATATGAATTGAATTGAATTGTATTGACAATGCAGGGACACGCTAGGACGATTTCTAGGCGGCAGTCAGCAAAGCTAGCCTCTCAGAAGGGCAAGAGGAAGGCTCCTGCCGTGGTCCAGCGACCGGCGAGCACTGCGCGGCGCGGGGCCAGAGGGGTGGTGATAGCTCCTGGCAGAGGGTCACCACCGCCTCAGAGAGAGCTGCGGAAGAGGGCCGCTCAGAAGCAGCCAGCGGAGGAGCCCGCGAGGAAGAAGAGGAGAGAGGAGGAGGACGAGGAAGAGGAGTTCGTGTCCCTCAGCAGCGGCTCGGGGTCCGCGAGCGACCCTGGGTTCAGGACCACTCAGAGAGACCTAGCTGCAGCCGAGGAGAGCGAGGACGACAGCGACGACACCCGCGAGCTCTTCGGCGAGTGAGGGCTACCACTGAGCCTCAGCTACTTTACTGTCTTTTGCCTTTTGACTGTTGACTTGACTTGATTCGGTTTTTGAGATGGGGGCCTGCGTGCCCGTTGGTCCATAGGTGGTTGTGCCTGCTACATGACTTTTGCTTGCTTTGCTCGGGTCGTTGTGCCGTTTCATACATTTCCACCTTTTACTTTATAGATACATGCATTGGATAGTATAATAATTGCTTTTTCTGTTTATTCGACTTCCATTTCGATGGTATTGACGGTAGAAGCAAACAAAACAACCACTGATGTCTGACATGCATTGACAAACGTTCTGAATCGACCAACATACACTAGGATATGTGCAGGACTGACCTAGCTCGACTAAAAGGGAAGGAAAGTCCCAGGATACGTCGCGTATCCTTAAGACACACGGAGGATACGGACGATTGGTATTAATGGGCGGAAATGCCCAATCCTCCTCTGAAAGGGAAACTGACACTTTTGTGGGACCATATAGACGGACAGTGACCTGTACGAGTGGCAAGACTCGAGAAAGACGACTCAAAATGGAAAATAATCCGCAAAATGCTCAAAAATGTCATAAAATAGACATAAGACACCAAAGATGACTCGATATGGTCCCGGACTGAAACCGACACCCCCGCACAATCACGTAAGGCCTACGTGACGTGTACGGTATAAGAAAACTTGGCACGAAGCCCTCGGTACGCATTTTGAGTCCCCGTATCCTAAATTTAGGAGGATACGGGCCGCTGGAGGCCCGAATTCTTCGTTTGGCGTGACGTTTCCGAGCCGACGCTCCTTCACGGTCCCAAATACCATTTATGACTTGCATGAATCGACAAAACCTGCCAAATAAGCCCCGGAATTGAAAACGGTTGCTCGGTGACAGTTGCTGCTGATTGCTGGCATCTGGTGCAGGTCTGACTTGCGTGCGCCAGTAGTTGAGCTACGTACGCTAGTAGAGGAAGATGTCCTGCGTGCGCTGGTCTATGACTGGCGTGCGCCAGTAAAATGTGACACAGAGCCACTTGTCTGACTGTCTGTCCTTTTTCTGGCTACCCTTTGTCTTCACCCTCACACGGTTTGCACACGGTTTCTGGCTTTCAGAAAGGCAGTGTCCTTCATTGTAAGGAGGGTTTGGATGCTAGCTTTTCGTTTTGAACTTAGAATAAGGAGTAAGATTCGTGGCTTGGTATAAGATGGATTGTTTGCACGCATTGAAGCCACACTGATACATCCTACTCCTATATTCAGCCAATTGAATTGCTGGTCCCAAATGGCAAACCCAATTCCAACTCTGATCAAACCTTGGTTGGCGGAAATGATAAGTGTCGATTGGCTGAACTTTCAATACCACGGCCTCGCCTCGTTCCGGTACTTGCGGCATGTGCCGGTCCGCCCGGCCCTCCTGAGGGCTGCGCTCCGGTTCTGGGACCCGGATGTCCATGTTTTTCGTTTTGGTGATGACGAGATATGTCCGACGGTCGAGGAATTCCAAGCATACCTCCGGACTTACTCATCTCCGACGCTCGTCGTTCCTCCTTACCAGGTGAGCATGCCCAGGCTGCTGGCCACTGCACTTGACATTCCTAGAGGTTTGGCCAATTCCATGTTGGAGGGTGGTCGGGTCCATATCCTGCAGCTGATCGAACGATATAGTCCTGAGGGTGACTTGGGGGACATGGCTTGGCAGGCGCGGCGCCGACTGGCCCTGGTGATCTGTCTCTTAGCCGGCTACTTGCTTATCCCTGCGGATGGGCGGGTCAGCTCCCTGCTTGTGAGCGTTGCCCTCCAGATGGGTGGCCCGGACCGGCAGAATGTTATCCCTCTGGTTCTGGCCGAGACGCTTATCGGCCTAGACTCGGTATATTCTGGGGTGTCGCGCACCTTCAGCGGCAGTCCGTTGCTTCTTCAGGTAGACTCACTCAGCTCACCTTTTTCTGGTTTTTCGCACTTTCTCATTTTACCTCGACACTCGGTTTAGGCTATTTGCTGGCTACTCACTTGTCTTTTCGCTCAGGCTTTTATCTGGTTTCTGACTTGTCTTTTCACTCATGCAGCTGTGGCTATCAGACAAGCTGAACTTGTTGCATCCTCCGGAGGCTGGCTGGGAACTTTTCCCGAAGAGAATTCACCAGCGGGGAATGAGGTACCCCGAGATGAATGAGGAGGAGTGGTTCGCTTTCATGCAGGAGGTACAGCCGGATGAAATTGCTTGGAGGTGCCCATGGTTGGAATTGGAGGAAATGGCGGTTCACTCAGAGGGTTTTGACAGGGTGGTGATTGCAGGGCTAACACAGTTCACCTTCTATATCCCGGGCCGCATCCTTCGTCAACTGGGTATCCCTCAGGGGAATGTCCGCGTCACTGCCGGGGATTTCCGAATTCCCAACTTCAATGCTCAAACTCTTAATGGGTACAAAAGGCGCTGGGGCCACAGGGCCCTTCAAGCAGAGTCTCCAGATTTCACTCCCAGGCTAAGGAGCGTTTATCGACAGTGGCTAAGAGCAGATGTCGAAGCAAGAGAGAACATTGATTGACTCCGGACTACTTTGCTGTTTGTAGAATAAACTGTGAGCCGTTAGGCTTCTCAAGCATCTGTTCTGTTTTTATGCTTAGTTGTTTTAAGGCTTTTATGCTCAGCTTGTGTATCAGAAGTAGTAATTTTATAAATAAAGTTGAAAGACGGAGGGTTTCCCCCTTCTGACTCCTTAAATGAAACTTTGGCTCGTTCCTCGACCTTGCTTGGATCTTGACATGGAAACGGCATATCGAACACTGGATCGCTTTGATAGAATGTGACCGAGTCTCATGGTGAGACTGCCTACGTATCCCTTTTCAAGGAATCAGGTCAGAACGTAGTTCAGGCCAAGGTTCGCTCGTGTATTTTACCTCTCCTTTTACGCTCTAACTTTTGCCTAGCGCCGCCTTAACAGGTTTTCGGCCTAGCGAGCTTTCGACTTTTGCCTATTTATTTTTGCCTAGACCGCCTTCACAGGTTTTCGGTCTAGCAAGCTGCTCTAACTTTTGCTTGGAACCGCCCACCCTTGTGGTTTTCGGCCCAACGAGCATCTCTCAGGGGTAAAAACGTTTGAGTTGATCCAGGTTGACCAAAGTATTGAATTCGTTGCCGTCGAGATCGATGAGTTGAGCAGCACCCCCGGATAGGATGGTCTTGATAATGAAAGGCCCGGATCGCTTCGGTCGAAACTTTTCGCGGGCGTCGAATACTGGAGCCCGTATCTCCTTTGTGACCATGTCTCCTTCGATTAAACCCCTGGATTTCACCTTCTTGTCAAATGCCCGGCCAATTCGACGCTGGTAACCTTGGACATGATACAGGGCACGGAGCCTCCTTTCGTCAAATAACATCAGTTCAACAAATCTCCCGCTGAGCCATTCAGATTCTTCGAGACCGCTTTCGACCATGATTCTCAGAGAGGGAACCTCAAGTTCGATAGGAAGTACTGCTTCCATTCCGTAGACCAGGGAGAAAGGAGTTGCACCGGTTGACGTTCGAATTGATGTCCTGTACCCCCATAGCGCCAGAGGCAGCTGCTCGTGCCAATCCTTTGCAGACTCAATAGTCTTCTTGATGATCACCTCGATGTTTTTGTTAGCGGCCTCGACTGCTCCATTCGTTTGCGGACGATAGGTTGTTGATCGGTGGATCTCAATGTCGAATTCCTCGAAGAGGTCCAGGACCCTCCCTTTGAAGTGACTCCCATTGTCTGAGACGAACGCCTGAGGAACGCCATAACGGTAGATGATGTTCTTTCGAATGAATTGAGCCACTTGAACCGTTGTCAGAGTTTTGTAAGATTCAGCCTCGACCCACTTAGTGAAGTAATCTATTGCCACTAGTATGAACCTGTGACCATTGGAAGCAGGAGGCGAGATCATCCCGATAACGTCAATTCCCCACACCGAGAACGGCCACGGCGAGGTCATGCCATGTAACTTAGAGGGTGGAACATGCTGCAGGTTGGCGTGGATTTGGCACTTGAAACAGCGCCGCACGTAGTCGATGCATTGAGATTCCATTGTTGACCAGTAGTAACCTTGCCTGAAGATCTTCCGTGCAAGCATGACTCCACTCATGTGGGGACCGCAGACTCCTTCGTGAATCTCTTCCATTATCCTCGTTGCTTCGGCCCCGTTGACACACAGCTTGTGCATTCCACAGTGAGATCTTCAATACAGTTTCCCTCCACAAATGATGTACTGAGCAGCCAGCCTTTGCAGAGCAACCCGATCCTTCCTTGAAGCCCCAACAGGGAAATCCCCTCGTTCGACAAAATTCCAGATATCATGGTACCAGGGTAGGCCATCATCGACATCATCAATGGCGTTGACATATTCATAAGCGGGCAAGTCCCTCTGCTCAATCACAACTGGCCGCATCCGGACCCCTACTGGAAGTTCGATCATTGAAGCCAAAGTCGCCAAAGCATCGGCGAACTGATTCTTCAAGCGTGGAATGTGGGTGAAGGTCACCTTATTGAAGCGAGGAATCAGTTCTTCCAAATCTTGGTGATAAGGCTTCAGCTTTTCCTCACGGACTTTCCAGTCTCCATTAGCTTGAGAGATCACCAGGTTCGAATCCCCGATTATCTCAAGCTTCTCGACTCCCAATGCAATAGCAACTTCCATTCCGACGATGCAGGCTTCATACTCAGCTTGATTGTTGGTGACGTCGAAGTTTAACTTGAAGGCGAGCGGGATATGAGCCCCAGCGGGCGTGATAAGCAGTACCCCGACTCCAAATCCTCGTTGATTCGCAGCCCCATCAAAATAGAGCGTCCAAACTTCCTCGACAACTGCCAATACATCCTCGTCCGGGAAATTGAAATCCACGTCTTCAGGTCCGTCGATCGGGTGGTCGGCCAAGAACTCTGCTACGGCACGGCCTTTCACTGACTTCCTTGTGACATATTGGAGATCGAACTCAGCCAGCAGAAGCAACCAACGTGCTAACTTATGGGTGAGCGCCGGCTTCTCGAACAGATACTTGATAGGATCCATCCGAGAAATCAGCTTCACCGAATAGGCTAGCATGTAGTGCCTAAGCTTTTTGGTAGCCCAAACTAGCGCCCAACATGTCTTTTCCAGAGGGGTGTAACGTTCCTCACTCCCCACCATTTTCTTGCTCAGATAGTAAATGGCTTTCTCGACTCCGTTATCTCCTTCCTGCGCTAGCAAACATCCCATAGACGTCGGGGTGACGGACAAATACAGGATCAAAGGTCGACCCGGTGTAGGCGGCATTAAGACTGGCGGATTTCTCAGATACGTCTTGATAGATTCGAAAGCAGCTTGGCACTTCTCTGTCCATTTGAAACGAACATCCTTTTTGAGCAAACAGAACAGTGGTTCGCAAGTCAGTGTGAGCTTGGCTATGAACCGGCTAATGAACTGAACCTTACCCAGGAAGCTTCGCACTCCCTTTTCTGACCGTGGCGGTTCCATCTCGAGAATTGCTGTAATTTTGGAGGGATCGACCTCAATTCCCCTCGCGGTGATTAGGAACCCCAACATTTTGCCTGCTGTGACTCCAAATGTGCACTTCTGTGGATTAAGACGCACGTTGTATTTGCGGAGCCTTTCGAGAAATTGTCTAAGTGCTGGGATGAAATCCTCCTTCTCCTTGGCTTTGACAATCATGTCGTCGACGTAGACTTCAACTGTCTTGTGGATCAGATCATGTAGCAAAGTGGTCTGGGCCCGCTGGAAAGTGCAACCGGCGTTCTTCAACCCAAACGGCATCATCACATAGCAGTAAGTACCCCACTCGGTGACGAAGGTAGTCTTCTCTTGATCCTCTGGCGCGACAAAGATCTGATTGTAACCTGAGAATCCGTCGACAAAAGAGAGCAAAGCATGCCCCGCCGTGTTGTCCACAAGCACGTCGATGTGGGGCAAGGGAAAACTATCTTTGGGGCTTGCTTTGTTCAAATCCCTAAAGTCGACGCAGACTCGGATCCTCCCATCTTTCTTAGGAACCGGCACAATGTTGGCCACCCATTTCGGATACTCAGCAACCCTCAAGAACCCAGCGTCGATCTGTTTAGTGACTTCCTCCTTGATCTTCTCTACCCAATCTGGTCTCATTCGGCGGAGCTTCTGCTTGACTGGAACAGCCCCTGGAGCTAACGGAATTCGGTGCTGCACGATTTCAGGGTCGATACCGGGCATGTCCTTGTGAGACCATGCGAAAACCTCGAAGTATTCCTTGAGCAGCTCAATCAGCGCGGTACGATCCTCCGGGGACAGAGTTGAACCAATTTGCATCATCCGAGGGTTATCCTCGTCTTTCAAATTTATAGAAATTACTTCTTCTTTTAGAGGCTGAGCATGCCTTTCGTCTTCCTTTTCGATGAGGGAACGCAACTCAGCGGGAATTTTCCCATCGAAGTCTGTTCCTTCATCGTCAGGGTTGACACAGTTTATATATAATTCAGCAAAGTAATCAGAAGCAGGATCATTCATTTCATAAAACCCCAGCGGGTTGCCAAGTACAGTCGACTCGAACTCGAAGTAGAAGCTATGACGTGGAGGGCCAAGAGGCACAAACTCCGACTCTGAGCTAGACCTAGACTGGACAGACTCTGTGTCAGATTCAGGTACATTGTCAATGCATGTCAAGCGTGGAGTGAAAAAGCAATTATTTAAACTACCCTTAGCTTCCACGATGAGAGAGGTTGGATCCTCGAGGATGTCCGGAAAGTCGGGCCCAAGCATCAGCACTTCAGCCTCTTCTTCCTTGCCAACCAAACCTACTTGAGAGAACAGCATCTCCAAGCTCTCTTGATCAACTGTCAGCATCCAGTCGGCCTCTTCCTTAGCCCGGGTCAGCTGCTTCTTGAATTCTTCTTCTTCCAGCTTGTCTTTGGCTATTTCCTCCTCGTCGTCGGACCAGGTGTCCGCAGCAAAGATCTCAAATCCCGGCAGCCAGGTGCCAGTTTCCGGATCCCAAAATGGTTCTGGTTGCCCCCCATACACGATGCTCCCACCTTCACGGATAAAGTAGCTGTCGGGGTTACCGTAGAGGGTTCGAAGTTTTCCCACACCTTTCCCCCTTTTAGCCTTCTCGGCCGGAGGTGCGTACCCAAAGCCAGATCGGCTTTCGGAAGAGGGAAAGATGGGGAACTCAGCGACCCCCTGCTGGTTGATCCCGAGTCCAAAACCAGGCATGTGGCCCATCTTCCTCATGATATCGATTGCGGCGGAGCTGACGTAGAAGTCCTTGTCCACTGCGACGGTAAGGACGGAGCCTGCGGTGTCAAACAAGAATCCCCCAAAGTCAGAGTCTTCTTCTCCGTGTGCAATCCCCAGGACAGGCTCATCTTCCTTGAGTGGGCGGATCCCAGAGTCTCCGCAGATAGTAAGGGTTCCTGTTGGCAGTGCTAGCATGACTTTCTGGTGCAGAGTTGATGGAACTGCCATGATGTCAGACCTGTGTAACCACGGCCTTCCTAGCAACAGATTGAAAGTGGCGGGGATGTCAACCACATGAAATTCTACCTCCATTTCGAAACCCTCGGCATCGAGCTTGAGCGTGATGGTGCCCTCCACCACACGGCGGGTGCTGTCATACGCCTTGACCGCCAGGTTAGACGGTGTGAAATCCTTCTTTGCAAGCCCCAGGCGGTAAGCAACCCTCAGCGGGCAGACATTAATGGCAGAGCCATTATCAATGAGCACGGTTGGCACCCACAACCCCTTGCACTTGACGGTGATATGCAGCGGGCGGTTGTGATCAGTCCCCTCAACAGGCAGATCCCGTTCGGTAAAAGTGACAGAATGCTTGGCGAGCAATGGTAAGATGAGGGTGATCATCGCCTCAGGAGTGATGTCGGTGGTTACCTTGAGTCGAGAGAGAGACGAAGACAGCTTGTCGCGGTGCTCCTTTGAAGATGCGACCAGACCCCAGACTGAGATGGCAGCAGGTATCTTCTCTAGTTGTTTCTGAATCATGTCCTCTTCTGGGACTCCGCCAAGGATGTTCGGAGCACCCCTTTGAACGACCGGGTTGGTGGTTTGTAACACGGGGGGATTGGATGAACTCCCTGCTTGTAAGTTAGAGGGCTGAAAGACTCGGCCACTCCTTGTAACATTGGCGATATCCCACCAAGAGGTTGAATCATTGAAGTCCCAGAAATCCGCGGGAATGTCCACCATCTTGCGCTTCCCTTTATCGGTTGCTGCCACAGTTGTAGACGGGTCCTGTTCCGAAGCCAGATCCTGTTCCAAGTTCTGCATCACCAAGTCATCCCAAAACAACGGATCCTGTGCTGCAGCTTCTTCAAACGGTGCTCCCGGGTTGGTCACAAACGGCGTATCCCAGAAACCTGCATCGACCAGAGCGGAGTTGACTGTCCAAACCTCATTGCCCATTTGTATGTCGACTACCTTTTCTTCATCCCAGAAATCGGACGGCAGCGGGTTCGGGTTAAGGTCGACGATCTCGTCGACTTCCCATAGATCATCGGGCACGGCATCCAGGGTCATAATACGGCAGTCCTCGCCAGGAAGAGGGACAGCGGGGCGCGGGAGGTTCTCATCAATTATGTAGAAGTCGGGGTTGTATTCGACATCGGCTGCCGAGGCCACCAGTGAGTCGATGGTTGATGCGCGGAAGCACTCCCCAAGTATACGGGGTCCTTCCTGTCGGAGGTCCTCTTCGGTGTAGAACGCCTCATAGTCAGGCACGACTTCTTCTAGAACGTAGTCAGCTGGAAACTGCCAAGCGGGTCCGGGGCCCCAGAAGTCTGCCTCTTCTTCGGCAACAGGCTCAGGTTGATCAAATAGCAGAGGTAGAGCAATCCCATCCAGAGGATCCATCATGTCGGCTTCTTGCACTGCCAGCCACTGATTGTTTGCAACATGGTCAAACGGTACTTCTTCTGGCTCAGCCGGAAATCCCTCAAGGGCAAGCTCATCCCATTCATTGATCCTAGGGACCTCAAAGTTGTTGTGGTCGACAATCGCCCATCCTACTGCCTGCATATCAAGTTCCGGTTCTGGTGGGCCTGCTGCCCTAGCAAGTCTTGCGCGCTCTATGGGCGATCCATCGAGAGTAGTCCCAGGAAAGGTAAAGAAAGAATTTCTTACAGTGGTCCCAGGGAGGAGTTGCGCAGAAAAAACAGTGTCGCGTTGAAGGTCACGGAACACGTCGTTGAAGGTGACCATGCCATCGCGCAGACGCTCCAGGGGCGTTCTTGTTTCAGACGATTGTCCTTTCTCTAGGTTTATAGTCGACACTTCAAGTTCGAAGGGCACGGGGACGACTGGTTTCGGTTGATCTGCAGGGGTTATATGGTCGGTAGGGTTAAATATGGTGGAGTTAGGGGAAGTTATGGTGGAGCTAAGGGATATCTGGCCAACTTGGTTATGATGCTTCGGGAGGGAGTTGGAGATGACGTTAGGCTTAGATGGTGGGTTTGGAAGGGTTCCATTGTCCACCAAATCTTGTATCGCATGACGGAGGCGATAACAAGAGTCGGTGTAGTGGCCGGGCATTTGATGGTATGCGCAGAAAGCATTGGGGTTGTGGCTAGGTGGTGGATTTTGAGGGAGTGGAGTTGGGGTAAGAGGCTTGAGATGACCAGACTTGGCCAATTTCTCGAGGACAGCGGAAAGAGGTGCTTCGAAGTTGGCGAAGACACGGGGTTGGTTACGGTTTCGAGGTTTCTGTGGTGCTTGTACTTGGTTGACATCAACAACGTGGTTTGAACTTTGGGTTGTGGCAGTGTTGCTAGCAGTAGCAGCATTGGCATAGCTGCTACCGCCAAAGAGAGCGGTACTGCTTCCGGTGTATGCACGAGGCTTGGGTTTCGATGTTGAGGAGGCAGGAGCAGACTCAGTTCTCGGGATGACCCCGTTCTGGAGCGCTTCCTCAATGGCGAGGCCGGAGTCGAAGAAGGTTTCCCAGTTTGCCCCTTGGACCAGCACAAGGTTCTTAGCAAAGTCCGGCTGTAGGTTACGAGAGATGATGCGAATCTGATCCTTTTCGCTGGGACGATCCGTCATCTTGGCTGCTTTTGCCCTCCATCTCTGAATGAAGTCGGCAAAGGGCTCCTTCGTGCCCATCTTGGTTGATTCCAACTCTCGCGTGGTCATCTTAAGTTGGACGTTGTAGCTATATTGGGAGTTGAAAGCAGCCCCAATATCGACCCAATTTTTCCTCTTGGAAAGATCCAACGACAGAAACCATTGGAATGCAGGACCAGTGAGATTTTGAGGAAAGAGTTGAGCCATGGTTTCCTCCTCAATTCCATGTAGTTTTATTGCACTGTGATATGCCAACAAGTGGGTTTTAGGATCCCCAGAACCGTCAAACTTTACAAAATCAGGCATCTTAAATCTCTCGGGCAGCCTAGCATTAGGAAAAGGGCAAAGACGATCCATGTCTAAACCACCAGCGCCTATCTTTTCAGCCTTGGAAACTGTTTCTTCGAGTTTGGCCATCTTGGCGATCAGCACGGCTATTTCTGGATTCAGAGCAGGGTTTTCTCCTTGGAGATTCTCTTCGACCACAAGTTCACATTCTCCGCCACCTCCTCCAGCTGCAGCTGCCGGAGGGAGGCGTTCTTCAATTAAGGCACGGAGATTGGCCGTAGAGGCGTCGGCCTGATCGGCTCTTTGTTGCATTATGGCCAAGTTGCGTTGAATGTCGGCGAGAGTCTGGGCCAGATTCGGAACTTCAGCCATGTCGAGAGGTTCGGTTTTGACTTGGACGAGCTTTTGAGGTGCGGGGAACGGAGTGAAAGGAGTCGGTGGCGAATCCTCCTCTAGCAGAGTACAACCCGGAGCTTCCGTCGTGGCAGACCCAAAAACAGACCCACTCAAATCTTCTCACAGACAGACCCGGTGGACGTTCCCAAGTAGGTTTGGCTCTTGATTCTGAATCTGTACGGTGCGATGGCTAGACAGTAAAGTAGAAGGGCTCAGTGACAGCCTGCAGCAGTTTTATTTGAAAGAGAAAGAAGGAAATGAACATGCTTGAACGAGCGTCGTCGGTGTCGCCCTAGACCCTAGAACTAACAGACAAAACCGTTTTATGACAGCGGGACGCTGCCTAGGTCCTCGGATTTCTTTTCGACGGTGTACCTTGAAAGGATCGTCTAATACTAAGAGATGTCGAAACAGCCTAAGTCTTTGATTATCCCGCTTTCGAAGTTTCAATGTTGGAATGGAACAACTTGGTGTTTGACGACATGATACTGTAACCAACAGACCGTAAGCAGCACTGTGCCGGAGCCTCGAATGGTGTAAGTGTTTAGCACTTTTAACCTGGGTGGTATAGCATCATGTCATGTCTCCCGTTGTTCCTAATTTTCTGTTTGAAGCCTCGATTGGGTTTAGGCAAGGACTTAGAAAGTCTCGATTTCCCAAAGTCCCGTTGACCCAAGGAATTGGAAAGTTGATAACGTGCACCATCACGATGCACAACTCGTCATCGGTCCAGGCAGCGCCTCAGCAGGCATAAAACGGGTTTGAAAGAGAGACAACCCTAAAAGCCGCCCTAGCATGCTCCTACGCAGAACGGTATGGATGTATGTACAGGCATGCGATATGGAAAGCAGTAACACATAGACAGTTTTATAGGGGTTAGATGCAAGTAATCCTACCCTGTGGGTTCCTGTCTTAGTTTTGAAAGGTTCTATTGCTCTGTACGCGTGGCGAGGCTGGTTTTGGCTTAAGGGGGTTCCTCAGGCTAGAGATGTTTTATACCTCCCATCGCAATGCGTGCAGCAGAGTGACGGTCAAACGGTAATACGTCTCATCATCGTCCAAGGTTGTTGGGCATTCGAGGACCCCGGGCTCCAGTAAACTGTGCCGGTTACCCAAAACACCTCAACGGGGCTGATAGAACACCGATGCAAATGAGCGCGTGTCGAAAGAATGATCGAGAGAGAGAAAGCTGTAAATGCTTTTGAAAAACACCTTTTGAAGCTTGGCTCACTTCATTAATCGACAATTGGAGAAAACTACACAAGCGAACAATAGTAAAAGCCCCAGTTCGGAGTGGTCGGATGTAGAATCCTGTTACGTTACCATTCCGTTCTTCAGCAGCGCGGAGCGTACTGTTTTGCCAGACTTTTAAAAATTGTTCGTTCGTGTATTAATTTCCAAATGTTGATCAATGCAATGTCCCCAGCAGAGTCGCCACTGTGGGCACACGACCCGAAAATCCCTGCGTCTTTTTGGTATGAGAAAATTCCGGGTGCGCCCCTTTTGGAAAGCGCGGCGAAACGCTTCGCAAATCAGAGAGTCGCCACTCGGGTTTTGCGGTTAGTACCCAAGAAACCGTTCTTTTGAAAACATTTGGACCACGTTTGTTTGATTTTGATAAAAGGCTTTTCTAGACTGGACCGTCGTCACCTTCGATCTTGAGGTTCGGGAGCCAAATTACGAGAGGGGAAGGGTTTTATGGCACCCCTCTCGCCCAGTCCGGAGATGTAGACACCCCAATTTGGCCTAACGATTATTTCAAGTCCCACCTTGGGACCATCCCGATGATGAAACGGATACAATGATTGCTGATTGCTTCCTTGAGGACCTTAGGACTTTCGGTGAGAACTTTGACCACTTAGAGGACCCAATTCAAAGCCATACAGCCTTTCAGACAGAAATACAGAAGCCTAGGAGAATCCATCTGACGGCCGTGACATCGATCTAACGGCCATAACATCAATCCCTCACCCGAGCAACCTGTTGCCAGCAAAATCTCCCTGAGAGATCAATCCCTCGGCCACAAGATCTATCCTTCGGCCGAGACATCCATTCCTCGGCCGTGACATCCTTTGCTCGGCCGCCAGATCGACCTTTTTCCAGACTCTGGAACGTTCTGTCAGACGTTTGGTTTGATCCAACTACACTACCTTTCCGATGCGTTCGGGCTACGTTCGGGGATCACGACGTAGAGTTAGAGATGCATTGCAATTGCAATTGCCATCTCGTGATTTGATTGGCCGGAGTGAGTCATCCCTATGCCTATATAAAGGAGCCTTTGGGTTCCGAAATAAACACAGAAATTGAGATACCTACACACTCAATCAAACCTCGAAACTCTGCAGAAATACTCCCTCAATCCCATACTCCAAAAGCCCTAACCTTCCGAAGGTAGCCGTCAATCCAGCGATCAAACCCCAAAGTTCAAACCCTAACTCTAGGGTTCTCGATCAAGCAATCAATCAATCACACCCAATCCAAAGCAATCAAGCAACTGAGGGATCAAGGTGGTGAGGCCCAACGGCCTCTGGTTTGTCTTATTTACCGTCCTTTTTACTAATCGTAACGCTTTGATCACCTGTTAATTTTTAGTCTGGTGTGAGGAAGAACACCGACCGGGGCTTCGATCCCTCGGCCGGTACATCTAACCAGGAGGATCCCTCGGCCGTGACATCCATTCACCGGCCGCGGGATCCATTTCCCTGGGACATTTCGTTTGCTTTATCTTCTTTCTGATGCATGCTTCGATTATCGCACTGGCTCACTTTGCTTACTGTTTAAAGGAATAATTAAACAGACTATGTGCTAGGATTAAACAAGGCATCTATACGTCTTATGTTGAACAATTATGGGCCAGTCTCACGACTGGGCAAAGAGGGGTGCCTAACACCTTCCCCTTATTGTACCTTTGGCTCCCGTATCCAGAATCTCTATCTATTTTCCCAGTTTTAATAAACTGGGTGGCGACTCTATTTGATGATAACCGTTATCATGTAGCGATGTTCCTAGCCATGGGAATGTCCATGATTTTGGTTTATGAAATGAGCAACCAATCGAGCAAATACAACGTGATCAATCTGTATGGCGATGCCCCACCTGGGAGGTGTCTACAGTTTTTGGCGACTCTGCTGGGGAATATGAGGGCCATAACAAAAAAGTTCAACATAAGACTAATACATGCCTTGTTTAATTCATCTATCATATGCATCGAGCGGGCAACCCGTTGAGTTCACCTGATATCCCGGCATGACACGGGCTATGTTGGGGGTTCCAGCAAACTCCACAGTCACTCGTATCTAGTGGTATATCAAAAAGGAAATCACCCAATCACCGCCTATGATGGGCTGGTGAGAGGATTGGTGCCCTTTGCCAACGGAGCACCCTGAAACTACCAAAACCTTGCATGCTTTGGAAAGCCATAGAACTTATCAAACTAAGGCAGGAACCTACAGGCTAGGAACCTACTTGCATTATACTTGCAAAAGTTCTTCCTCACACCTTGTACCATCTGTTGTTGTAATTAACTCTTTCTGTGCAGAAGGGTTGGGATTTTCAGCCCAAATCCTAACCCTACACAGGCCGAATACTGACTTCCAGGTATTCTACTTTTCAAAGCAGGCACAATAGGTAAATCAAAGAAGCAACCACAGCCAACTTTGTACTCTTATAACACCCGAAGCTACGCCAAACAAAGGTCTCTGCAACCCTCCTGTCTATCGTCCTCATCTGACAAGACACCCTCACCACAACAATTCCGACCGCTCTCAGAAACTTCCCGGTCATCTCCTCAACGGACCCCGTCGTTCACTAAATCTCTAGCTTCGTCAAGCAACCCTTCTACCTTCATGGCAGATAACGACGCCACTATTGCCGACCTCCAAGCTCAAATCGCTGCACTACTAGCAGAAAAGGCAGCTAAAGATGCTGAAGATGAGGAAAAATCAATGGAAGACGAGAATCCTCATAAAGTGATATTGGCAGAAAGTCCTGAGTTGATTAAGCAAGTCAGGGAAATCAAACAAGCCTTAGCCCGTTCGCAAGGGGATCAAATTCTGGATTTCGAAGGACTTTGCCTCTTCCCAGAATCCAAACTGCCTGAGAATTTCAAGATGCCCAACATCGAGAAATTCAATGGAACTGGCAACCCTACCAGTCATGTTCGCCATGTTATCAACACCCTGAAGCCGATGGGCTTGAACGACGAGCTCATCGCCCAGTTATTCCAACGAACCCTCACCGGGAGTGCTCTCGACTGGTTCCTTACTTTGGAATTTGTACATTATCAAACTTGGCCAGAAATCGCCAATGCTTTTGTCAAACAATATGCATACAACGTCCAAATTGAACTGACAACTCGAGATTTGGAAATGACCAAACAGGATTCCAATGAGGACTTTGCTACCTTTGTGGCAAGATGGAGGGAAAAGGCCGCCAAGATGAAGAACCGTCCCTCCGAGGAAGACCAAATGAGGATAGTTGTCAAAAATTTGCAACCCAAATATCTCAGGCATATTTACACACAGGCTATCACCGATTTCAAACGCTTGCATGCCACTGGGTTGCAAATTGAAGATGGGATTAAGCTAGGACTCATTGGGAAGGAAGAGGCCGCTCCTCCACCTAAGAAAACCTTCTCTAGCCGTACATCTCACGCCTCCGTGAATGCCCTTGGCTCTTTGTCTCAGGATCCTTTCCAAACTAGCCCATCCCGAAGCTCAAATCGACCTCGCCGCAACTTTGATCCTCTCTACATGACCTTATCTCAAGCCTTAACCATCCTCAGCCGTCAAGGGCATCTCAAACCTCTAAACAAGCCACTTCCTCCGCCGCCTTACGGTCCAAACCATGATCCAAACAAACAATGCGCCTACCACCAACATCCTGGGCACGAAACAGACAATTGTATGCATCTTCGTCACGACATTCAAGACCTTATTGATAGTTGAACCATAAAGCCACCAAAACCTGATGGGCAAGCCAATCAACTTCCCACTCACAATACTGAGCCGCCACCTCGAAATATCAATCTCATAAGTCCATCTCACGACCCCACATACAATCCCAGCCAATACATCGTCCAAGACAACCAAACCAAACCTACCTTAACCTTCCCCGAGGAGGACGAGTGTTTCATGATGGAGGAGGAGGAGGATAATGATTCTAATCAGTCGGAAGTAATTGACATTGATATGTCCAACATAAGCAGCAAAGATCAGGCAAAGGAGGAAAGGCTAAGGAAGTGGAAGGAACACTCTTGGGCGAAACACAATTTGGAGGATCCAGACATTCCATTTATAGAAGATGACGAATGGCTTCGTATCTGGTTTGAGAATAGGAAGAAGGAAAAAGAAAGGGTCATCATGATGAGAAGGCATGCTCGCTTCGAGCCTACCCAAATAGTGGTACGCATCAACCGTCCCAAGATTCCAACACCGCCCATTGTTTGGGAGACAGTCAATCTCATTGAAAAAGTAGAAGAGTTTCAAATGCAACCGTGGGTCAACCCTTATGATGAGTGCGACTATAGTCAATGGATAAAGGAAAGAGAAAATCTGGATCTCATGTATACAGAACCCTATAAAACAGGGGAAAGCGACTTTGATGAAATGGAAGAAGAGTGCAATGATCCGCTCGATGAAACCTCCTTAGCATCACTATTCAATCAGGAGGAAATAGCTGATAGGGAAAGAGAAAGGGAGTTTCCTGTCGATACATCCATTTGGGGATTACTCATGGCTCAAGGAGGTAGCCATCGTGCAAAAGATGAACCCGGTTCAAAGACTCTGTTTGGCAAGGAAGAGGGTGGGAAAGAGTACAAAGTTGCAAAAGACAAAGGAAATGACCCCGACATGCTGCAGTAGCTGAGAAGTCACAACATGGCAAATAAAGAACGTTAAAACATTGTTTTCTTTTGCTTTAAACAAACTAGAACGAATTTTGGGCTCCTATTTGGGCATTTTATTTCCGCTAAGAGAATTCCTTTTTTATCTTCCAGATTATGCTTATCTAAATCCAAATTTCTAAATTGCAATTGCCATGCACTATACTCTCATTGCCAAAACCAAGGAAGAATTCGAAGGGATCAAAATCTTTGTGTCCCCGACAAAAGGGAAGGAAAGGATGAACTCTAATTACTTAGAACTAGGTTTTTATCAAAACTCAGGAAGAAGACGCTATCTCCGTGAGAACACTTAGGGTTAGCTTGCCCATTGTGAAAGTACAAACGCAACAAGGAGATTCATAAAAACATCTCCATCAGATTCCTCTCCAAAACACAAACCCTCTTGAGAGAAGAATGCTCATTGGGCAACCTATACACCCAAGCAAAAGTAAGAGCAGAGCCTGCTAGGAAAAGAAAAAGCGAAAAACGCAGCCTGGGCAAAAGTTAAGGCATTTGAAGGAAAGCTCGCTAGGGACTCAACCTCTATCAGGTAACCTAGGCAAAACTTAGAGCATGAGAGAAAGAAAAACCAAGAGTGAAAACCCAACCCCCAAAGGTGGTGATCTTGGAACTACGTAAAAGGCCTGATTCCCTGATTGGGATATGTAGACAGTCTCACATCGAGATACGGCCCAAACATTTGGAGAAGAAGAAAACATCAACATGTTTGTACTCAATGATAGGCATAGTTAACCCTGCGTATAGAGCTCACAAAAGATGAGTTAGTCATTTTCCAGGGAATTGACAAAAACAGAAACGCGTAAGGATTACAGTTCGTCTCCTCTAACCCAAAAGTCGTCAACGCAATGGGTATGATCCTTCAAAAGACTCTTAAAGTTTGACAATCAGGCTGTAAAGCATGGCAAAAGCAAGAGACAGCAAAATCAAAGACTAAGCATAGGAAAGGATGTGAAACAGGATGCCACTTGGCTAAAGCAAAACCTATCTTCCTTGGGAAAATAGGTGTAACGGCCGGATAATCAATATCTCGGCCGCAACAATGATCCTTCGGCCGAGTGATTGATTCTTCGGCCAAATATTTTTTATATACCAAATAATTGTCTATCAGCAAAAACTTGTTCAAAAAGCCATGTTCTGACTATTGCATGCAAACTCAAGACATTTAGGGGCATGAAAGGCATTTCTCATTTCTCAAACAAAAACTTGCTTACAAAACTGTTGCTGTGATTGCTTTTACTATACAAATATAGTTTCTGCCTATCATCTACTAACTATGAACAGGGAAAAGGAAAGCCCTAAAAACTAGGCGATCTCTGAGAAGAAGGCAAAGGCTGTTCACTGGTCCCCACATTCCCCTCAGCAGCCGGTACTCTCTCAGCCTCAAGCTGCAGCCAAGGAAGATATAAACGTTCAGACTCAAGGGATAATACATAGCAGACAAAACTCATGAAGAAAGTCATACCTCAAGGATCCTACGGCGCTGTCTCCGAACCAAGACCTCTGTACTCTGGTAGGCGCGAAGCCATTCCTGCACTATCTCGGCAGGCACCTGTGGAACAGCCAAGCATTACAAACATCTAAAGCAAGGACACAATGCGAAGTGATGAAAGCTGATATAAGAAACTAAAAATACCTGTGAAGCCCCGTCTGGCAAAGTGTAGAGCGGGGTCGAGCAAGGAGTCAGCATCAGGCGCTCCTCCTCCCCATCGTCTGAGTGGAAGGAGATATACGAAGGAGCCCGTGGCCAAACAGGAGCAACGGGAGGAGCCGCAGTAGAGGAGGTCAGGAAAAGACGGCAGTACTCTGTATAGTCACCTGCCCGGAGGAGTAAACCCGCCCAATCCTTGATCCGGGCATTCTTCAGATCTTCCTTCGACATCAAGGAAGTGGACCTCATGGATACTGGAGGAGAAGGGGGAATAAGCTGAAGAGCCTCAGCGCGTGACAGCCACTGGCTGGCCACTCGATCACCTAAGTACCAGGCTCGGCAAAATGGACCCTCGAGCAAGCTACGAGTCCGATCTAGGACTCTACAACGTGCAAGAGGGGCATCCTCTGGTACACCACCCCAAGGGTCAAACCGTACCTATAAGAGTAAGGACAAATCAGTCTCGATACAAGAATATGGAAGTCTAAAGAACAAGAGGTACAAAAGAAAAGGTACCTGATCGACCGTCAGTCGGTCCAAAACTCGCCGCCACTCAGGAAGGCTCAAAACCGGTGACCGTGGCCTCCGTTGCCCCATCAACCATCGCTCGTAACGAGGTACGCAGTTCGCATCACCATGCCTAGTCTCAGGGGGAAACTGGAGAAGGTGCTCAAAAGCCCAGAGCTGAAAAGCAGGTTAACCAAAGCAAGTTCAGAACTAGGAAAAAGCCAAAGTAAAGACAGAAGTACAAAGGAATGATACGTATCTCAAGCACTCGAAAGTGGCCGCAAAGAATGGGACTCTTGTCCCGCGAACAAGCTCCAAGACCGCCGTACAAAGTGGCCAAAGCAGACGAGCCCCAGTCAAACTCCCGAATGGCTCCCAAGTGCTGCAGAGGGGCCAAAAACTGCGTGTGTACCGAACCATCCTTGTTGGCAAACAAAGTTTGCCCAAGGAGGTAGAGAAGGAAGGCTCTTGTCAACTGCTCGACACTCACCTGGGTCAGAATGTCAGCCACCATGAAAGTCTTGCTTAGCCAAGCAAGATCAATGTGACCACGAGAACGAACAGGGGGCACCTTGCCCAGAAACCACCTCAAAGCACCATCTCGCTCCCAAAGCCGGGGGTCAACTCGAAGAGCAACCTCGCCTATCCGCAGGCCAGTCAACAAAGAAAAGTCACCCGGAGTGACGGTCATCTCACCAGCTGCAGGAAAGTGGAAGGTATTGGTGGTATCCCACCACCTCTCAACCAGCGAGGTCATCAGTGACCAATCCATCTTCGGAAGATCGAGGCCCAGAACGAATGTCTCAAAGCCCACAGCACGTACTAATTCCCGAGCCTGCTCTGGCAGCTTCAAGAACCATCTGTGCACCTCTTTGCCTCCACCGCGAGCTTCCAGCCTCCTATTTCTCTGCCAAAGACAAAAGGGAGTTAATCTCATGATTACATAAACAAAGAAAATGCTAAGGGGCGTCAAATTAACATCTAAAAGCATGCATTGCCTAGACAGGGGGCATAGTTATTTTAGTTTCCTTAAACAAAAATAAATTCAACCCAAACACGGGTTCTTCTCATTCACGCTCTTAGCTAAAAGGGATTTTCATCCCGTAAACAGAAAAAATTCATTCTTAAAATACAAAGATTTCCAAAACTCCGAAACTAAAGTAAACTTTTTACTTTTTCAGGAGACTCACCGGCACGTTCAGAATGCTCAGGTGAAACTCGGGCTCTCGACGAACCACCTCAGCCTCTGGGCCACCAACAGGAGGGCGGTACTGCAGGAAACCGCCATAACCCAACCTACGCGAAGGACGAATGTAGGTAGCAGCATCAAACAAACCAGGCTCCTCAATCGCCTCCTCATCGGAAGACGAATGCTCGCACCTACATGGAGGGTGCGAGGATGAACCTGCAACACCCGAAGATGGCGTGGCCATCACGTCCAAGCCAAGAAAGAAAGAAAACCAACGGTTTCGGACAAACGAAGCCGACAGCAACGGTAATTGTAGAGACCCGTAAATTTTAGAAATTATTAAAAGGAGTCAATAAATGAAAGGACAAGAGGGAAATATTGGGTTTATTTGAATTTGAGGCTTATGTGTTAAAATTATAAGAAGAGGGGGTATGTGTGTGGTTTATGAGAATGTTAGTGTATACATATAGATGTGTGTGTGTGTAGGAACATAACACTTTCCCCCCTCTCTCCAAACTCACGGCACTCTCTCTCTCCATCCCCTCTCTCTCACGGCTCTCTTCTCTCTCTCACTCTCTCTCGCAAAAACTCCACACAAGACTCGAAACCCACAAAGTTTAACCTTCATTCCTCACTCTAGACATGATTGGAAGCTCGGGATTCGTTGGTTGAAGGTCGGAAAGAAGTGTTCTTGGAGGAATTCGAATTTCAAGTTCTAAGGCTCGATCGATTGGGCTTGGATCTTCGTTTTTGTTCATTGAGGTAGGGATTTCTTGCTCTCTCTATGCGTTTATGAGTTGATTATGTACTTAGATCGTGCTATGGTTCGTTGTTTGTTGACGAGTTTTGCCATTCGAAAGTCTGAAAATCGCAGAAAAGTTTCACGGTATTGATCCCCATTTTGAGGGTATCAATACCTCTGTCCTCTCTGGACCAGTTTGCTGATGGGTATCAATACCCATTCTGAGGGTATCAAAACCTCCCCCTTATCTGGACAGTTTTGGCTCTTGTTGATCGTATCGAGCTCGTTCGAACCCCGATCAATTCTAACACTCTTTAAACACTTTTGGATCACGTCTAGACTTGATTATTGGTATCTCAACTGGTTCATTGATCTCCCTAACTCCTTTGGGGCCCTCGTTGGAAGACAAGAACATGTAAAATTTAATGAACTCGGTATCCGTCGGTTGTTCTTGCTTTAGATTGACTTAGAGAACATATTTGGCATGTAGACATGATTATATTCGAGTTGATGCATGTTAAACTTGAAAGTGGTTAACGTGAATGAATACGAAGGAACGATACGAAGAAAGCCACGGATCCACTGTAAGGTGTGATGCCGGAAAAGGGATGCACGGGGTCCCGAATGCCCGGAAGTGCACAAGAAAGCCACGGATCCGCCATAGGGTGAGATGCCGGAATGAATACGGGACGCACGGGGTCCCGAATGCCCGGAAATGAGTTCCAAACACATAATTTGACGAGTATCGTGAACCTTGGAGGTCATTAAGCTACTTGTAGTTGTATGGAGTTGGTTTTCAAGTCTCATGCCCTTATTGTCGATCATACGGAAATCATGTTGTAGCTTCTGTTCCTCTCGGTGCATTGATCATCTCATTTACTTATAGCTTGAGCATAGTGATTTCTACTGGGCTAGTGTAGCTCAACCTATCATCAATTTCAGGTACACCGCAAGGGCATTGAATTCAGAGTGCATGGAGTGCTTGTTTGGCATCAAATCTTTTGAAAGCCGACATTGAGGAGTTATTCTAACATCTTTTGTATACTCCCTTTTGAGAAGATGTAATTGTAACTTCATTTGAACTCTTTGACTTTGGAAATCATGTAATCGCTAAACTTACCGTCTTTGGACTTATTCTGGTACTTTTGGGCCGAGGTGCCAATATTGTAACTCCGTTCAAACCTGATTTCCTCTTTGATGGAGCATGGGAAATTATTTTGGGGTATTATGATGTAGTATTGCGATGGTCCTTTATTGAAAATGCTATCATTATTATGTTGAAAATCCGGGGTGTGACAACTTGGTATCAGAGCATAGGTTTAGAATACCTCGAGACCGTGGGGAGATCTAATCTCATGGGTTCAAAAATCATTGCGTATTTTCACATGACTTGCGTGTGCTCGTGTGCTTGGCATTCATGGAATTACATGGCATTACACTTACCTTATTGTAGAGTGGCGTAGAGTTGTTAACCCGTGTTGGGATGTTGGGGGTTCGACCTCATAGTTAATATGTTGCGATTGATAGTTCTCTCTCTTAACCTTTGTAGTAGGATGCCTCCGAGACTACGCGAAAGGCGAGGTAGGGCTGGAAATCGGGGAGGCCGTGGTCGTGGTCGTGGCCGTGTGGGACCGGTAGAAGACGAGGTTAGCCAACATGGGGAAGCTTTGCATGGGGATGCGGAATTAGGGGCCGGACTGAATCCGAGGGCACGGAATGTTCAGAACCCTCTTGCTAGGGATATTGTCGCGGCACTTGCAGCCGCTAATCTTTTGCAACCTCCTTCCCGGGATAATGCGGATAGTCGGGCCTTGGTGGCCATGCGAGAATTTTGTCGTTTGAATCCACCTTTGTTTGATGGGGCAAGTAGTGACCCTCTCGTGGCCGACCACTGGTTGGCGCAAATTCGTAAGAACTTCACAGCTCTTAAGATTACCGAAGATGATCTACGGGTGAGTATTGTGGCCGTTCAACTTGTCGGAGAGGCCGGTGAGTGGTGGGAATCTGTTTTGGAGAGTAGGAAGGATGCGAGGAGGGCGGCTAGGACCGCGGCTCAAGCAAACGAGCCGGATGTGGAGAATATGACCTGGGCCGAGTTTGAAACACTTTTTGAGGACCAATACTTTCCGGAGTCTTCCCGTGATCAGTTGAGGGATCAATTTGAGAAGCTTGAGCAGGGCAATATGACCGTTTCTGAATATGCGTTGAAGTTTCAGTCGTTGTCGCGTTTTGCTCCCGAGTTGGTGGCACTGGAGGATAGGAAATGTCGACGTTTTGAGAGAGGATTACATGAATCTATCAAGATGCTGGTAGTGGCCCAACACAAGATGAGATATTCCGAGATCGTTGAGTGTGCAAGGAGCGTCGAAGTACCGAGGGGAGCGCCGAGAAATAGAGGGATTTGGGAACCTAGGCAAATCGCTGTCACCAGAAGTTCTTATTCGGGAACTTTTGGGAGTCAAGGGAGGAAGCGACAAAGGGAACCGTCTTCGACAACTCAAGGTCCATCGATTGTTAGGGCATCGACCATCTCTTCTGGGGTTCGAGGAGCTCACTCTAGGCTAGCAGCTACGTGTCACCGTTGTGGTCAACCAGGCCATTTCCGTGCTGATTGCCAGTCAAAGGCGTGTTATGTGTGTGGCGAGTTTACCCATCTTGCTAGAGATTGTCCTCGGAAGGTAGTACATGCGCGTAGTGGGTCGGGTTCCGTGCAACAATCGGGGTCAGGGCTTGGGTTTGGCCAGCAGTCGTTCAGTGGTAACCAAAGACAGCAGCAGCCGCATTTCCGTCAAACCACTACTGTTCAGGGCTCTCAAAGTGAAAGGGGCGCGAGTTCTTCCAATCCTACTCAGGCATCAGGGCAGAGGGGAGGATTTGTTCAAAGTCAGACTACCCGGGGTAGAGCATTTGCTATCACTTCCACTGTTCCGCCGCCTCAGACCACTTCTCAGACTCCAGAGGCTTCGGTTGTGAGGGGTACTTTTCTTTTGTTTAATTCTTTTGCAAAAGTACTCTTTGATTCTGGAGCATCTCATTCATTTATTGCTGCATCGTTTGTATGTGCTTTGGAGTTGGAAACCGAAAATCTTAGCCCACCATTATATGTCGAGACACCCTTAGGGGGTAGAACACCTTTGGATCGTATCTGTCGAGAATGTGAACTCCTTATTCATGATCGCCGCTTCACCTTTGACTTCATTGTTTTGGAATGTCGGGTTTTGATCTTATTTTGGGAATGGATTGGTTATCTATGTTTCATGCCACCATTGATTGTTTCAAACGTCGAGTTCGTATCTGTCCACCTGATGGTGCTTGCTTTGAGTTCTTTGGGGAACGTCGGGAGCCGTTAGAGCCGTATCTGTGTGGGTCTCGAGAGCGGGAGTCCGTTTATTCTTTGTTGGCGAGTTTGACTCTAGATGAAGATAGGTCCGCGCGTGGAGAGTTGCCCCTTGTGGTTCGCGATTTCCCGGATGTGTTTCCAGAGGAGTTACCCGGTTTACCTCCCGAGAGAGAAGTCGAGTTTACCATCGAGTTACTTCCCGGTACCGCTCCAATCTCCGTACCTCCTTACCGTTTCGCTCCCGCCGAACTTAGAGAATTAAAGGTCCAGTTGCAAGAATTGGAAAATTTGGGGTTTATTCGTCCGAGCACGTCTCCGTGGGGAGCACCGGCACTATTTGCGCAAAAGAAGGACGGCTCACTCCGTTTGTGTATCGATTACCGTAAACTCAACCGTGTCACCGTTAAAAATAAGTATCCGATGCCTAGAATCGACGACTTGTTTGATCAACTTCGGGGTGCGACTTGCTTCTCTAAAATCGATTTGAGGTCTGGTTATCATCAGTTAAGGGTCCGGAGAGAGGATATTCCGAAAACCGCCTTTCGTACGCGCTATGGTCATTACGAGTTCGTAGTTATGCCTTTTGGGTTGACGAATGCTCCGGCTACGTTTATGGACTTGATGAATCGTATCTTCCGTGCTTATCTCGATCACTTTGTGGTCGTCTTTGTGGATGACATCTTGATTTACTCACTTTCGGAGGAGGAACACCAATCCCATCTCACTATCGTTCTTGAACTCTTGAGAGAGCACCGTTTGTACGCTAAGCTTAGTAAATGCGAGTTTTGGTTATCCGAGGTCAAATTCTTGGGTCACGTGGTTTCAAATGGTGGAGTGTCCGTTGACCCGGCGAAGATAGAGTCCATTATGGATTGGCAACGACCGAAGAGTGTGTTTGAGATCCGTAGCTTTTTGGGTTTGGCAGGGTATTATCGCCGTTTTGTCCAAGACTTTTCGCGTCTAGCGGCACCTATGACTAGGTTGACACGAAAGGGGACACGTTTCGTTTGGAGTGATGCGTGTGAGACGGCTTTTGAGGAGTTAAAGAAGCGATTGACTACCGCACCGGTTTTGATTGTGCCCGAACGTGGAGTTGGTTACTCTGTGTATTGTGATGCTTCGAAAGAGGGACTTGGGTGCGTTTTGATGCAGTCGGGGCGAGTGGTAGCATACGGGTCGCGACAATTGAAAACTCACGAGCGGAATTATCCTACGCACGACTTAGAATTGGCGGCCGTTGTATTTGCATTGAAGAGTTGGCGTCATTACCTATACGGTGAGAGGTTCGAGGTCTTTTCCGATCACAAGAGTTTGAAGTACCTATTCTCTCAAAAGGAACTTAACCTGCGACAACGACGTTGGATGGAACACCTGGAGGACTACGACTTCGATTTGCAATATCACCCGGGGAAGGCGAATGTGGTGGCCGATGCGTTGAGTAGAAAACCGACACGCCTTGCGAGTCTAGCGATTCACGAGTGGAAAGTGATGAATGATTTAGGATTCTATGCCATGCACTTTGAGGAAATCCGGGATGGGGTTACCTTATGCAATTTGACTGTTCAATCTTCTTTATCGAATCGAGTCATTGAAGCACAACAACACGACGAGGAAGCGGATGAACTTCGTACCAAATTTCTTAGTGGGAATGCTCAAGAAGGGTGGATGATTCATGTCGATCGAGGCTTACGTTATCAAGGGAAGTTGTTCGTACCCATTTTGTGTCGGGAAGAAATTTTGCGAGAGTTCCATCATTCTCCATTAGCGGTTCATCCGGGAGGGACGAAAATGTATCACGACTTACGTAGACAATTTTGGTGGTCTGGAATGAAGAGGGATGTCGTTATTTTCGTGTCTAAGTGTCTCACGTGCCAACAAGTGAAAGCCGAACATCAACGACCCGCGGGAGAGTTACAACCATTGCCAGTGGCTGAATGGAAGTGGGAGAACGTGACCATGGATTTTGTTACGGGTCTACCGAAGTCGCCGAGGGGACACGATGCTATATGGGTGATTGTGGACCGTTTGACCAAAACCGCTCATTTCTTACCTATTCAAGTCACCAATTCGATTGACACGCTTAGCCGATTGTACATTCGAGAGATTATCCGCCTCCATGGAATTCCCGTTTCTATCGTATCCGACCGAGATCCGAGGTTTACCGCACGCTTTTGGCAGAGTTTACAGGCCGCTCTTGGTACCAACCTTTTATTTAGCACTGCATATCACCCTCAAACGGATGGGCAATCCGAGCGAACGATTCAGATTCTGGAAGACATGCTTCGGGCTTGCGTCATGGATTTTCGGGGTAGTTGGGAGGATCATTTGCCATTAGTTGAATTCGCGTACAACAATAGCTACCAATCTAGTATCGAAATGGCACCGTATGAGGCTCTGTATGGAAGGCCGTGTAGATCACCCGTATGTTGGACTAAATTAGGCGAGGCTACGTTAGTAGGGCCGGATATGATCAAGGAGACCTCCGAGAGCATGAGAACGATTCGCCAACGCCTTTTGGAAGCTCAAGAAAGAACGACCGAGCAAGTCAAGGTGATTCGCCAAAGATTGTTGACCGCGCAAAGTAGGCAGAAGAATTATGCCGATCGTCGTCGCCGACCGTTATCATTTGAAGAAGGGGATCACGTTTTTCTTAAAGTATCGCCGCGTCGGGGTTTGTCTCGTTTTGGGAAAAAGGGGAAGCTTTCACCGCGTTATATCGGACCGTTCGACGTTATTGAAAAGATCGGGGAAGTAGCGTATCGCTTGGCTTTGCCACCGAAGCTTTCAGGAGTGCACGACGTGTTTCACGTGTCCATGTTAAGGAAATACGAGCCGGATCCATCTCATGTCTTGGAGTGGTCCGAACTTGAGCTAGAAGCCGACGCATCTTATGGGGAAGAACCGATACGTATCCTAGATTCACGTGAGCAAGTGTTAAGGGGGAAGACAATCCCGCTAGTGCGAGTCTTGTGGAGTAACCAAGGTAAAGAAGAGTCGACTTGGGAACGAGAAGATGAGGTTAGAGAGAAGTATCCACATTTGTTTCCGGCATAGAAAATCGATGTGAGTGTTCAAACTTGAGCTTTAAAATCACTATCTTTGTGCTTAATGATTGTTGCTGTGGCATAAGCATACTTATGTGATGCATATCCTTGTTGGTTATGGTTATAAATTTCGAGGACGAAATTTCCCAAGGAGGGAAGGATGTAGAGACCCGTAAATTTTAGAAATTATTAAAAGGAGTCAATAAATGAAAGGACAAGAGGGAAATATTGGGTTTATTTGAATTTGAGGCTTATGTGTTAAAATTATAAGAAGAGGGGGTATGTGTGTGGTTTATGAGAATGTTAGTGTATACATATAGATGTGTGTGTGTGTAGGAACATAACACTTTCCCCCCTCTCTCCAAACTCACGGCACTCTCTCTCTCCATCCCCTCTCTCTCACGGCTCTCTTCTCTCTCTCACTCTCTCTCGCGAAAACTCCACACAAGACTCGAAACCCACAAAGTTTAACCTTCATTCCTCACTCTAGACATGATTGGAAGCTCGGGATTCGTTGGTTGAAGGTCGGAAAGAAGTGTTCTTGGAGGAATTCGAATTTCAAGTTCTAGGGCTCGATCGATTGGGCTTGGATCTTCGTTTTTGTTCATTGAGGTAGGGATTTCTTGCTCTCTCTATGCGTTTATGAGTTGATTATGTACTTAGATCGTGCTATGGTTCGTTGTTTGTTGACGAGTTTTGCCATTCGAAAGTCTGAAAATCGCAGAAAAGTTTCGCGGTATTGATCCCCATTTTGAGGGTATCAATACCTCTGTCCTCTCTGGACCAGTTTGCTGATGGGTATCAATACCCATTCTGAGGGTATCAAAACCTCCCCCTTATCTGGACAGTTTTGGCTCTTGTTGATCGTATCGAGCTCGTTCGAACCCCGATCAATTCTAACACTCTTTAAACACTTTTGGATCACGTCTAGACTTGATTATTGGTATCTCAACTGGTTCATTGATCTCCCTAACTCCTTTGGGGCCCTCGTTGGAAGACAAGAACATGTAAAATTTAATGAACTCGGTATCCGTCGGTTGTTCTTGCTTTAGATTGACTTAGAGAACATATTTGGCATGTAGACATGATTATATTCGAGTTGATGCATGTTAAACTTGAAAGTGGTTAACGTGAATGAATACGAAGGAACGATACGAAGAAAGCCACGGATCCACTGTAAGGTGTGATGCCGGAAAAGGGATGCACGGGGTCCCGAATGCCCGGAAGTGCACAAGAAAGCCACGGATCCGCCATAGGGTGAGATGCCGGAATGAATACGGGACGCACGGGGTCCCAAATGCCCGGAAATGAGTTCCAAACACATAATTTGACGAGTATCGTGAACCTTGGAGGTCATTAAGCTACTTGTAGTTGTATGGAGTTGGTTTTCAAGTCTCATGCCCTTATTGTCGATCATACGGAAATCATGTTGTAGCTTCTGTTCCTCTCGGTGCATTGATCATCTCATTTACTTATAGCTTGAGCATAGTGATTTCTACTGGGCTAGTGTAGCTCAACCTATCATCAATTTCAGGTACACCGCAAGGGCATTGAATTCAGAGTGCATGGAGTGCTTGTTTGGCATCAAATCTTTTGAAAGCCGACATTGAGGAGTTATTCTAACATCTTTTGTATACTCCCTTTTGAGAAGATGTAATTGTAACTTCATTTGAACTCTTTGACTTTGGAAATCATGTAATCGCTAAACTTACCGTCTTTGGACTTATTCTGGTAACCTTTTGGGCCGAGGTGCCAATATTGTAACTCCGTTCAAACCTGATTTCCTCTTTGATGGAGCATGGGAAATTATTTTAGGGTATTATGATGTAGTATTGCGATGGTCCTTTATTGAAAATGCTATCATTATTATGTTGAAAATCCGGGGTGTGACAGTAATGACGGCGGTGGTCGGAGAGGATGGTCGCCGGAGATGATGGTGGCCGACGGTAGTAGAGGAGGGCGGCGACGTACAGTGGTCGGGCGAGAGGAACGAAGGAGAATGGGAAAGGAGGAGAAGAAAGGATTAAATGGGCCGTGAGATCGATTTAACTGAACTTAAATCGATTTCCTGACTTTTGGCGTTCTCACGGCCGAGACATCAATCCTTCGGCCGAGAAATCGATCTCTTGGCCCCTTAATCAAATTCCCTCAGCAACAGCAGATTTTGCTCAGTGCACTAACTCAAGCCATTATGGAATTCTGGGTCCATGACCAACAGAGGCAAAAATCAAATCAGCCTTGGGGGCATCCCCAAGCCAATGCAACGTAATCAAAACTAGCCTTGGGGGCATGCCCAAGCATCGAAGCTCTCTCTCCACAAACTGCTGGCCAAAGCAAGCTGAAACACCCAGCAACTTTACGCCCGTATCCATTCACTCAGCGGCTCGAAGCCCATTCAGCGATCCTGTACCCATCATCTCTATATGACTCAGCAACTCCACACCTGCCAGCTCAGCGGCTCGAGGCCCATTACTCCAACGGGCTCAAAGCCTGTATCTATCGTCTCAGCGGCTCTAAGCCCTCAGTACAGCAGGCTCAAAGCCATTAATCTCAGCAGCTCTGCGCCCATGACTTCAACAGGCTCTACGCCCAATCACCATCAGCAGCTCTACGCTTGCCATTCCCAGCAGCCATACAATCATCAAGCCCATACAGCGGTCCCATACTCGTTATCTTTATCACAACTCAGCGGCTCGAAGCCCGCTACCTCAACTGGCTCGAAGCCGTAAACAACCAACCCAGCGGATCTAAGCCCATTGTCTTAACTGGCTCGAAGCCCATTATCTTAACAGGCTCGAAGCCTATATCTATTACCTCAGCGGCTCGAAGCCCATTATCTCAACAGGCTCGAAGCCTATATCTACCACCTCAGTGACTCCAAGCCATCACCTTAATAGGCTCGAAGCCTATCTCAACAGACTCTACGTTTACTATCACCCAGCGGCTCGAAGCCCTCGAATCAGCAGCTCTGTGCTCGATATCACGGCAATAGGCTCTACGCCTGTAATCACTCAACTCAGCGGCTCGAAGCCCGTTATCAAAAGGCTCTACGCCTGTAATCACTCAACTCAGCGGCTCGAAGCCCATTGTCTCAACTGGCTCGAAGCCATACACAATCAAGTTCTTAACAGGCTCGAAGCCTGTGTCCATCATCTCAACTGGCTCGAAGCCGTAAACAAGCAACAGGCTCTAAGCCGCCCCATCAATCAAGACATTTATTCTCAGGCTCTACGCCTGAATGCTCAAAAATCTAACATTTTTGAATGCTCAAGCTCTATGCTTGGATGCCCAACCACTGTGTACTGGATGCTCAAGTCATATACTTGAATGCTCAAGCTCTACGCTTGGATGCCCAACCATTGCGTACTGGACGCTCAAAGCCTGTACTTTGAATGCTCGGATTCTGCCGTCCGAATGCTCGAGCTCTACGCTCTGAATGCTCAAGTCCGGAACTTGATAGAAGCTCTAAGCTTAAAACAAACACACACGCACGGGCCCGTGCACATTTGCATCAACATTTCACATCGAGTCTGCATCACCATATCTGTTCACATCTAACAAGCATTGCACATATACACTCTGCATATCTCTCATGAAACAGGTCATCCCTGCAATCAACCGGCTCTATGCCTTGGTTTTATTGATCGGCCCAACGCCTCGATCCTTTGGCTCCACGCCAACACTTATGATGAGAAAGCTCCGTGCACAGACCATCAGAATACAACCAGCTCTACGCTTCGGTTCATATCACGTCAAGCTCTAAGCTCCGACAACTCAGGCCCTCGCCTCAAGACTGCATGCAGGCTCCATGCCTCAATCACTTCAGGCTCCACGCCTCAGTTCCTTCACCTCAGGCTCTTGCCTTATACCAGCTCCGCGCTTCGGTTCATCACGTCAAGCTCAAAGCTCTGACACCTCAGGCTCTCGCCTCACAATCAATACCAGCTCCGCGCTTCGGTCCCCTCAAGCTCTAAGCTCACCTCAGGCCTTCATCTCATAACCACAGCAGGCTCCACGCCTCAATCAATCACCTCAGGCTCTCGCCTTATGATCAACACCAGCTCCGCGCTTCGGTTCATCACGTCAAGCTCAAAAGCTCTGACACCACAGGTTCTCATCCTGATCAACACCAGCTCCGCACTTCGGTCTCATCAAATCCAATCCCTTCAGGCCTTCGCCTCAAGATTGCAACAGGCTCCACGCCTCGATTCCATCACTCTCCAGGCTCTCGCCTTATGACTACAACCGGCTCCGTGCCTCGGTTTCCTCATCACCAAAAGCTCCGTGCTCCAGTTATTGGCCCTGCGCCCCCCATCTCAAAAACAGGCCGGCGTCCAATTCATCCCCAGTAGATGGTTTGGACTCCACCCCACTACATCAATTCCTTCCAGCTCATTCGCAAGGATAGGCTACTCTACCGAACTCCTTTCAGTCAAAGTAAGGATGATCAAGAAAAGCAAACGCACCTGCAGTGTACTGATCTACCCCAAAATAACTAAGGAAGCTCTCCGCAAAAGTTCCCCCGGCAGCCCTGCGCTCCTTCAACTACTCTTCGCCAAAACCCTGGCTCAGTCTAGGTACGTCACACTACGGCTTTTTAAGCCCTAAGGTACGTCTTCTGTCTCTAACCCTCCAAACTTTTATTTTTCTTCTATTGGCCCGAACTATGATTGGTTTGAATTTCCCTTGTGGAATACGTAGGCAGCCTCCCGGCCCGACCATAACAAAACCTTTTTCGAAAACCCCTTGGAATAGCGGTTGGACCAAATTGAGTTGCTTTTTACAGCTTTGACTCTTACTCAAACATGTCTCGCGATCCGTCTGAGTTCAGTCAAAGAGGGGCATCTGTAGACACCCCAATTTGGCCTAACGATTATTTCAAGTCCCACCTTGGGACCATCCCGATGATGAAACGGATACAATGATTGCTGATTGCTTCCTTGAGGACCTTAGGACTTTCGGTGAGAACTTTGACCACTTAGAGGACCCAATTCAAAGCCATACAGCCTTTCAGACAGAAATACAGAAGCCTAGGAGAATCCATCTGACGGCCGTGACATCGATCTAACGGCCATAACATCAATCCCTCACCCGAGCAACCTGTTGCCAGCAAAATCTCCCTGAGAGATCAATCCCTCGGCCGCAAGATCTATCCTTCGGCCGAGACATCCATTCCTCGGCCGTGACATCCTTTGCTCGGCCGCCAGATCGACCTTTTTCCAGACTCTGGAACGTTCTGTCAGACGTTTGGTTTGATCCAACTACACTACCTTTCCGATGCGTTCGGGCTACGTTCGGGGATCATGACGTAGAGTTAGAGATGCATTGCAATTGCAATTGCAATTGCCATCTCGTGATTTGATTGGTCGGAGTGAGTCATCCCTATGCCTATATAAAGGAGCCTTTGGGTTCCGAAATAAACACAGAAATTGAGATACCTACACACTCAATCAAACCTCGAAACTCTGCAGAAATACTCCCTCAATCCCATACTCCAAAAGCCCTAACCTTCCGAAGGTAGCCGTCAATCCAGCGATCAAACCCCAAAGTTCAAACCCTAACTCTAGGGCTCTCAATCAAGCAATCAATCAATCACACCCAATCCAAAGCAATCAAGCAACTGAGGGATCAAGGTGGTGAGGCCTAACGGCCTCTGGTTTGTCTTATTTACCATCCTTTTTACTAATCGTAACGCTTTGATCACCTGTTAATTTTTAGTCTGGTGTGAGGAAGAACACCGACCGGGGCTTCGATCCCTCGGCCGGTACATCTAACCAGGAGGATCCCTCGGCCGTGACATCCATTTCCCTGGGACATTTCGTTTGCTTTATCTGCTTTCTGATGCATGCTTCGATTATCGCACTGGCTCACTTTGCTTACTGTTTAAAGGAATAATTAAACAGACTATGTGCTAGGATTAAACAAGGCATCTATACGTCTTATGTTGAACAATTATGGGCCAGTCTCACGACTGGGCAAAGAGGGGTGCCTAACACCTTCCCCTTATTGTACCTTTGGCTCCCGTATCCAGAATCTCTATCTATTTTCCCAGTTTTAATAAACTGGGTGGCGACTCTATTTGATGATAACCGTTATCATGTAGCGATGTTCCTAGCCATGGGAATGTCCATGATTTTGGTTTATGAAATGAGCAACCAATCGAGCAAATACAACGTGATCAATCTGTATGGCGATGCCCCACCTGGGAGGTGTCTACAGGAGACCGGTCTCTACTCAGGCGTTTTATAAAACATTTGCATTTCTCTCTTTATTTGATCATTCTTTTAACCAGTTAGGGCGGGGAAACAGTTGATAGGGATTAAAGCTGTAACACATCTACATTTATGTACAAAGATGTGACAAAATGTTTATGGATGTTTGATGTTTGATCTATACAAGTATAATAGATTGAGAACAAGCTTTTGTGGACATTTTAAGCAGACTGGAGCACACTGACTGTGAGATGGTGCACACAGGAACAAGCCTGCATGCACTGGCCAAGCCACTGCATGCAGTCATGACCTGCGTGCGCCACACCACAACTGGCGTGCGCCGGTAAGCCTAAGACCGCAGCTTCTGTTATCAACCCTCTGGGCTTTGGAAAGGACCAGTGCACACCCACGACAAACCACACAATTTATAAAGGTTACTAAGCTATTACAGACAGATTAATGGGCTTAAAAGCCACCAAATAGACAGAAAACCCCTTAAACAATGAGGGGAGGATGATCAAAGGCCTGGATGGAAGATCCATGCAAGGGCCAAGCCACTGGAACACAAACCACTACCGTACGCCACTCAAGGAGGGCCGTACGCCAGTAGTCTCTTGGTTCCAATGCTTTGGCTTTGCACATTCTGGGCTCTGGAACAGGACCAGAGGGACCCAGAAGGCCAAACTAAGCAATAAATACAGATGGAAGAGAAAGCAGCTCTAAGTACAGAAAGCAATAAACTGGTTTTTATCATGCATCAGGGTGATCAGTACTTAAATAAAGCAAAATAAGGATGATCGATGATCCCCACGCCAGTTTTGCCATACAGCCATGACTGGCGTACGGCATAACTTACTGGCGTGCGCCACCTGATCATACCAAACGGCTTTGAAGCCTTGCCAGCTTTAGGGCCAGGACTGGTATAGATTATCAGCCTTGACCCTGCCAGCCCCCCTCAGGGGTCAGAACAGAAGACAGAAGCAAAAGGTGTTATACCTTTGCTTGGGAGATTGGAATAGAGCTTGAGCTTGAGCTTGGGATTTAGAGGTTTGAGAGGTGAATATGGGATGTGTTATGGACTGTGGAGAGTGCTCCCTTACTTGTTCTTTCCATGGAAGAGAAAGAGAGCAAAGGAGAGTAATAGAGAAGAAGACAAAGATTTTAGGCTTCTTTATGGAACTAACCCCTTGCAAATGAATGCAGGGGGGGTATTTATGGAGGAGGGAGAGGACTGATCAGTTTGGTCCTAAGGGGGTGTTTGGGGTGGCAAGGCTTTGGAGGAGCCTCCCATGCATTTAATGCATGGGACTAGTTGATGGAGGGTGTAGGAGAGAGGGGGGAACAGCTTCTGGCCGAAGTAATGATCAGGAGGCTGCCAGCTGACGTTAGTCGGTTACAAAATCTCCCGCGCGTCTGGCTGAAAAAGGTTGATTTGACTGGTATTGACTGGCGTGCGCCCCTTTGTGAGTGGCGTGCGCCAGTGACCGGCGATGACTGACACGTGGCAGTGGTTCCTGCGCACGCTAGTCCACCACCAGCGTACTCCAGTAGGGTTTTGCTGAGGCCATTTGGTTCTGGCTTGAGGGTTCGACAAGGGTTTGAGATGGGTTCGGATGAGGTTCGGGACGCTCAAAGCTCAAACTCATTCACAAACTCGGGATGTTCTTGACCTTAATCATCATCGGGGAATCAAAGACCGTAAGTAAACTAATCTGGACCGTCCAGAATAGGGTGTCTACATATGTGCATGCTCCTCACCACCCCGGTGGAAAGTTAGATCCTAAAGCTCGTAAATGCGTTTTTCTTGGCTACTCTCCCACTCAAAAGGGGTATCATTGCTATGACCCTCTTTCTCGAAAGAAATTTGTTTCAATGGATGTCACCTTTTGGGAACACCAACCCTTCTACCCTCTCTCGTCCCCATCTCTTCAGGGGGAAAGTTCTAGAGGGGAAGAGATGTTGACATCTTGTGTTTTTGATTTGTGGTCTTTTCCCCCAATTGTTGGTGAGGGGGAGAATGTTGGTACAGGGGAGAACATTGGTGAGGGGGATGAGACATCTCCTAGCCTTAGTAACCCTGAAGGGGAGAGAGAGGAACCTGAATCTGGAGAAAGAATAATGCCGGATGCAAGAGAAAGATTGGACAGACCTGAGTTAAAAACTTTCACTCGCAAGAAAAAGGGCCAACCTGGTGCATTACCACAGTACCAATCATCATCACCAGTTCTAGTTCCTGACGCTTCAGCTGAGTCTTCTGGTAAATCTCCTTCCTCTATATCCCTTCCTTTTGATGATCTTGATGTGCCTATTGCTCATAGAAAGCCAGTTCGAACACATAAAGTGCCGGCTCGATTATGTACCCAACATTCCATTTCGCAATTTGTTTCATATTCTCGTCTGTCACCTTCGTACTCTACCTTTCTTTCTTCTCTTTCTTCTATACCTATTCCATAGAGTTGGAAGGAAGTTTTTGCAACTCCTAAGTGGAATGAAGTTATGGTAGAGGAGATGAAGGCCTTGAAGAAAAATGGCACCTGGGAGTTAGTGTCTCTTCCTCGGGGAAAGAATGCAGTGGGATGTAAATGGGTGTTCACGGTTAAGCATAAAGCTGATGGCACTGTTGAGAGGTACAAGGCAAGATTGGTTGCCAAAGGCTATACTCAGACATATGGCATTGACTATGAAGAAACCTTTGCTCCAGTGGCCAAGATGAACTTGTGGGCAGCATGCCCTTCGGAGGGAAAAGGATTTCGTTCCTTCCCGCCGTTTGCGGCCCTTTTTCTTGAAAATCGAGGGAGCACGAGCGCCGGTGGCAAGCGCTCAAAAATACTGAGTCGCCACTTGAGTTTTGAGGGTCCGACACTCAAGGAACCGTATTTCGAAGCACCTGCCGCGCTTTTTGTTTTGAAAAAGTGAAGGAAACCAGTCCGTCAGAACCATATCTGGGTTCGGGAGCCAGGTTACGAGAGGGGAAGGGTTTTATGGCACCCCTCTCGCCCAATCCAGAGATCGGTCTCTACTTAGGCATTTTTATGAAAACCTTTGTGATTCTTCTTCTTTTAATTAATTTTAGCCAATTAGGGCGGGGGAGCAGTTAATCGGGGATTTAAGAAAACTGTAACAATTTGCAGGATGTGATCAAATGATAGCATGGATGGATATCATGATGAATAATAAATGGAATGAACTTGAGATGGCGATCAGATGCCAAAACCAGGCTCGGGACAGATTTGCCTTGCACGATGGCCAACTTGCATGCATGAACAGATCTGCATGCAAGTCAACCATCGCGCGAGACACACTGACTCTCGCGCAAGCATTGTCATCTCACCACAGTCCCAAAATCGTCCCCTTCTGGGCTCTGGAAGGACCAGTGCACACCCAGGAAGCAAACCAAGCAGTTTATTGTAAGACTGTAAAATACTAATTATTACATAATACTCCAAGCAGGAGCCAAATGAATTGAAATACAACCCCTAAACAGTGGGGGTATTAAAACAGGGGCCAAAGGCCTAGTTACCCATGCAAGGGCTATCCATGGGAATCACAGAACTGTCGCGCGATAGAGAGTGAGTCTCGCGCGACATTCCTGACTGGACTTCCAGGAATTGCTTTGCATGGTTGGGGTCTTGAGACAGATTCAGGGGATCCCAAGGGCATTCCAAACTATTTTAGAGTAAATAAACTAGCTACTGTATTTTGTTTTGCATGCATAACAGTGATCTAAAAGACAAAGTGAAATACAATAGGCATGAATATGTGGCAAAACAGAAAAGGGCTAGCCTCCCTTCCCCACGAGGTCCATTCTCTTGCTGACACAAGTGTCGCGCGAGCATAGGGGACCATCGCGCGAGGGTTTAACAGCCACGAATTCTTGTAACTTTGCTGGCTTTAGGACCAGGACATGGTATTGATTACCAGCCTTGGCCCTGTCAGCCCCCCTCAGGGATTAAAACAGAAACAGGTTAAACATTATACCTTTGCTTGGAAAGGGTTTGGGAATGGATTGGATTGATTGGTGTGGCCTTGCTACCAAATGTGTATGAACACACTAAGTTCAGAAGATTAGGAGGTGGTTTGGGGTTAATGACTTTGTGCTAGCTAGTGTAGGACTTGTGAAATGACCAATGAACTTCTTAGTTAATTTTTTGGAACCCTTAACATGGAAGATGAAGGGGGGTATTTATAGGGGGAGTGTAAGGGCTAGTTAGTGGCCAAACAAGGCCTTGGGACCAGCCAACAAGGCTGGTCACCACTTGGTTGTGAGGCTAGCCAACAAGGTGAGTGGGAGTGGTTGTGAGGGTGTGAGGGTGTAACCTGCCAGAACTCTGTTCAGCTGAGGAAAACGGGGTTCCAGCCCATGGGGACCCATGTGCCAAACAATCATCACAAGTCCAGCTGGATTCTGTGAAAGGGACAGGAGGGAACCATCGCGCGAGGGTTTGGAAGTGTCGCGCGAGGGTCAACAGTCAACAGTTTGACTTTGACTACACCTGGCAAGCTAAGTGTCGCACGAGGGACACAAAGGCTCGCGCGAGGGTCAACTCTGGCTCTAGGGTTTGACTGAAGATTCTGAAAGGTTCAAAAGGTTTCGAGCAGGGTTCTAAGCGTTCCAAGCCTAATCCATTCCCAATCCAAGCTCTGTTTGATCCGATTTCATCATCGGGGAAACAAGAAAATCGTAAAACGAAGTAAAACAATTGGGAGACCCAGATTGGGGTGTCTACAGTAGTCCCTCTTTGACGACACGCGGAGCACCATTGACTGGTACGGGTAACGTCAAAGATTTCTAGACACCCACCAAATCCGCCCAAAAGCCAATTAAATGGAAAATGCAGACGAGTATATAAAAATACCGTGCACCAAGGGGGACTTGAAAATTGGACGGATGGATCGTCGTTGATTTGATGATCAGACGGATAGATCGTCGCTGTTGATTGATCGGACGGATAGATCGTCGCCAATGATTGATCGGACGGATAGATCGTCGCTGATTTGATTGATCGGACGGATAGATCGTCGCCAATGATTGATCGGACGGATGGATCGTCGTTGTTTTGATTGATCGGACGGATAGATCGTCGCTGATGATTGATCGAACGGATGGATCGTCGTTGTTTTGATTGATCGGACGGATAGATCGTCGCTGATGATTGATCAGACGGATAGATCGTCGCTGATTGATGATCGGACGGATAGATCGTCGCTGATTGATTGATCGGACGGATGGATCGTCGCTGATTGATTGATCGGACGGATAGATCGTCGCTGATGATTGATCGGACGGATAGATCGTCGCTGATTGATGATCGGACGGATGGATCGTCGCTAATTGATTGATCGGACGGATGGATCGTCGCTGTTGATTGATCGGACGGATAGATCGTCGCTGATTTGTGGGCGGACCACTGCTGGGGATGTAAAAATCTTCAGGTTTGAAGGCAAGACTTCCGAAACGACCTCCAAATTTATTGGCAACATATCAACACGTCATGGATCCAAACAGGGATTAATTGAGATTGGGCCAGACTCAGAATCTGGATTGGGCCTGAGGCCCAAGGTGGAGTGTCGCGCGACACTTGGGAATACTCGCGCGAGGGCTTCCGGCTAGGGCTTGGATCTGAACAAGCCTAGACCCGGCCCACACCCGTTCCAATCGTTTAAACTCCGCGGGGGACGTTATAGAAACAGTAATCAGCAGTTTCAAAATTTCAAAACTCTCTCAAACTCTCGTCTCTCCTCTCAAACCCCTTCTAACTTCGATTTCAACCACAAAATCCACGAAGCTACTCTTGATCATACGTCCATGGCTGACCGCGGGGATGGAGGAGGCGGGGAAGAAGTTGTTGATCAACCGGAGGACTGGGGAGGGTCCATGAGTATCGAGACAGAGGATCAAGCACCGGCGGAGGCCACCGCAGGGGCCGGTGCAGTGGTTGCAGGCGGCGGAGACGGCGAAGAGGGTCGCGAGCAGGCGACTGGTGGTGACGAGCACAGTCGCGCGACAGAGCTGGATGCTCGCGCGACTGTTGATACTGGGGACGAAGGCTACAGCGTTGAGCGGCTGGATCCTAGCAAGGCCGTAGAAGGATCAGTGGTGGCCGGAGTGAGTCCAATGGACACAGGAGAGATTGGTGCTGGAGAGCACCCTCGCGCGACAGAGGAGGAGCCTCGCGCGAGGGTTGATGCTGGAGGAGGCAGTAGCAAAGGGGAAGGAGATGACACTGTTGAGCCGTCCGGGTCCCCGCCGAGGGATTCGGCGAAGGGCAAAGGTGTTGTAGATGCAGAGGTGGAGGTCACAGAGACTCCGGTTGAGGTCCGAGAGGAGGACATTTTATTTAGGCCCGCGGTGACGTCGTCGAGCCATAGGCCGATCACTAGACACGACGTCGCCGAGTACTTGACCGATGAGGCACTGGCGAGGCTTCTTGAGGACAATCCCCTGGTTGGGGAGTTGGTCCTAAAGGCTAGAGAGGACCGCGCCCGGGTCATCGAGGCGTCGGGGGCCGCGGAGAGGGCCGAGAGAGAGAGACAGGGGAGAGAGGAGCTCTTGAGAGACGCGGAGACTGAGGAGAGAGCCAGGGTCGAGGCGCAGGGGCCTAGGGTTATGGCCGTGACGGAGGCGAAGAACACGAGTCGGCCGGGCTTTTCAGCAAAGGCATACGTGCTTCCCACGCCGCACCTCTTTGTGCCGTCGGGCATTGCGGCCCACGTACCGTTACAGAGGGACTATGATGACGAGTTGGTGTTGAGAGATCCCCGGGCCCACATTGCATCGACATGGACAGAGGTATATCCCCAGAAAACACCCTTTGCAATTTGATTTCGATATTTTGCTTTCGATAGTTCGATTTCGATATTTGCTAGAACATGCTTTAACTTAGAATTGTATGGATAACTCGCGAGCCACAGCATGCTAAAACCACGTACTTCTGTAATATAGGCCCAATATGTAATAACTTGAACCAACCATCCGTTGTAGGCTTCATTGATTACCTAGAACTTGAAAATGAATTCCCTGTATACTGATGAACCCTTTGCTGCTTGTCTTTGTATCTGAAACAGGCGGGAGCAGAGCAGAGGGACATCCGCGGCTTCGGGGGCGCGTGCATGTCCTTGCAGCTGTACAAGGGGCTGCCGGAGAGAGTGAGGCGGTTGGTGGACGAGGCAGGTTTCGGGGAGTTTGTGCGGACTTTGACCCCGGCGAGGATTGACCATGCCGTCCTTGTTGCACTTGCTGAGAGGTGGAGGGATACCACCAATACCTTCCACCTACCTCCTGGGGAGATGACGGTGACGCCTGCAGACTTCGCAGCGATCACGGGACTGAGGGTTGGAGGTGAGCCTATCCCGTTCGACTCGGGGATCCAGGAGGACCGGGCCGCTTTGGAGTGGTTTCTGGGCAAGGTGCCCAGGATAGAGGGGGGAATGGCGAGGTACGACCAGTTCAAGGGCTACCTGAAGAAGGAGGTGACGAGTGACCGGGAGGCGGAGCAGATGGCCCGGGCGTTTCTGCTATACTTGTTTGGTGCCACTCTGTACCCAAACAGGCGAAGCAACGTCCACCTTTCCTACTTGCCAGCATTGAGGGACTTGAGGACAGCCTCGCGCTTCGACTGGGGTGGAGCTGCTCTTGGAACGGCCTACCACTTCTTTGGCCACTCGTCGAGGACGGGTAAGAGCACGGCTGGCTACTGGAGGGTCTGGGAGGTACGATTCTAACCCTTTTAAGCACAATTTGATTATGCTTATCCATTGTTTAGCCTGTTTGACTGTTTCGATTTCGAATACCGTATGCCTTGACTAATGCTTGAACTTGTCTAAACATCGTGCAGCTTTGAGCCTACGAGGTTTTGCGGATGTATCCGCCGGAGTGCAAGCATCCAGACCTGAGCACTCTCCCTCGCGCGCTGAAGTGGAGCAAGGCGAGCACGGGAAAGAAGGAAGGGAGAGGCGAGCTCAACGTCTTCAGACTGTACTTGGACGAGCTTAGGGCCTCACAGGTATGAACACGTAACTATAAGCTTTAGACGTGCATTCATTTCCTTGCTTTAATGTTGTCGCTGATCAATTGTTTGCATTGCCCGTTTGCTTTGACTTGTAGGTCAATTGGGATCCCTGGAGGAGAGCGGGACCAGAGCCAGAGTACCTGGCCAGGAGCAGAGCCGTCACGGCCAGCAGGGTGCTGTTAGAGTCTGCCTTTGGTTGGCAGTGGTACTTGGGAGACCGAGTGACGCGCCAGTCGCTTGGTTATCCTGAGTTCTGGGTGCCAGGGCCGCTCCCACCTCGAGCTTCACACACGGGAGAGTACACACGGGCTGAGCTGGAGAGGTATACGAGGCCGGATACTGAGCTTGAACGCTACCTGCGTCCTGGCAGGGACTATGCAGCCTACCAGAGAGACTTCCTGGCGGGTCCACTGGGGATCCGTGGTCTAAGAGAGGCGCGAGTCTAGGCCGCAGGGGCCGCTGAGGAGAGGAGAGCAGCCGGAGAGGGACGGAGAGGAGGTGAGAGCCGGGCAAGGCGAGCCCCGAGCGGACCGGCAGTTGGTGGACTTCCTGCGCTGCTTTGGAGGATCCCTGTGGTTGACAGCCAGGGGAATCCTACAGAGTTACAGTTAGTGCCCGCGAGAGCAGAGCCTGCTCCTGTGACTGTTTCGGTAAGACCTAGCTTCCAATATTGCTTTTGAATTTCAAATGCTTGAATTATCTGCTGAATAGCCTGATGAACTTGAATTGCATGTAGGTGCCAATTGAGTGGGTGAACGAGGCCGTTCGACGCATGCTGGCGTTGGAGAATGTGGTGAGAAAGGCGGCGAGCGGCACGCCACTGGAGTTGCAGTACCAGGGGCCGACACTACAGCCGACTCAGCCAGCCGTTGTTCAGAGGACCCAGGTACGAAAACGATACATTCCAGCTTTCGATACACTCCTGCTTTCGATACATTCCTGCTCTCGATACATTCCTGCTTTGATAGCTTGATAGACTGTACCTGTTTTCAATACCGAAATACAATATGTGCAATAGATACTCATGCTTTGAAATGAAATGACAATGCAGGTGCAGGGGAAGATGAACCCTAGGCAGAAGAGTGCGCGAGATCCGCCATCGAAGAAGGCGGCGGCATAGAAATCCACGCCTCCGGCCACCACCACGCGGCGACAGACGAAGGGCTTACAGACGGCGCGCGCGCGTGAGGAGGAAGCCAAGCAAGCCGCGAGGCAAGCTGAGCTTCGGTACCAACTCAAGAAGCGCGAGAAGCCGACATTGGAGAAGCCGGGCCCGGCTCGCAGGCCGAAACTGATCATGAGTCCAAACTCCGAGGATGAGGAAGAAGAGGGAGAAGAAGAGGGCGAGGAGCACTCGTCCACCAGCAGTGGCTCCGACGACTCCGTTGATGATCCGAGGTACAGAGACGATCCCCAGGAGTCACAGGACACTTCAGATAGCGATGACGGACTTGAGGGGCGCTGACGAGGCCTCCGTTACCCTTTTGCATGCTGTTTTTTGCTTTTGATTTCGGGCCTGCGTGCCCAAGTAGATAGCTTTTGACAGATACTTTGAGGGCCTGCGTGCCTTTTGACTAGCGGGCGCATGTGCCCTGACTTGACTTAGCGTTTTTTGATTGGCCGAAGTGCCGTAGATACAGTAGCTCTTTTGTTAGATCATGGTTCAGTATATAAAAGTTGCATTTTGAAGTTTATTGCTTCTCATTGTGCATAAGAAACAGTAAAACCCGCCACTAATACCAAACTTGCATTGACAACACATCGAGACTATTCACAGACACATACGAGTGTACAAATCAGCCTAGCTCCGAAAGAAAAAGGCAATATACCCTAAGACACAATCAGGATACGAGGATACGAGAAATAATGAAATTTTGGGCATTAATACACCAAAACTCACAATACCCTGAAAAAGATGAAAACGATGCTCTTAAAAGATCAATGGTGGTCAACATGACCTGTGCCAATTGACGAAATTGAACAAAACGTCCCGAGAATGGACTTATACCGAAGAATGCTCAAAATAACACAAGAATGGCATAAAACATTGAAAAATGACCCGATTATGTCCCGGACTGAAACCGACACCTCCATACAGTCACTTAAGGTCCAAGTGACCTGTACGGCATGACCAAACTAGGCTAGAGTCTCCGGAACAAGTTTCGAATTCCCGAAACCTTGATTTGAACTTGAAACGGGCCTCCGAGGGTCCAAAATCCTCATCGAGCATGGCATTTCGAATCCGATGCTTGGATACAGTCACATATGTCCATAATGACTTGCTGGAACCACCAGAAGTACCCAATGACCTTCGGAATGAAAATCGACCAATTTGGACAGTAGCTGTTAGAATCTGTCAAAATTGCAGACCAACCGTCGCGCGATGGTTTGGAACTGTCGCGCGAGAAACATCTGTCGCGCGATGCTTTGAAAGTGTCGCGCGAGGGTCAATCCCTGCTAAGCTGCCTTTGTTTGACCAAATTATTGCCATGGACCTGTTCATTGTTTCCACGTCCTGAAAGTTATTCTGGGCTTGCAGAAGGAAGGCTGCTCTTCCATGCAAGGTGGTAGGATACCTAAGCCTTGATCTTACCAACTCCTTGGCTATTTGAAGAAGGGTTTTAAAACTTAATGAAGTGTACACCCCTCCAACTTATCTAAAATGGGAGATTCACTAATGGAAGCCCTTGATCCTTGGCTAATGAGAGATGAAACCATAAATTGGGCGAGTCCCCGGTCTCGCTGTTTATCCTCGATTCGGGATCTCCGATTTGCTCGACCGTGCGTCGAAATCCTCCAAGCCGCATTGCCTTTCTGGGACCCCATTGTGCACGTCTTCCGGTTTCGTCAAGACGAGATGTGCCCCACAATAGAAGAATTCCAGGCATACGCGCCAGGGTTCGCCAATCTAGATGTTCTTGCCGTGCCGCCCGTCCATGAAGACATGGAACAAATTCTACGGGCAAAACTTAATATTCCGGCGGCATTGACGGCCAGCATCATTCGAAACGGCGAGCTCAACATCCTTCGCCTAATCGAACTGTATGGCCCCGAGGGTGGCCTGGGAGACTATGTCGGGGAAGCTCACAGACGCTTTGTTTTGTCTATATGCGCACTGGCCGCGTACATGCTGGTTCCTATCGACGGAGGGGTAAATCCCAAGTTGGTGAGTATCGCCTCACAAATGAATAACGGGAAAAACATCATGCCCGTGGTTTTAGCGGAAACGCTCCTGGGTTTGGACATGCTGAAACTTGAGCAAGCCGACTCTTTCAGCGGATGCCCTATCTTGCTCCAGGTGAATACACATTCGACATACTTTCTTGCATTTTCAGCTTCACCCCAAACGCTTGGGCTGTATTTGATTTCTGACTTGTCCTCTGTTCTCATGCAGCTTTGGCTGGCGGACAAAGTGGGGGGTTTTGGAAGAGCCACAGGCTGGCTTTGAAGAGTTTCCCAGATTGTTAGTCGCAAGACCGATGATATTTCCCAACTTGCCGGTGGACATATGGTTTGCGTTCCTGAACGATCTGCAGTCTGAGGACATAGTCTGGAGGTGTCTCTGGTTAAACCTTCCGGCAATGACGCTCAAATCAGCGGGATACAAAAGAGTGATAATCGCCGGTCTGTCAAGCTTCACATTTTACGTGCCTGGGCGTACGCTCCGACAGCTCGGAAGAAGCCAAGGATACAAGCGATACGGAGCGGAAGACTTTGACCTCCCCGCGTTCACTTCCTGGGATTTGCGCTGCTATAGAGATAACTGGGGCGATAGGACATTGAAGGAATCAATTCCAGAATTCAGGACATGGCTGGAAAATCGTTACATAAGGTGGCTCCGCGTTGAAGTTGAAGCAAGACTGAGGGGATATTTCTGAATCCCGTGGGAAAACGAGTTGTAATTAGTAAGGCCATTAGGCTGAGCTTCTGGCTCCGCTTTTCAGTACTCGCTTTGTAAATTGTATGCCACTTTGCCCGGCTTGACCGGCTAAATAACAACTTTGAATTATCCGGCCGTTATTCCTTCGAGGGACCGAACTCGTCATTGAACGTGTAATTTGAACAAACAACGCTTCGACGTAGTCATAATCACTCATAATGATCTACTGGAAGCACCGGAATTTCAAAATCCGGTCCGAGTCAAAATCCGGAAAATAACCCCAAAAAGGCAGTAGCCTGCCCTACTGTGCTGAATCAAACTGAACTCTCGCGCGAGCAAACAAAACCATCGCGCGAACATAAACAGTCGCGCGACACTCCATGACCATCGCGCGATGGATAATTCCTGTTACAGTGGCCAGCCTTGACTCATTCGGACAAAAAGGGGTGGCAGGCTTTGCAGCAGGTCTGGGCGTGCAGGGGCTTCTGGCTTCCCCCAGAGGTGTTCCCTTGATCTTTAGCAAGTGGAGGGACACCTTGCATGGCCACATCACTTAAAGGAAAGGCATTACCTCCTTTCTTGGCCTATAAAGAGGAGTGAGTCCCTGAATGAAGGGCGTGCTTCCGTGGAAAATCTCTAGCACTGTTCCCCAAATGGCAAATCATCTCCCCACCTTAATCAGCCCGTGGCTCGAAGAATTTGTCGCGAGCGATTGGCTATGCTTCCGTTCTCACGGGTTGGCGGCCTTTCGCTTCCTAAAAAGTGTAAGGCTCCGACCCGAAATTCTGAGAGCAGCCCTGCAGTTTTGGGACCGGGACGTCCATGTGTTCCGATTTGGCGACAACGAGCTGTGCCCGACTGTTGAAGAACTCCAAGCGTATCTCCAAGGCTTTGCTTCGAGCGTGATTGTCGTGCCACCTTACAGGCAAAGCATGTCAAAGCTGTTGAAGACGTGTCTGAACATTTCCAGGGGTGCGGCGGAAGGCCTGCTAATTGGCGGACAGATAAACATTGCGCGCCTAATGGAATGGTACGGGCCCGACGGCGACCCAGCGGATATGGTTCTGCAGGCTCGACGTCGATTCGCCATGTCAGTTGGCATACTGGCCGCATACCTGCTGGTGTCTCCGTATGGACGGCCCGACCCCTCGTTGGTTCACGTGGCCACAGAGATGGGTGCTCGGAAGAACATAGTCCCCCTGGTACTTGCTGAGACACTCATTGGTTTGGATTTGGTAGCCACGGGTCAGACGAACACATTTGGTGGCAGTCCAATCCTGTTACAGGTAAACTCTCACTCAGCTCACCTTTTTCCGATTTTCACACAGTCTGCTTTTACCTCGACTCTCGGCTAAGGCTGTATGGTAGCTTCTTACTTGTTTTCTTTCGCTCGGGCTTATGTGGCTCCTTACTTGTCTTTTCGCTCGTGCAGTTGTGGCTATGTGACAAACTTGGATTAATCTCGGCTCTTGGAGCGGACTGGCCCCGTCTGCCCGGGCGGATGCACCAAAGGGGAATGTTGTACCCGGAAATGTCTGAGGAGGAGTGGTACACCTTCATGAGAGAGATGTCTCCGCGCGAGATTGTCTGGCGGCATAGGGCCCTGAACATCCCGGATATGGCTCTACACTCTGCAGGTTTCGAGAGAATGGTGATTGCTGGGCTGTCCAGTTTCACGTTCTACATTCCAGGTCGCATCCTGCGGCAACTAGGCATGAGCCAAGGCTTTCATCGAGCTGGGATAGAAGACTTCCAGATTCCAGCATTCACAGCCCAACATCTAGCAGGGTATGAGCACAACTGGGGTTTGAGAGAACTTGGAGGAGTGCAAAACGACTTCAGCACAAGACTCAAGCACCGCTATGTAGCATGGTTAAGAGAGGAGGTCGAAAGCAAACAAAACGCAGACTGACTCCTGACTCAAATCCAATGATCTAGAATAAATTGTGAGCCCGTGAGGGCCTCTTAGCATTTCGTTCTTGTGGGCACACGCCCCGAAAACTCCCGTGGTTTAGTGCATGAAAATTCCGGGTGCGCCCTATCTCGCGGAAAGCGCGGCGAAACGCTTCGCAGATCAGAGAGTCGCCACTCGGGTTTTGCGGAGAGTACCCAAGAAACCGTGCTTTTGAAAACGTTTTGAATTGCATTTTGATTTGAATTTTGAAAAAGGCTTGTAGACTGGTCCGTCGTCACCTTTGAAATCTGAGGTTCGGGAGCCAGGTTACGAGAGGGGAAGGGTTTTATGGCACCCCCTCTCGCCCAATCCGGAGATCGGTCTCTACTCAGGCATTTTATAAAACGTTTGCATTCCTCTCTTTATTTGATCATTTTCTCAACCAGTTAGGGCGGGGGAACAGTTAATGGGGATTAAAACTGTAAACACATTTGCAGTTATGTACAAGATCGGTGGCAAAATGTTTATGGATGATGATGTTTGATCTAAGCAAATATAATAGATTGAGAACAAGCTACTGTGAACATTTTGAACAGACTAGAGCACACTGACTGTGCTGTGGTGCACGCAGAAGCAAGCCTGCATGCACTGGCCAAGCCACTGCATGCAGCCAGGACCTGCGTGCGCCACACCACAACTGGCGTGCGCCGGTAAACCCAAATTCACAGCTTCTGTTATCAACCCTCTGGGCTCTGGAAAGGACCAGTGCACACCCAGGACAAACCACGCAGTTGATAAAGATTACTAAGCTATTACAGAGAGATTAATGGGCTAAGAAGCCACCAAATGAACAGAAAACCCCTTAAACAGTGAGGGGAGGATGATCAAAGGCCTGGATGGAAGATCCATGCAAGGGCCAAACCACTGGATGCTAGGCTACTGCCGTACGCCAGTAGTCTATGGCCGTACGCCAGTTGTTCCCTTGCCCCAGTGCTTTGGCTTTGCACCATCTGGGCTCTGGAACATGACTAGAAGGCTCCCAGAGGCCAAGCTATAGCAAGATATAGATGGAAAAGAAAGCAGTTCTAAAAGACAGTAAGCAAAAGATTGATTTTAACATGCAGCAAGGTGATCAGAACACAAATAAAGCAATAAAACAATGATCCATGGTCCCCACGCCAGTTTTGCACGTACCACCATGACTGGCGTACGGCTCACAATACTGGCGTGCGCCACTGGTCACTGCACACGGTTTTGAAACCTTGCCAGCATTAGGGCCAGGACTGGTATAGATTACCAGCCTTGACCCTGCTAGCCCCCCTCAGGGGTCAGAACAGAAGACAGGAGCAAGAGGTGTTATACCTTTGCTTGTGAGTTTTGTGGATGATTTGAGCTTGAGCTTGAGGTTTGAGGTTTTGAGTGGTGAGTGTGGTGTGTTATGGACTGAGTATCACTCTCCTTGCCTTAACTCTTACTAGATGAAAGAGAAAACAAGGGAAAGAGAGGAGGAAAAGGAAGGACCAAGGCTTGGGCTCTCTTAAATGTGCTAACCCCTTGCAAATAAATGCAAGTGGGGTATTTATAGGCTAGGAGCCAACTGATCAGTTGGGGCTTAAGGGGCTGTTTGGTTTGTTAAGGCCAAGAAGAAGCCTCCCATGCATTAAATGCATGGGACTTGGCTTGAAAGGTGGTGTGGTTGAAGAGGGAACAGGAGGACGGTCTCCAGCCACCAGAGGACTGCTGGCAGACGCCAGGTGGCGCCCCAACTCTCGCGTGCTCTGTTGGCAAAAAGTTGATTTGACTGGCTCTGACTGGCGTGCGCACCTTATAAGTGGCGTGCGCCAGTAACTGGGGATGACTGACACGTGGCGGTGGTTCCAGCGCACGCTAGTCATCCACCAGCGTACTTCAGTAGGGTTTTGTGAGGCCATTTGGTTCTGGCTTAAGGGCTCGACAAGGGTTTAAAAAGGGTTCGGATGAGGCTCAGGACGCTCAAAGCTCAAATCCTTCAACAAACTCGGTATGTTCTCGACCTTAATCATCATTGGGGAATCAAAAGACCGTAAATAAACTATTCTGGAAAGTCCAAAATAGGGTGTCTACAGTTCTGTTTTTGATGCTTTACTATTTTTCTTAGGACTCTGCTCAGCCTATGTAATAGAAATAATAGTTTTGAATAAAGATGAAAGATCAAGAATTTTCCCCTTTTTGGTCCAAGTGTTGAACACCACGTCGTTTGAACGTTTTGGGATAGAAGCCTTGGATCGAATTGATTGATTGTGACCGAATCTCACAGAGAGATTGCCCACGTATCCCAAGCTAGGGAATCAGGTCAAAACGTAGTTCGGGCTACGGTTCAACAGAGTATGACCGAGTCCCAAAGAGAGACTGCCTACGTATCCCAAGCTAGGGAATCAGGTCAAAACGTAGTTCAGGCTAAGGTTCGCTCGTGTGTTTTGGCTCTCCTTTTGCGCTCTAAATTTTGCCTAGGACTGCCCTTGCGGGTTTCCAGCCTAGCGAGCTTTGATTGAATGCCTATTTATTTTTGCCTAAACTGCCCCCTTAGGTCTTCAGTCTAGCAGGCTTGCTCTAATTTTTGCTTGGGACCGCCCACCCTTGTGGTTTTCGGCCCAACGAGCTTCTCTCAAGGGTAGTAACGTTTAAGTTGATCCAGGTTGACCAGAGTGTTGAACTCGTTGCCGTCCAGATCAATAAGCTGAGCTGCCCCACCCGAGAGGATGGTCTTGATAATGTAAGGTCCCGCGCGTTTCGGGCGGAACTTGCCACGTAGGTCGAAGATGGGAGCACGGATTTCCTTTGTGACCATGTCCCCTTCAGCTAAGTCACGAGACTTCACTTTCTTGTTGAATGCCCGAGCAATCCTGCGCTGATACCCCTGAACGTGATACAAGGCACGGAGCCTTCTCTCATCAAAGAGCATGAGTTCGACAAACCTCCCGCTAAGCCATTCGGACTCCGCGAGTTCACATTCAGCCATGATCCTCAAAGTTGGTACTTCAAGCTCGATGGGAAGGACAGCTTCCATCCCATAGACCAGGGAAAAAGGGGTGGCCCCCGTTGACGTTCGAATTGACGTGCGGTACCCCCAAAGAGCTAGAGGCAGCTGCTCGTGCCAGTCCCTGGCGGACTCTGCGGACTTTTTAATGATAGTCTCGATGTTCTTGTTGGCTGCTTCAACTGCCCCATTCGTCTGAGGGCGATAGACCGTTGAGTGATGAACCTGGATCTGGAATTCCTCGAAAAGTTCTAACACCCTGCCTTTGAAATGGACCCTATTGTCAGAAACAAATGCCTGTGGAACCCCGTATCGATAGATGATGTTCTTTCGGATAAACTGAGCAACCTGAACCGCCGTCAAGGTCTTGTAAGATTCGGCCTCGACCCATTTGGTGAAGTAATCTATTGCCACCAAAATGAACCGATGCCCGTTCGAAGCAGAAGGCTTGATCATGCCGATAACGTCGATACCCCAAACAGAAAAGGGCCAAGGCGATGTCATGCCAAACAGTTTAGAAGGAGGGACATGCATGAGATTGGCATGGATTTGACACCTATGGCAGCGGCGCACATAATCCACACACTGGGATTCCATGGTAGACCAAAAGTATCCTTGTCGTAAGATTTTCCTGGCGAGCATGACCCCGCTCATGTGAGGGCCACAAACTCCCTCGTGAATTTCCTCCATGATTTTGATGGCCTCAGCGCCGTTGACGCAGAGCTTATGCATTCCGCAGTGAGATCTCCGATACAGTCTCCCGCCACAGATAATGTATTGAGCGGCCATTCTTCGTAGTGCCGCTCGATCCTTCTTAGTGGCGTCGGCCGGAAACTGACCACTTTCGACAAAGTTCCAGATATCATGATACCAGGGTAGGCCATCGTCAACATCATCGACGGCGTTGACATACTGATAAGCAGGCAAGTCCCGCTGTTCAATTAGAATAGGACGAAGCTTGATACCAATTGGAAGCTTGATCATGGAAGCCAGAGTTGCTAGGGCATAAGCGAACTGGTTCTTCATCCGAGGGATGTGCGTGAAAGTGACCTTGTTGAAACGAGGAATGAGGTCCTCCAGGTCTTGGTGATAAGGCTTTAATCTGTCCTCCCGAACTTTCCAGTCCCCGTTAGCCTGAGAAACGACAAGGTTGGAGTCACCAATAACCTCGAGCTTTTCAACACCGAGTGTAAGAGCAGCTTCCATGCCAACAATGCAGGCCTCATATTCAGCTTGGTTGTTCGTGACATCGAAATTGAGTTTGAACGCGAGCGGAATATGAGCACCATCAGGGGTTATAAGCAAAACCCCAATCCCGTATCCCTTCTGATTGGCTGCCCCATCAAAGTAAAGAGTCCAGGAGTCCTCGATAACCGCCATCACTCCTTCATCCGGAAATGCAAAATCCGAGTCCTCTGGCCCATCAACAGGATGATCAGCCAGAAATTCGGCGACCGCGCGCCCTTTGACAGATTTCCTAGTGACATATTCGAGGTCAAACTCTGCGAGCAACAGCAACCAACGTGCTAGCTTACCAGTAAGCGCAGGTTTCTCAAACAGATACTTGAGAGGATCCATTCGAGAAATCAACTTCACTGGGTAAGCCAGCATGTAGTGTCTTAATTTCTTGGATGCCCAAACAAGAGCCCAACACGTCTTCTCGAGGGCGGTGTAGCGTTCTTCAGCGCCAACCATCTTCTTACTCAGGTAGTAAATAGCCTTTTCGACGCCCTTTTCTCCCTCTTGAGCCAGCAAACATCCCATAGACGAAGGATTCACAGACAAGTAAAGTATCAAGGGTTTCCCTGGCATCGGTGGCATTAAAACCGGAGGGTTCTGCAGATAGGTTTGAATGGAGGTGAAAGCCGCCTGGCACTTGTCTGTCCAAACGAATGGAGTATTCTTCTTCAATAGACGAAACATCAGCTCGCAAGTTAGTGTCAACTTGGCGATGAATCTGCTGATGAACTGTACCTTTCCCAAAAAGCTTCGCACTCCCTTTTCAGAATCTGGTGGCTTCATCTCGAGGACTGCTTTGATTTTAGATGGGTCGACCTCAATTCCACAAGAAGTGATCATGAAACCGAGCATCTTACCAGCTGTAACCCCAAAGGTGCATTTATGAGGGTTTAGACGCATGCGAAACTTTCGTAATCTCTCGAAGAATTTCCTAAGCACAGGAACATGACCTTCTCGAGTTTTGGACTTGGCGATCATGTCATCGACGTAGACCTCGACTTCTTTGTGCATCATATTGTGTAGGATAGTGGTAGCAGCTCGCTGATAAGTGGGCCCAGCATTCTTCAATCCAAAAGGCATGACCAGGTAGCAATAAGTCCCCCATTCAGTGATGAACGTGGTTTTCTCGCGGTCCTCGGGCGCCATGAGAATTTGGTTGTAGCCAGAGAAGCCATCCATGAACGAGAGCAAAGCGTGCCCCGCAGTGTTGTCCACAAGCACATCGATGTGTGGCAAGGGAAAATCGTCTTTGAGGCTCGCTTTGTTCAAGTCCGAAAATCAACACAAACTCGAATTTGGCCATTTTTCTTAGGAACAGGGACAATGTTGGCAACCCACGTGGGATACTGAGAGACCATGAGAAAGCCAGCGTCAATCTGCTTAGTAACCTCCTCCTTAATCTTCTGAACCCAATCCGGCCTCATCCGTCGGAGTTTCTGTTTCACAGGCTTGGCATCCGGAAACAAAGGAATGTGATGTTCCACGATCTCAGGATCAATTCCGGGCATATCTTGATGAGACCATGCAAAAACGTCACTGAATTCGGTGAGCAGCTCTTTGAAGTCACGATGTTCCTCTGGCGAAAGTGTGGAGCCTACTTGAACCATCCGGGGATCGTTTTCATCTTTCAAATTTATAGAAACTATTTCTTCTTTTAATGGCTGAGCATGCCTTTCGTCTTCCCTTTCGATGAAGGCACGGATTTCCTTGGGGATGTCCCCATCGAAATCTATCCCTTCATCGTCAGGGTCAACACAGTTTATATAAAGATCATTGAAATAGTCAGAAGATGCTTCGTTCATTTCACAAGCCCCTGAAGGGTCACCAAGTACAAGAGAGTCAAACTCGAAATAAAAGCTATGACGTGGAGGGCCTAGAGGCACAAACTCCGACTCAGAGCTAGACTTAGAGGACGGGACAGACTCTGACTCAGACTCAGACTCGGACTCAGACTCAGACATGTTGTCAATGCAAGTTAGGCGTGGCTTGAAAATGCAATTATTCAAAGAGCCCTCGGCTTTCACAATGAGAGAGGTGGGATCCTCGAGGGCGTCGGGCCCGAGCATGAGCACTTCGGCCTCTTCAGCTTCCCCAGCCAAACCCACTTGGGAGAATTCCTGGAACAGCAGCTCCAAATTTCCCTGATTGATGGATCCCAGCCAGTCAGTCTTGATCTTCACCTGATTAAGCTTCCTCTTGAATTCTTCATTTGCTGGTTCATCATCACTGCTTGACCAGGTGTCATCAGCGAAAATCTCAAACCCAGGCAGCAGCTCCCTGGTTTCAGAATGAATGAAGGGCTCAGCCTGCCCAGTGTAAGCGGCATTTCCCACTTCACGCACAAATTTGGGACCGCTGCAGAGGGTCCGAGGTTTTCCCATATATTTCCTCCGTTTGGCATCTTTGGCAGAGGCGATATACCCCAAGCCAAAGCGGCCCTCGTTGAAAGGAAAAGTAGGGAACTCCGGGACACCTTGACGGCGAGAGCCTAAACCAATGCCTGGAAAATGAGACATCCTTCTCATAATGTCCAGCGCGACAGAGCTTATGAGGAAATTCCCATCCACGTTGATGGCCATTACTATGCCTGAAGTATCGAAATAGAAACCCCCGAGATCGACGTCTTCTTCACCGTGTTGAATCCCCAGGACGGGAGTCCCATCCTCCTTGAGCGGGCGGATGCCAGAATCCCCGCAGATGGTTAGAGTACCAGTGGGTAGTCCTAGAATAACCTTTTGATGGAGGGTAGATGGCACAGCCATGATGTCGGACCGATGAAGCCACGGTCTGCCCAACAGAAGATTGAAGGTTGCAGGAATATCCACGACATGGAACTCCACGTCCATCTCAAAACCCTCAGCATCGAGTTTGAGCTTCAAAATACCTTCGACCACGCGACGGGTGCCGTCATATGCCTTGACAGCCAGATTGGAAGGTGCGAGATCCTTCTTGGTGAGTCCCAAACGATAAGCGACCCTCAGAGGGCAGACATTGATGGCGGAGCCGTTGTCAATAAGAACAGTCGGGACCCAGAGTCCTCGACACTTAACGGTAATGTGCAAAGGGCGGTTGTGGTCGACACCTTCGACTGGCAGATCCTTGTCCGTGAAGATTACCGTATGCTTGGAGGTCGGAGGGAGGATGAGAGATACCATCGCCTCTGGCGTGACGTCGGCCTGGACTTCAAGGCGGGATAGGGCGTGACATAGCCTCTGACGATGCTCCTTGGACGAACAGATCAGTTCCCAGATAGAAATAGCGGCAGGGATCCGCTCAAGTTGCCGCTGAACTAAATCAGGAATCGGATTGCCAGCTGATACCTCAAGAGGTGCAGACCTTGGGAAAGAAACAGGTTCGTTCCTTTGATTAGCAGGGTTGGAAGAATTCCCAGCCTGCAGATTAGCAGGCTGAAAAATCCGTCCACTCCTTGTAACATTGTGAACGTTCCCCAAAGAGGGCACGAGCTGAGGGCTTTCCTTCACATCCCAGAGATCAGCGGGGACATCTCCCAGTTTGCGCTTTCCCTTGTCAGTAGTTGGTGCAGAGACGGGCACTTCCATGTCTAAGCCCAGATCCTCAGCCAGATCTTTCATCAGCAAGGAGTCCCAGAAGCTCAAGTCTTTCACAGCAGCCACTTCAGCAACAGGCTCCGGATTTGCAATAAAGGGGACATCCCAAAGACCAGTGTCAGCCAGGGTGCGATTGACAGCCCAGACTTCATTTCCAACTTGGACATCCACTATGTCGTTAACTTCCCAAAGATTAGCAGGAGGAGCGCGGTCTGTGACCATGATACTGCAGTCCCTGTTGTTTGGGTAAGGCACCTGAGGGCGTGGATTTTCCTCGTCGACAATGTAGGAACAGGGGTCATGGTCAGTGTCGGGATTAGTATCACAAACCGAATCAAAGACCGAACCAAAGAGGGAAACGTGGTCTCCCAAAGCCCGTGGATCTTCCTGGACAAGTTCGTCCTCCGCGTAGTGAAGCATGTAGTCCGGCGTGGCATAGCCTTGCAGAGGGTTAGGGTCAACGTTCATGGGAGCGAACCAGGTTGGCTCAGGATCCCAGCAATATTCCGCTTCGGGAACTGGAGGCTCGATTGGGTTGAATAGCATGTACAAGGAGAAGCCGTCCAGAGGATCAAGCAAGGCCGCTTCATAACCGGCCAACCAGCCATCGTACCAGGCTTGATCAAATGGGACATTCCCGGGCTGTGGCGGAATCCCGTCCATTTCAAGGCTCGACCACTCGTTAAACAGAGGAGTGGCATAGTCCCAATGGTCTGCTATGGCCCAGCCAGTGGCTTGCATGTTATTATCTGAGGGAGGCACCCAAGGCTGATAGGGATCAGGAAACGGGCCAGCGACGGTTGCGTACGGGCTGTCAAGCGACGAGGCAGAGCTGATTTGCACAACAGGGATTGACTGATGGAAGAGGGAGCTGACAGATTCCTCTGAGACAGGTGAAGCAGCTTGTAAAAGTCCCGAAGGTGCATCTGTATCAACAACTTGGCCTTCAACCAATTGTATATAAGAAACCTCGGTGGATGGTTCGATCGGGAAAGGCACGACGGGCCTGGGTTGATCGGTTGAGGCTATATAGTCAGTGGGGTTAAATATGGTGGAGCTAGGGTTGATATAAGTGGAGCTGAGGGATATCTGGCTGATGTGGGGTACAGCGTTGTGCTTGGGAAGAGAGTTGGCAATGACATTGGGTTTCTGAGGTGGTGGAGGGGTCTCCAGCGTGCCATCGTCAATGAGATCCTGGATCGCATGACGGAGGCGAAAGCAGGAGTCAGTGAGATGACCCGCTCCTTGATGGTAAGCACAGTAAAGGTTGGCTTTGAAGCCGGGTGAAGGGTTTTTGGGTAGAGGAGTTGGATCCAGGGGTTTCAGATGCCCTAATTTGACCAACTTTTCCAAGACCGAGGATAGAGGTGCCTCGATAGCGGAAAAGCTGCGGGGTTGGTTCTGAGGTCGGTTGTTCTGTGGATTTTGAACTTGATTGACGTCCGCGATGTGATTAGCAGTGCCGGAGGAAGCGGCGTTAGTGCCGGTGGTTGTTGCGTTGGAGTAAGTCCCTGTTTCGAACAGTGCATTGGCATTTCCAGAATAAGCCCGAGGTTTTGACTTTGGGGCATGCGAGGATTCACCCTTTGATAGAATTCCACTCTGCAGAGCATCTTCGATGGCTAGGCCAGAGTCGAAGAAGGTTTCAAAGTTAGCGGAGGCCTGAGCTAGAACCAGGTGCCTAGCATAATCTGGTTGGAGGTTGCGGGAAATGATACGGAGCTGGTCCTTCTCGCTCGGGCGATCAGTCATCTGTGCAGCTTTAGCTCTCCACTTTTTGACGAAGTCTGCAAAGGTCTCCTTAGCCTCCATTTTGGTAGATTCAAGTTCCCAGGTAGTCATTTTCAGCTGGGAGTTATAATTGTACTGCGAAATAAACGCAGTCCCAATGTCTTCCCAGGTCCTCCTTTTGGCAACGTCGAGCGATAAAAACCAATGGAAAGCAGGACCCGAAAAGGTCTGAGGAAAGAGCTGTGACATGGCCTCTGGCTCAACAGAAAGAAGTTTCATGGTGGTGTGGTAGCTGTAGAGATGAGTCCTGGGGTCGCCGCTCCCATCGAACTTAGCCAAGTCCGGCATTTTGAACTTTTCAGGAAGCTTGGCGTTGGGATACATGCAAAGGCGATCCAGATCGATCCCTCCGGCACTGATCTTTTCTGTCTTGGCAATAGATTCCTCCAGTTTGGTCATCTTGGCCATGAGCGCGACCATCTCCGGATTCTAAGCTAGTTCTTCTTGATTTGGAGGCAGTCTACCGCCTACAAGGTTCGCAGCGGGCCTGCGGCCTTCCCTTGGGTTCAGCACCATGAGACGTCCCGCGTGAAGCAGATCTGGAACCAAGATGGGCTGCTCCTGGTCAGACTCATCGTCCTCACCTTCTTCCTCGAGAGGGGGTGGAAGGCGAGTGTGGATGAGGTCGTTCAGGCGAGCAATGTTAGTGTCGGTCTGAGCCGCCCTCTGTTGCATGGCGGTGATGCTGTCCTGAAGGTTCATGAGCATGGTCTCCAAGGTAAGAGGTTCTGGTTGTGGTCGTTCCATCGTGACGGGCGGTTCAGAGCTACTTGATACGGATACCGGGGTAGTCGGACGCCCTTCCTGTAAAACCGGTGGTGAAACTGACTGAGAACCTGACTGAGATTCTGAGTGCTGTGCTGCCGGAGGTGAGCGCAGAGAGTCTTCCGTGATGACTGACTGGGACCGTAACCTGACAAGCCTTTGAACCGGACTCAGATGCAGACGTTCCCAAGCGGGTTTGGCAACTGGCCTCGATACTTTCCTTGGCGGTGCAATGATTCAGATCTTTGCTTGCAAGGCAAAAGGAGGTTTAATAAGGGTCCTGCAGTAACTTTAATCTAAATAAAAGACTAAAGCGGATGCAGCCAACGTCGAGAGTGTCACCCTAGACTCTAGAACCAGAAGACAAGTCTGTCTTACGACGCTTTGGACACTGTTTTAGGCCCTCAGAATTCCTTTCGAAGATGTATCCTTGTTTGGAACGAGCGGTCCTAAAGGATGTCAAAAGAAGTCTAAACCTTAGCCCATTTCGATGTTCGGGGTTTTAAGTTTTTTTTTTTTTTTGAAGCCAGAACAACTCGGTATGAATATCATGATGCCATAACCAGATTGGCGTGAGCAGCACTGTGCCATTAGCTGGGCGGTGTAAGTGACGAGGCACTTGTTACCTTTTGGTGTAAGCATCATGGTATTTTACTCCGTGGTTCCTCATTTGTTGTTTGAAACCCTAAACAGGTACCCGGGCAAAGGCGTAGAAAAGCTTCTGATTTCCTAAAGTCCCACCGTAAAAAGGACTTAAAAGATGACAACGCGCATCACTGAGATGCACGACTCCTCATCGGGCCATGACAATGTCCTACTAAGCCTAAAGACAGACTCGGAACAGATTGAGAACCTAGGAGCCATCCTAGACATGCTTCTACGCTGAACGAGATGTATGTACAGTTCATACGATAAGAAAAAGCAGTAACACGTAGGCATTTAGAGGGTTAGATGCAAGTAGATCTTAACCTGTGGGTACCTGTCCTAATTTGGAGAGTTCTAATGCTTTGTATATGCAAAAGGCCGGTTTTGGTTCGTAACAGGTTCCTCGGACTAGGGCCACAGATATACCTCCCGTTACCCGCATTTTTCGCAGAGTAACAGTCGAACGGTAGCATGACCCATCATCGTCGAAGGTTGTCGGTCATTCGGGGTCCCCGGGCTCCGGTAAATCGTGCCGGATTGCCAAAACGATCCAACGAGACTTATCCCACATCGAATGCAAATGAGATGCTAAAATTTGATTAAAAGAAGAAGAATCACAAAGTCGTAAAAAACGTCTTTTCAAATTTGGCTCACTTTATTTAGTCCATCTTTAGAAGAAAGTACGCAAGCGAACAATCAGAAAAAGCCCCAGATTAGAATGGCCGGACACGAGGTCTTGTTAAATCACCGTTCCAACCTTCGGCAGCGCGAAGCTCACCGTTTTGACAGGCTTTTAAGGGATTGTTCCCAAGCGTATTAAATCCTAAGTATGAATTAATATTGGTTCGATTTCTCCCCAGCAGAGTCGCCACTGTGGGCAGCATGCCCTTCGGAGGGAAAAGGATTTCGTTCCTTCCCGCCGTTTGCGGCCCTTTTTCTTGAAAATCGAGGGAGCACGAGCGCCGGTGGCAAGCGCTCAAAAATACAGAGTCGCCACTTGAGTTTTGAGGGTCCGACACTCAAGGAACCGTATTTCGAAGCACCTGCCGTGCTTTTTGTTTTGAAAAAGTGAAGGAAACCAGTCCGTCATAACCATATCTGGGTTCAGGAGCCAAGTTACGAGAGGGGAAGGGTTTTATGGCACCCCTCTCGCCCAATCCAGAGATCGGTCTCTACTTAGGCATTTTTATGAAAACCTTTGTGATTCTTCTTCTTTAAATTAATTTTAGCCAATTAGGGCGGGGGAACAGTTAATCGGGGATTTAAGAAAACTGTAACAATTTGCAGGATGTGATCAAATGATAGCATGGATGGATATCATGATGAATAATAAATGGAATGAACTTGAGATGGCGATCAGATGCCAAAACCAGGCTCGGGACAGATTTGCCCTGCACGATGGCCAACTTGCATGCATGAACAGATCTGCATGCAAGTCAACCATCGCGCGAGACACACTGACTCTCGCGCAAGCATTGTCATCTCACCACAGTCCCAAAATCGTCCCCTTCTGGGCTCTGGAAGGACCAGTGCACACCCAGGAAGCAAACCAAGCAGTTTATTGTAAGACTGTAAAATACTAATTATTACATAATACTCCAAGCAAGAGCCAAATGAATTGAAATACAACCCCTAAACAGTGGGGGTATTAAAACAGGGGCCAAAGGCCTAGTTACCCATGCAAGGGCTATCCATGGGAATCACAGAACTGTCGCGCGACAGAGAGTGAGTCTCGCGCGACATTCCTGACTGGACTTCCAGGAATTGCTTTGCATGCTTGGGGTCCTGAGACAGATTCAGGGGATCCCAAGGGCATTCCAAACTATTTTAAAGTAAATAAACTAGCTACTGTATTTTGTTTTGCATGCATAACAGTGATCTAAAAGACAAAGTGAAATACAACAGGCATGAATATGTGGCAAAACAGAAAAGGGCTAGCCTCCCTTCCCCACGAGGTCCATTCTCTTGCTGACACAAGTGTCGCGCGAGCATAGGGGACCATCGCGCGAGGGTTTAACAGCCACGAATTCTTGTAACTTTGCTGGCTTTAGGACCAGGACATGGTATTGATTACCAGCCTTGGCCCTGTCAGCCCCCCTCAGGGATTAAAACATAAACAGGTTAAACATTATACCTTTGCTTGGAAAGGGTTTGGGAATGGATTGGATTGATTGGTGTGGCCTTGCTACCAAATGTGTATGAACACACTAAGTTCAGAAGATTAGGAGGTGGTTTGGGGTTAATGACTTTGTGCTAGCTAGTGTAGGACTTGTGAAATGACCAATGAACTTCTTAGTTAATTTTTTGGAACCCTTAACATGGAAGATGAAGGGGGGTATTTATAGGGGGAGTGTAAGGGCTAGTTAGTGGCCAAACAAGGCCTTGGGACCAGCCAACAAGGCTGGTCACTACTTGGTTGTGAGGCTAGCCAACAAGGTGAGTGGGAGTGGTTGTGAGGGTGTGAGGGTGTAACCTGCCAGAACTCTGTTCAGCTGAGGAAAACGGGGTTCCAGCCCATGGGGACCCATGTGCCAAACAATCATCACAAGTCCAGCTAGATTCTGTGAAAGGGACAGGAGGGAACCATCGCGCAAGGGTTTGGAAGTGTCGCGCGAGGGTCAACAGTCAACAGTTTGACTTTGACTACACCTGGCAAGCTAAGTGTCGCACGAGGGACACAAAGGCTCGCGCGAGGGTCAACTCTGGCTCTAGGGTTTGACTGAAGATTCTGAAAGGTTCAAAAGGTTTCGAGCAGGGTTCTAAGCGTTCCAAGCTCTGTTTGATCCGATTTCATCATCGGGGAAACAAGAAAATCGTAAAACGAAGTAAAACAATTGGGAGACCCAGATTGGGGTGTCTACAGAACTCTATTCGCACCTTGTTGTCCTGTGCTGCTACTCTAAACTGGCCACTTCAACAGTTTGATGTGAAGAATGCTTTTCTTCATGGTGATTTGGAAGAAGAGGTGTATATGGATATACCACCTGGTTTTTCTTCCCCTACCACTGAGGGCAAGGTGTGTAGGTTGAAGAAGGCTCTCTATGGCTTGAAACAATCACCAAGAGCGTGGTTTGACAGATTTCTCAAGGCCATGTTGAGACTTGGATACACGCAGAGTCATGCTGATCATACTATGTTCACCAAGAGGAGTGATGGTAAGATTGCCATCCTTATAGTTTATGTGGATGACATAATTATGACAGGTGATGATGTGAATGAGCTTCAGATGCTTAAAGTTCTTCTTGCCAAGGAATTTGAAATTAAGGAGCTGGGGGCGATGCAATACTTTCTTGGCATGGAGGTGGCTAGATCTGAGAAAGGGATCTTCATTTCCCAAAGGAAATATATTCTTGACCTCTTGGAGGAGACAGGGATGCTGGGGTGCAAGCCCGCTGACACTCCTATTGAGGTCAATCATCATCTTGGCAGCGTGGGAGAGCATGCGGATAAGGAAAGATATCAAAGACTTGTAGGTCGTCTGATATACTTATCTCACACACGTCTAGATATTTCTTATGCGGTTGGAGTTGTCAGTCAATTTATGCATGACCCTCGTTCTTCTCACCTTGATGCTGTTTATCGTATCTTGAGGTACCTAAAATCCTCTCCAGGCAAAGGTATTTTGTTTTCAAACCATGGTCATTTGAGGTTGGAATCCTTCACTGATGCAGACTGGGCAGGATCAATTGATGATAGACGTTCTACCTCTGGCTACTGCACTTTCCTTGGTGGGAATTTAGTTACGTGGAGAAGCAAAAAGCAATCTGTGGTAGCGAGGTCAAGTGCAGAAGCTGAGTATAGAGCCATGGCACATGGTGTTTGTGAGCTTTTATGGCTTCAAACCTTTTTGCATGATTTGGGAATTGTTGATCACAGTTCTATGAAGCTGTACTATGATAACAAGGCTGCTATCAATATCGCTCATAACCCTGTTCAACATGATCGGACAAAGCATATAGAGATTGATAGACACTTTATCAAAGAGAAGCTGAACAGTGGTGTAATATGCATGCCTTATGTGAAATCCGAGGACCAATTAGCTGATGTGTTTACTAAAGGTCTTAGTAGTAAGGTGTTTCATTGTATCCTCTCCAAGTTGGGCATGATTAATATCTATGCACCAACTTGAGGGGGAGTGTTAGATTGTATTGGCTAAACATGTAATGAGACATGTCTCAGTTGGTTAGATTGCTTTAGCTAGGGTGCTATTTGTTAGATTCTTTGTACAAAAGGGTTCTTTAGTCATTTGTATTGTAGGGTTGTATATATTCCCCTTTTTCTCTGTTAATGAAATCAGATGAGATATTCTCACGCTCAATTCTTTCTCTCTCTAAATTTGTTCAATACGCACCTGCAATTTCAAGCCAATTATTCTTCCAACCTCAATAATAAACCCACCTCCCAACCCCGCTCTTTTTCAATCAAGCAGCTTATCTAATTCCTAACATGTATAGAGAGTTGTACAAAAAGGACAACTGAAGGAAGTATGAAAAAACATTAGAAGACTGGAATGCAAATATATCGAATGATAAACGAAAAAGAAGGAAGTAGCCTTGGTGGTTCATCCTTTAGAGGATTTCCTGTGAAGGAATGGATAGAGACTTTAACAGCAGTAGTGGGCCTAGAGGCAGCAAACCAAACCTAACCAAACCAATCCGAGCCTTATGTCCCAATCACTTGGGGTCGGCTACATGAATCTTTTTTCTCCATTGAGCTCTGTCAAGGGCCACTTGTTCACACAAACTGCCTAGAGGCAGCAAGAAGAAGCTAAATGATCTTAGACTCTTGGTAAACCTATCACCAAGCTAATCTTAAACTTGAGGCAGAGACGTTGCTTTAGAAGAGGTCACCAAGCATGCATGAAAAAAGGAATCCATCAAAGGGCTTAGAAATATATGCTTCTGGTTTTATTTGGCCATAGATAATTAGGAAGTTTAAGGCGTGAATATCAAGATTGACAATGCAATAAGATACAAAGGCTTTCAAAGTGGAAGATAAAGTGCAACAATTGATAAAAGAAATGCTGGACTACAAAAATACTGAAAAGGAGGCATACTTTGATAACATAATGCTGTGATGGCACCAATGTACGTAAGATATGATCACTATTTGCTGCCATAACAAGTGGAGAAAACTATTGGGAAAAGAAGAAAATCAGACAAAACGTAAAGGGCAGGAATGAGTAAAATTTGATGATTTTGCTAAGGAACTATCAGTTTATGCTTAACAAGTACGTCTTTATACTTTACTTCTCAGACTTCTTACCGTTCTCTTCAACGGAGTCTTCATGATCATCTGGCCATCTCAATTGGGATGGAACCAGGTGTTCCCAAGCATCTTTCGCAGAAGTAGTTTTCCTGAACTTTTTATATATGTCTGGTCTGCATGACAGTTGAATGGCATGTAAAGCCAATGCATTTTTTCTTGTCCAGTCCTCATAACCATCTGCATCTTTTGCTGGTTGAGGTTTCTTCCCAGTTACAACATCCCACAACCCTTGACTGATCAAATAACTTTCCAAGCATACTTTCCAGTATTCATAGTTATCTTCCGTGAGTTGTTCATGAACAATTCCAAGCATTGCTATGTTTGCACTTCCCATGCTTGCTCTTAAGGAGTAAAGAAAGATAGGCAGAAAATTAATTTTGAGTTTGGCTGAAGAATAATGGTGTCACATGGTGCATGTGCCAAGGCATGTGGAAATTCCCTTAAATTTGACATAATTAGAACATATACAGAAAAGAGCACCGCATTAAAAAATTACTCCTATAGTAGTAGTTAATACGAGTAATAGAAACCCTCTTCTAGCCATTTGTTGCGGAATGTCCAATCGTTCATAACCAAATGGCCTTCATCAATTCCAAAGTATTGCCATTCAGTTTAAAAGTAAAGTAGGGAGGTGTTAGTTACCGCCATCAGCCAAACCATATTATTAGCCTCTACTCTATAATCTGTCCCATTATTAGTTCATCCTTCTTAGTGATGCATGAATGAAAAACCATTGACGAGGTTTTGAGAAGAGGGTTTAACACTCTAAATTTTGAAATGCATGATCAGGAAGAAACCAAAATAAAACTTGAAAAACTACCAAAGGTTCAGCCAGGAATGGATGTTTCCATGACCACAGCCTTTGCCGTGTATTTTGGTGCCTTTTATCACTTCTCGGTACACAAGAGCAGTAGGGCCTCGAGGCGTTTACTCTGGACAACTCTAGGGGGTCTTCATTTTGAATCAGTAAATCTAACACCTACTCACAAGTCCTCCATCTTTCTTGGACATGTTAACAATTCCTAATGACCCTTACTGACAACAAAAGTTCAAAACCAAAGGCCAATTTAGGATAGTAGAAAAAATTCAACTAATATTTGTAAAGAGAGTGCTAGACTGATGAAAGTCATATAAACCATTGAAAAGGAAGATGAACTTGGTTCCTAACATCAATTAGAATGTGTTGGACTGCGTTATAAACTGTTGGTTCCGTGCAAGCTAGAGAACATGCGTTACTTCTATTTTTTGTTCTATCAGGTTAAACTTAACTATATGACAATTATACAGCTACTTGTAGCTTTAGGAAAGATATGATGTTTTAGACCTTGACCAAAATGTTATCTGATAATGATTTTCTATACCGAAATACTAAACAACAATAAGCACATTCAATAAATAAGTTAAAGTAATGCAATATCAGAGATTGTATCATGTAATAAGCAAATACCTGGGGAAAAACCTACAGCATTCTAAGAGGAGTAATTGTTCAATAGTCTGTGAGTACCGCCACGTGGTACTCCGGATCACTTTACGACCCACACATTCATATGGGGTCCATACACTTAGTGGTAGACCCCACAGGAATGTACAGTGGTAAAGTGGTCCGGATCGAGTACTATGGAGTACTATGGACTCATTACATTGTTCTCTTATATATGTTTCTCTTACCTTTTCTTGTCGGTCCATCTATCCATTCATTCATAGATCATTGATCAGTTAAAACAAATGGGCAAGTTTGCTATCTAGATTGATTTTGAAAAGAATTTGGAAGAAAAAGGGATCATGGATGGGGATAGAGGGAACTGCGAAGTCCATGGGATACTTAATGTATCAACCAGACAATCGTGGGACAGAATTCACATCTCAAAATAAAGAATTCACACCTGTTTTAATAGCTTAAAAAATTTGTAATTCAAGCAAAAGCATAACACTCAAATTAAAAAACAAACTGACTTTAAAAGAGAAACAAAAAGAGTTTACGAGAATGAATTACTTACCAAAAACAAACCAGACAATCGGAATTTTCTCGTTTGAATTGATTTCTACGCTTCCTTTTTAACCATCCACACTTCTTCTTTTTTGTTTTTATCCACTTGAATTTACTATTTTGCCATTTTTTCAATACACTTCTTCATACATTCAATGACAATATCGTAAATTTATGTGAATAAAGACAAAAAAGGAGTGTGGATGGCTAAAATGGGAGTGTAGAAATCATTTTCCTTAATCTTAATTTCTTATTGTTCCCGATTGAATTTAAATGATCCGAATCGTTCAATGTGTTTAAAACTAGTTTTTAAGGGTACCCGCAAAAAAAATCTGTCAAAAATATGACAGGGAAGGGCTTGATCTGATCAATTTTTCATAAAATACATTTTTATGCGTTTTTATGAAAAACTGCTCAGATCAAGCCATTTCCGGTCATATTTTTTTGCTGATTTCTCGCAAGTACCCTTAAAAACGCGTTTTAAACACATTGAACGGTCTGGATCATTGAAATTTGATCGGGAAAGTGGATTTCTGCACGAGATCCTGAGCGTAACAAAATCAGAGATCTTTGACTTGAACCAGACTGTATGTTTGACAACTATATATCGTAGTCATAGTTAATATTTTAGGTTTCTATTAAAATGTAGAGCTAAAAAGCCACAAAAAATGGAATAGCTTAGAGCATCCGTAGTGGAATAATCAAAAGTTACCACATCATCTTTTGGTTATGCATTTAAGGAGTTGCTAAGGTTAGCAATGTAGAGGTCCACAATGGTATAATCAAAACTTGCCACATCACCTTTTCAACTTATAAAAATCTAAAAATAGGTTTCAAACTAATAAAAACAGGTTATTAGAAAAAGAGAAAATAGTTTTTTGAAAACTTTAATTTAAAAAAAAAACATTTTTCAGGAAAAGTTATAAAAATTGTTTTGAAATAAACTGTTTTTGCAACAACAAAAAAAAGTTTTAATAAATAAATAAAAACAATTTTCGCAAAAAAAAAAAACAGTTTTGAAAAAAACAGTTTTAATAAATAAATAAATAATTTAAAAGTATTTTTCTTATAAACATGTTGAAAATGGATAAGAGAGAAGGTTTTTGTGTAATAATGATGTACTTGATTGAGGAAATATGGGGATAACTAAATTTGGTTATTGGCAAAAAGTTGCTAGTTTTGATTATCTAAGGTCATCCACAGTGATATAATCAAAAGTCAATTGTTTTTAAAGTTAACAATGTTGGTGCAAAAAATGGCTCACAATAGTATAATCAAACTTAGCAATATCCTTAGAAATAATCAAATTTTGGGCTTTGGATAACCAAAACTAGCAACCTTTTTCAATAATCAAAATTTGTGAACCTCACACCACATAAGTTAACTAGTTCCAAAATTTGTATATACGCGGGTTTCAACTGATATTTTCTTCTTCTCTTCTTCACCTACTCTATATTTTCTTCACTTCACCCACAAATTATTTCTCTTTCTTTTCCCTCCAAAAGTGAAACTCATATCTCTCAATCATCTACAATTCAACCCATCGTCGCCGGATTAAGGTATTTCACTTTTCTTTCCCGTTTCTTTTTTTTTTCCCCAAAAAAAATTCATAATAGGAGGGAAGAAAGTCACCAATTTTTCCCCAAAATTAAAAGAGGGAATCGATATATTTTTGCCCAAAAAAAACCGTAAATGGAGGGAAGTGAATGGAGAGAGAGAGAGAGAGAGAGAGAAATTATAGCGAACCCTTTATTTTGGTTATAGACTAGAAGTGACCATTGTGAAGCTCAACATTGTTAAACTTAGCAACCTCTTAAGTGAATAATCAAAAGCTGATGTGTCAACTTTTAATTATCCTTTTTTGATTATACCACTGTGGATGGCCTAATGGCTAAAATTTGATGAGTTGCTAAGAGATTGCGAAGTTTGGTTATTCCAATGTGAGCTCTTTTTTTAGCAAATGTTGCTAACCTTAACAACCTTTTGGTTTTGATTATACCACTGTGGATGCTATTAGTAGCCCATAAGCTATCTACAGCGGGAGATCTGAAATTATAATCTAAAATTTGGATCTTTCCATTGTTGTAGACACACACATATACTCTTATGGGGTCAGACCATCTAGATTTTGCCTCATCCCCAGTTTTAAACGAATCATCTGCTAGAAACGAACAATAGTAAATAAACCATAATAGTCAAATCCTCTGCTAGAGCAATAAAATGAGTTTTTACTAAATTTTTGTCTTCAGATTAATGACAATATTCAAAATTATTTTTGTTGACTAGTATATCAATTATTATTCAACCACAAACACTTTACATACACACTCATATTTTTTGGTGGGTTCCACACACTGTGAATAACTTGATGCATGTGAGATTATGAGTAGAATTAACTTGTCTAAAAATCCGTGAAAAACATAACTTTATTCATTGAGGCGGTTCTGGAAACACATATTTTGTGTGGGACCCATTTTGAAGGGACCCGGGGGCTCTGCTGCGCCATGGAGGCAGCAGCCCCTACCCAGTTTCAGAAACGGTCCTTACCTTCCCTTTGCAATCCTATGGAGCAGAAACGTGATTATGAGAGCTCTAAAGACAAATTTTGATTATGTCTCTTTAGAATAATATGATCAGAATAATAAGATCTTCACACCCGTTCAAACGGATTAAAAATTGGAGTACTTAATTTTTTAACCATATTTTTTAATATATATAAACGGTCTCAAAAAATTAAGTTCTCAAATTTTCACTCCGTTTGAATCAATGCAAAGATATTGTTATTCTTATCATATTATTCTAAAGGGTCATAATTAATTTTTGTTTATAAGGCTCTCATAATCACATTTCTACTCCACATGGTCCTTCCTAAATAAAGAGCATATACTTAATATGAGAGCCCTAGAGATAAAATGAATTACGACCCTTTTGAATAATATCATAAGAATAACAAGATCTTTGCACCGATTCAAACGGAGTGAAAATTTGAGCAATTAATTTTTTGAGACCGTTTATATATTTAAAAATAAGGTTAAAAAATTAAGTGCTCCAATTTTTAATCCGTTTGAACGGGTGTGAAGATCTTTTTATTCTGATCATATTATTCTAAGGAGACATAATCAAAATGTGTCTTTAGAGCACTCATAATCACGTTTCTGCTCCATAAGATTGCAAATAGAATGTAAGGATTTTTTTTTTCACCAAAACGTTGCCGTTTCTGAAACTGGGTAGGGGCTACTGCCTCTACGACGCAGCAGAGCCCCCAGGTCCATTTTGAAGTCTCACGCTAATTATTGGAGCCGTTCAGTTTGTTTATAATATTTTTTAAGAGTCTCCATAAAAAATCAACTCATTCAAATAGTGTTAAAGGCTTGATCAATATTTGTTCCTAAATTTGATAGGAATAAAAAATGAACCAATTATCAATCAAGCTCTTACCGATATCTGAATAAGTAATTAATTTTTCATGGCAACTCTTAAAAATATGTTTTAAACAAACTGAACGGCTCTAATTATTAGCGTGAGGCTCTAATTTTTTTGTATCAAAATATATGTCTCCGGAACCGTTGCTCATTCAAATTAGTATATTGACTCGAGAAACTACCTATTATGAGGAGAGAGGTGACACGTAGGTTATAAAAAAAAACGCTCCAATGGGGAAACAAAACTTTTTACGAGGAGAACAACCATGCTACATAGTGAGTACATACACAACAATTCATGTCACAACCCAACCACAATCTCTCACGCCTCCGCATGTATGTAAGGGGTTGTAACGCCCCCAATTTCTGGGTACGTTAAAATGACAATTTTATTGAATTTCTAAATAGAGTCTGGCTCGTTATTACATCATAATTCCCATCAGAGTGTTTTCATTACATAAGGGAAGGAAAATCTAGGGTTCCTATCTACGGCTCCGTCTGCTCCTCCATCCTAGCCAACTCCTTGGCTCTGAAAGCCTCCAAGATGTACTGTTCACCTTGATCATCTACAAATTAAGTCTGACACATTATACCAGCGTCGCCACTGATATAATATGTCAGGGTCACCAAAGGTAACACCATGAGCTACAAAAGCTCAGCAGAATAATCCCATACCCGCTAACCCATAACTTACAAACAATGAATCATACAGATAACGTTATCTACACAGGACATGCTTATCTAATAAAACAGTTAACAATGACACATCCACATTCACTATTAACTATCGTTGGTGTCCATGACTTTTCTGAGCTTCTCCTACGCGACTCGTCGTAGACCGTGTCACCTTTTCACTTTTCATTTCCAAATCAACATTTCAAAAACAAATCCGTTTTTAACACACCCAACCTCGGTTCCGCCGTTCCGGGTTCCCGAGTATCCTCACAATGGTTCCGCCGCACCGGGTTCCCATTGGCACACATTAGCATTGGCTCATCTCCACGGATAACCAAGCCACACACCCAACCTCGGTTCCGCCGTTCCGGGTTCCCGAGTATCCTCACAATGGTTCCGCCGCACTGGGTTCCCATTGGCACACACACACACACACACAAAACTCACATAATGATTTCCACAACTGGTCATTATGTAGTTTCAAAAATATTTTACCAAGTCAACGCCTTTAAACACACCCTAGGTGTCATGTTTCTAACTTTCTCGGTTTTTGTGTCTCGTTCTCATGCATAGACTTCGCGGCAGGACTTCTTATGACAAAATCATAAATCATTCATTGTAATCTTGAAACTAAACTAGCAAGATCATCCAACTCTATATCACTTAGCATGTACAAACCCACTTAGAAGCATAACGCCACATGTACAGACGCCCTTGGAGTGATAATCACTTATGCTTTCTTAAACAACCACAAGTAATGCAAGCAATCATGTACACAAGCTTATAATTATTTTAAAGATCAAAATACGAATACTTTCAATCAAGTTAATATTTCCAAAAAATCCGTTCTTTTTTTCTTTTAAGGAAGTTCAAAACAACACATAAAAATAAAGTCAATATTCTCAACATACTCCCCTTCCTTTTCATTTCTTTTAGTAAAACACTTTTCAAGTTCTCATGCATTTCAAGCAATACAAGTGTAAGTGCAGAAAAACCGTGAGTGGTTTAAGCAGCACTAGAACGTAACGGCTACTTTGAGGTTGTAAGGACCCGTATTTTTCGGATATTATTTGAAAGTTTTATAAATGTTAGAAATTGAGAAAAAATGTGAAAATTTATTGAGTTTATTTGAATTGGGATTAATGTGATAGAGTTATAAGTGGAAGGGGTGCTAGTGTGATGTGTATATGTATGAGTATATATATATAGGAGTGTGTGGTGTAGAGAAAAACTTTCCCAAACACACACACACCCCACGCCTCTCTCTCCCTTCGGCTCTCTCCTCTCTCTCTCACCCTCTCATCCAAAAATTCCACTTCAAGTTCAAAACCCACCAAGATCCTTCACCAAATCATCATCCTCTCGGGCTCTCGACCTTGGGTTTTGTTGGAGCAAGCTCGGAGAGGAGTATTTTCAGAGGATTTCGAATTCAAAAGCTAGGGCTCGATCAATCTCGTTGGGTTCCGTTCTCAAAGTCGAGGTAGGGATTTCTAACTTTCTCCATATGTTTATGAGTTGATTCGGTGTCCAAAACTTGCTTTGGATCGTTGTTTGGAAGCCTTGTGTTCGCCCTTGAAAGCTGTCAAAATCGTGCTGAGAAACCCAGGTGCTACATGTAGCACCCTTTTTCTGCTACATGTAGCAAACCCAGATTTCTTGATTTTGTTCGCTGGCTACATGTAGCGCCCTTAACCCTGCTACATGTAGCAAACGCAGATTTCTTTGATTTTGTTCGCTGGCTACATGTAGCATCCTTTTTCTGCTACATGTACCAAAACCCAGATTTTATGTTCTGTTCGCTGGCTACATGTAGCATCATTTTTCTGCTACATGTACCAAACTGGAAATTTCTGAAAAGTTTCTCCTTCCATGGTTTGGACTCCCGATCACTTCTAATATATTTTAAACGTCTTCAAATCACCTCTAAGCTTGATTACTTGTATTCCAATGATTCGTTGATCATATCCACTCCTTTGGCTCTCGTTGTAATAAAGGAAAACATCGAATCATTGAATATGGCACTTGTACATTATTTATGCATTTGGTAGATTGTGGTAGATGTTGAGACATGTTCCAATGGACGATATGGACTTGTTAAGTACTTTGACGTGACGTGGTGATTGGTGATAGGGAAAACGTCCCGTAGAATTGTTATTGAACTTCGTAGGCTATGTAAGGCATGTCGTGGGATGTATAGTTGGTTGTTGTGGGTTTGTCTAATAGTCCGAGTGATAATAGGATAACTTGCAACCTCATGATTCGTCTCGTTGATCTTCTCATTGATCCACCCAGATTACTTGGCGCTCATTCTATAGGAATCTCGTATAGCTAGGATTTAGTGGGTGGTGTCTTGTAAAGTTAATTATGGGTTCAGTACGTTACGTCGAGCATGGTGTTATACTTGAGAAAAACGTGTGAACTATGTATTTGTTGATTTATGACATGGTTGATTGTTTGTAATAAGATGGGATATGAATGACTGTTTGAGGTTACTGACACAACGAAAACTTGACACTACGGGTATCACCACGCGGTGGTGAGACGACCGGAATTGACACTACGGGTATCACCATGGACATTCGGTGAGACGACCGGAATATGCAAATGAACGGGTATCACCATGGACATTCGGTGAGATGACCGGACCACGAGCGATACATGTGAAAACTCTGAATGATGATATATGATATGAAAGAGATATACATGGTTGACTTGCCGAGTTTTTGAAAAGAAAGGATCTTGGTTTTGGTTAAAGGATTTTGACAAAAATCCTCCGGTATTCTTGAGCGAATCAACGGTTTCCGGTATTTGGGCACAAATCAACGGAGCTTGATCTGGTTTCGTAATACTTTACAATTTCTTTTCTAAAATCAGAAGGGAAAGTCTTATGGAAAAAGGGTTCAATGAGGAACGAAATGGAAACGAGAAAGATTGTGGTGTTTATGAGAAACGATGAGGTGGTTGAGGATTGATTATTGGTTGATGTAGACTGATGCGAGTTTATTCATGTTGCTAGTTGATATGTGAATAGCTAGGAAGGCTTATAAGACGTCTAGAACCCCATAGTCATAGCCTGCTTGTTCGTTGTGGTAAACCTTTGTTTCTTGCGTTCGCTTATTGAATTCACTCACTCTTGGCGCATGTTTCTTCGCATTTTCATATAGTTTGAGTTTAGAATTCTCTACTGGGCTAGTGTAGCTCAACCTATCAATTTCAGGTACATCTCAAGGATCTTGACGCGGAGTTCATGGTGTGCATGCTTGATTCATATCTTTGAAAGCCGTCATAGAGAAGTGGTCTCATCATCTCTTGCATGATCTTTTGAAAGATGAAATTGTAAATTCATTTGAATTCTTTAACTTTAGATATTATGTAATCTCTAAATTTATTGTCTTTAACTAACTATAGTATTTGGGCCGTAGTGCCAATGTTGTAAATCTTTAAACTTGGGGATTCGGTTTTGTAAATGATCCTTTGGGAACTCTCTTTTGGGTATTATCTGTATGATGTGAGAATCATTTATTGAAATGGATTATTTATTTAGTTGAAAATCGAGGGCGTGACAAATTGGTATCAGAGCAATAGGTTAGAATACCTAGAGACCGTGGGGAGACAAAGTCTCATGGGTTCAAATAAAAATTCGTTGCACTCGTTTTCAAAACACATGTGTGCTTGCATGAATGGGTCAGTACATTGATATGGCATTGCATTTATAATTCGATAGAGTGGCGTAGGGTTGTTGCCCATGTTAGAAAGGTTGGAGACTTGCATCTTGTAGCAATGTGATTAAAGCTAATGACTTTCTTTCTTGTGCTTTCATAGTAAGATGTCTTCAATACGTGAAGTTAGGTGGGGTGAGACCGGGGATCATGATTATCAGGGGCGTAGTGCATACGGGGAGAATGAGGTAAATCAGCGTACTAGGGATGAGGTAATGTTTCCTGAGATCGCTAGATGTGTGAAGGGTGTTGAAATTCTGGAGGGTGCGCAGAGGGGTGCAAATGTGGGTGAAACTAGATATCGAGTCGTTAGCGCGGGCTCATCTTCTGGGAGCATTCAGAGTTCAAGAAGAAAGAAGTCGAGGGGACTAAGCCACTCTATTCAGGACCAGCAAGGCTTTAAGCCACCTTCTCATACCGGGACTCCGAGAGTTCTCTTCAAGCGTCAGATTGTGTGTCACCGATGTGGTCAGTTTGGTCATGTTCGTTCTCAATGTCAAAGGGGTCAAAAGTCTTGTTTTACTTGCGGGGAGTTTGACCATGTCGTGAGGAACTGTCCTCAGAAGAAGAGAATGCAAGAAGAGTTAGGCTTAGTACAGCAACCTGGAGTTCGACAAATCGTTATTCAGCCGCAAACCCAGAATGCACAAAGGCAACCGACCGTTAGAGTGAGCATGTCGCCAGAGAATTTTCGAAAACAAGAGAGGAAACGAACGAGGGAACCAAATCAGCCTTCGCAGAACCAGACGAATCTTAGGCCACCTACTTTATCTGGGAATCAAGGAGTCGCTCAGCTTGATAGACTTTGTTATATCTGCCGCAAACCTGGCCACTTCGCAAGAAATTGTTCTTTGGGGTTGGGAGTACAAGGAGAGTCGAACTCAGTGCAGCAGGATAAACGTACACCAAAATAGCAACAAATGCAGTTCCACAGCTAAACCACTACCTCCTTCAATTCTCTAGCTTTCAGAAAATGTTAGTTGTTTGAGGTATCTTCTTTCCCTTATTGTTCGATTCATCCATTAGTCATTCCAAATTGATATGTTGTCTTGGGCCTCATTAGTTTCAATATCGATGATTTATTTGATTTGGGAAGAGGTTGGTTGTGTTGCTAGTTGGCGATATTTCGAACGTGATCCCGTGATAGTCGTTTCCTTGTTTATCCTCTTTCCGTTGGCCTAGCTGAAATCTAGTCGGAATGGTATCGCAATCTAATTTCCGTAAGGCTACCGTACTATTGATATGTTCTAGTTCTTGGCATTTGAGATAACTATCATAAAATGGTTCTTAGCATTTCTTGGGAACGATCAAATTCTTGTGGCAAGGTGTCATGTGCCTCATTGGCCATCAATGACGATGAATGCTCCTCGTTTTCCATTCGAAGTCTTATTGTTAGTACAACCTTGCTTGAGATAAAGTTTCTTGGTCAACTTAGATCCTCATGTTGTGGCTACTAGTTTTGTCGTTGGCTTGTAACTGTTATCCTATGTAAGTTTCTTTTTCTGTTGCAGCTTTAATCTAATAAACCCAATTTGTGGTCTCATACTTCATGACATACAAATTCTTTGGTGTAGTTAAATTCAGACTTGTTGCTACTATGGCCCGTACCCACCTTGTATCTGTTTGTTAGCCTAGACATATTTAGTTTGTTTGAGGTTCCCTGTTGCAGCTACCAGTATATTCATTGGAATGTATCATCCTATACCAGCGCTCATGTCAGAATTTGAACCAAATCTTGCGGTGGCATATTTCTAAATATCTATTTGTTGGTGCCGTTCAATTCGAATTCACTTGTCGTAGTTGCCTTCACTGGTATTCAACTCTGTTGTGGTTTCTCAACTCTGAAGGTACATGATGATTCATTCTGTCAGTCTTAAATTGGTAGAAGTTTTACTCATTTCTAGTATTGGACAAAATTTTGATTTTCGATCAATCAGTTTACAAGAGAATAGTCTTGTTACTCTATGCTTGTCCTCAGTATTGAAGTATTTCATCCGCCAAGGTGTTATTTGCTGACTTCTTTGACTTGTCGAGCAATAAGAAAGTTATGATCAGTTATTTCAAGATTTCTCTGATTATCGTAAAATGGTACTTGGGTTCGTTGCCTAATCACCTTAAAGGATTCCATGTGTTCTTTGAAATTCCGGATACCTCGTTACCGTTCTTTGGATTCTTGATTGGCGTTGTTCAAGTTTCAGAGCTTGCTCATTTCGTTTGAGATAACAATCAAATCTTTCTCATAATCTAGAGTGACCCAATCTGTAGCTAGAAATCTGGTGAGATTTTTAGAAGAATTGGCTCGTATTCATGATTCGCTAGATTTAGGACTGAGGAGTGTGATGAGATCTATTCACCGATGACTTTTGGAAGCTCGAGAGAGAATGACCGAACAGAGCAAGGTAAATATGTTAAAGATTGCTACCCGCGCGAGGCCGACCAAAGGATTATGTCGAATGCCATCGTCATCCATAGTCGCTCAGAAAGGAGATCGTATGTTTCATAAAGTGTTACCACGTAGGAGTTTGTCTCGTTTTGGGCGGAAAGGGAAGCATTCACCGCTAGAAAGATAGGGTGAGTGTCGGGTACCATGTGTGTCTTTCGGATACCCAGGCGACAACCGATGAAATCCAGTTAGAAGAGGCGCTTGATCACCGCTCCTTCTAGATGGAGGTCTCGGGAAGTCAATTGGATTATCGGGTTACATTTAGAGGTAAGATCGTTATGCGTGGATAGATAATCGTATATGTCAATTTCAAAAAAAGAGAAGAAGCTTAGAAATTACGTACCGTTTGGAAGTACCGTCGAAATTGTTTTTTTTTAGCATTGGTGATACGATAAACATATACGGATACTAAGGAGGTACGAGCCGAATCCACTGCATGAGTTAGAAAGATCCGAACTTGAGCTAGAAGCTGACATTTCCCGTGGTGAGAATCCGATACGTATCAGAAATTTGCGTAATCAAGTGTTGAGAAGTAAGTCGATGCCGTTAGCGAGAGATTACATGAGAAAGGGAGGACGAAGTTAGAAAGATATATTCGTGTTTGTTGTGGTTTGATTGATACGAATCTTTGACGTAGATTTTCATGATTTTCGAATTGTTGCATGATGAATAGTGTTACGGTTGAGGCGTATCTATGTGTTGCATGTTCGGTTGGGATTGGTTTAGCAAATTTCGAGGACGAAATTTCTCTAAGGAGGGAAGGGTGTAAGGACCCGTATTTTTCGGATATTATTTGAAAGTTTTATAAATGTTAGAAATTGAGAAAAAATGTGAAAATTTATTGAGTTTATTTGAATTGGGATTAATGTGATAGAGTTATAAGTGGAAGGGGTGCTAGTGTGATGTGTATATGTATGAGTATATATATATAGGAGTGTGTGGTGTAGAGAAAAACTTTCCCAAACACACACACACCCCACGCCTCTCTCTCCCTTCGGCTCTCTCCTCTCTCTCTCACCCTCTCATCCAAAAATTCCACTTCAAGTTCAAAACCCACCAAGATCCTTCACCAAATCATCATCCTCTCGGGCTCTCGACCTTGGGTTTTGTTGGAGCAAGCTCGGAGAGGAGTATTTTCAGAGGATTTCGAATTCAAAAGCTAGGGCTCGATCAATCTCGTTGGGTTCCGTTCTCAAAGTCGAGGTAGGGATTTCTAACTTTCTCCATATGTTTATGAGTTGATTCGGTGTCCAAAACTTGCTTTGGATCGTTGTTTGGAAGCCTTGTGTTCGCCCTTGAAAGCTGTCAAAATCGTGCTGAGAAACCCAGGTGCTACATGTAGCACCCTTTTTCTGCTACATGTAGCAAACCCAGATTTCTTGATTCTGTTCGCTGGCTACATGTAGCGCCCTTAACCCTGCTACATGTAGCAAACGCAGATTTCTTTGATTTTGTTCGCTGGCTACATGTAGCATCCTTTTTCTGCTACATGTACCAAAACCCAGATTTTATGTTCTGTTCGCTGGCTACATGTAGCATCATTTTTCTGCTACATGTACCAAACTGGAAATTTCTGAAAAGTTTCTCCTTCCATGGTTTGGACTCCCGATCACTTCTAATATATTTTAAACGTCTTCAAATCACCTCTAAGCTTGATTACTTGTATTCCAATGATTCGTTGATCATATCCACTCCTTTGGCTCTCGTTGTAATAAAGGAAAACATCGAATCATTGAATATGGCACTTGTACATTATTTATGCATTTGGTAGATTGTGGTAGATGTTGAGACATGTTCCAATGGACGATATGGACTTGTTAAGTACTTTGACGTGACGTGGTGATTGGTGATAGGGAAAACGTCCCGTAGAATTGTTATTGAACTTTGTAGGCTATGTAAGGCATGTCGTGGGATGTATAGTTGGTTGTTGTGGGTTTGTCTAATAGTCCGAGTGATAATAGGATAACTTGCAACCTCATGATTCGTCTCGTTGATCTTCTCATTGATCCACCCAGATTACTTGGCGCTCATTCTATAGGAATCTCGTATAGCTAGGATTTAGTGGGTGGTGTCTTGTAAAGTTAATTATGGGTTCAGTACGTTACGTCGAGCATGGTGTTATACTTGAGAAAAACGTGTGAACTATGTATTTGTTGATTTATGACATGGTTGATTGTTTGTAATAAGATGGGATATGAATGACTGTTTGAGGTTACTGACACAACGAAAACTTGACACTACGGGTATCACCACGCGGTGGTGAGACGACCGGAATTGACACTACGGGTATCACCATGGACATTCGGTGAGACGACCGGAATATGCAAATGAACGGGTATCACCATGGACATTCGGTGAGATGACCGGACCATGAGCGATACATGTGAAAACTCTGAATGATGATATATGATATGAAAGAGATATACATGGTTGACTTGCCGAGTTTTTGAAAAGAAAGGATCTTGGTTTTGGTTAAAGGATTTTGACAAAAATCCTCCGGTATTCTTGAGCGAATCAACGGTTTCCGGTATTTGGGCACAAATCAACGGAGCTTGATCTGGTTTCGTAATACTTTACAATTTCTTTTCTAAAATCAGAAGGGAAAGTCTTATGGAAAAAGGGTTCAATGAGGAACGAAATGGAAACGAGAAAGATTGTGGTGTTTATGAGAAACGATGAGGTGGTTGAGGATTGATTATTGGTTGATGTAGACTGATGCGAGTTTATTCATGTTGCTAGTTGATATGTGAATAGCTAGGAAGGCTTATAAGACGTCTAGAACCCCATAGTCATAGCCTGCTTGTTCGTTGTGGTAAACCTTTGTTTCTTGCGTTCGCTTATTGAATTCACTCACTCTTGGCGCATGTTTCTTCGCATTTTCATATAGTTTGAGTTTAGAATTCTCTACTGGGCTAGTGTAGCTCAACCTATCAATTTCAGGTACATCTCAAGGATCTTGACGCGGAGTTCATGGTGTGCATGCTTGATTCATATCTTTGAAAGCCGTCATAGAGAAGTGGTCTCATCATCTCTTGCATGATCTTTTGAAAGATGAAATTGTAAATTCATTTGAATTCTTTAACTTTAGATATTATGTAATCTCTAAATTTATTGTCTTTAACTAACTATAGTATTTGGGCCGTAGTGCCAATGTTGTAAATCTTTAAACTTGGGGATTCGGTTTTGTAAATGATCCTTTGGGAACTCTCTTTTGGGTATTATCTGTATGATGTGAGAATCATTTATTGAAATGGATTATTTATTTAGTTGAAAATCGAGGGCGTGACAGAGGTCCTCGCCGGAACCCTAATATGTCGCCGGAGTCTTTATCTGCAAAACAGACAAAGGGTGAGTGCACCTTTGCCTCTCGTGGCAAAGGCCCTCCGATGCCTAAGTTAGTATCACGTATTGGTCGAAAACCCTAATTCAAGTAGGAGAATATGTAAAACCGTAATGTATTGTGTACCTTTTTCCTCTAGGTTTACCTTGTATTTATAGGTTTATGGACGCTTGCTGCCCAAGTTCCCACGTTTCCCTAAGTTTCCTATCTCGTATAGGAAACCCAGAACATCTTGGATCCTCGTTCCCTTATCAGTTCATCACTTTAGTCCGTTTAGGACTCTTTTCCATAACTGGCTGAACTTCCCATTCCCGTTGGGTATCTTCCCAAGATCCTATTTTATTGGGATCTCATTCCTTCACGGAATATCTCTGTTTCCGGAACCTCCTGGAGAGTTCCCTGTGCCTGGGATTGCTTTCGTATAAATCCCCCCTGTTCGGCCCCATTGTTGCCGAACAAGCTACCTGGACCAATAACTTCACATGTTACTGGTCCTGTGTCAATCCCTTGGTCCAATATCCTCTCGTGTTACTGGACCTTGACTTAGCACAGGCTCCCTGGACCAAGGACTTCTCATATCACTGGTCCCTGTCGCCGATCACCGCCTTGTACGGCGACTGTCCTTATTGTAATTATATCATGGTCCCACGTACCACGTGTTCGGGCCCTTTTTGTGCCTGTTCGGGATTTACTCCCTACAATTGCTCCCCAGCTTTACTCGTTATTTCTTCATATATGACGAGCAAAGCTACTTAAGATCCGAATAACACTTGTTTTTGCTCCTGCACCCTTCGTTTCTCAAAACTGGTGCAAATATCATCATTACACCAGCCCAAAAAACGTCTCGTTATTTGGGCTGGACAGGCCTTTCCTGCCCCAACCTTTCCACGTGGCACAAACCGTACCGCTCGCATTGAATGCGAATGGTCATTTCTTCGAAAAACGGAACGCCCAAACGGCGTTGGGATGACGTTTCGCATACGCCACCCCACTAAGCTTGGGGCAATTTTGGATTTTCCCCTTATTTCGAAACCCCTTTCTCTGTCTCGATTCCCTCTGCAACCAGAACTCTCAAGCACATCCGCCATTGGAGCCCTGTTCAACACCTCGAGATTCCTTGCTTGTGCACTTAGGACCCCTGATCATCACAATCGTAAGTCATCATTTCCCTCTTCCCTTACCTCTCGTTGGTCTAGGGTTTCCCTTAATCGCTTTCTGGGCTTCTTCGTTCCCATATTACTCATCTGTACCATCCCTGTTAATAATGGGGAGGTTCAGACGTCATTGCAGTACTCCTCAGGCCATGGCCTCATTCAGATCTCGCTATGAGATTCCTGATGATGTTGCCACTAGTTTGGCCCCCGTAGACGCCATACGCCAAAGTCCTAACAACGACACTCTCCACATCCCGGTGGTTGCCATTGTCGAGGGCGGCGTTAGATTCCCCCTGGCGCCATTACTCCGCCAGGTTCTGGCCTATTACAGGCTATCCCCCATGCAAGTTTCCGCCAACTTCTTTAGTGTTGTTATGGGCGTACATGCCCTAAACCAGATGTTAGGCACGTCTCTAGGCCTATATGACATCCATCACCTGTACAGCATCTCACGTACAAAAGATGCCCTCACCTACTACCTAAAGAGTAGGGATTCCAGAAGGCGATTGGTGCTCGAGTTGCCTGACTCCGCCCGAGGAGATGATGATGACTTCCTCGTTGTTACTGGACATTTCGAGCCCATAAATGAGGATGGTCAAGTGATAGGCTTTCATGCCCCTCACAGATTTGGGCAACCACGTTAGTTCTTTCCTCTTTATAAAATCTACTTGTCGAGCAATTTTAATCGTATTGCACTCCTTAGTTTTCTTATCCTCTAACTGCCAACTTCACATGTTGCAGCTGAAAACATCAACCAAGGGCACGCCATCGTCACCCCCCAAGTACATGTGGCACACATCAACCAGGCCCTAAATTTCAATGATGAGGGCACTTATCTAGCAGGCCGTGCAAGAGCTGCGCAAGTGCTCCTGAGCTACAGGGCATCTTACGGGGGCTTCATTGATCGGCGCATCCGAGCAGCAGACGACCCACCAGTCCCTGGTCCTGCCGCTGCAAGGCTCGCACAGCCCGAGCAAATAGAGGAGGAAAGACGTTCTCGGACTCCCCCATTCCGCAGTTCATCCGTGGAAATTGTCGAGGAAGCATCTACGTCATCCGACGGTTACTCTCCATCTCCTCCTTCTCCAGAAATGAATCAACCCATCAGCCTCGAAAGCCTCCTCACAATCCCAGGAGCAGGCCGTGGAAGAGGCCGTGGCACTTCTCGGGGCCGCGGTCGCTCCCAGAGCCCGGTGCCTCCTCATAGCCGCCGAGGAACAACACAGATTGACGCTCCTCCTGGATTTTCTCCCGAGGAAATTGAGGCAGGTCACAGGGACAAACGCCCGCGTCTCGAAGCACCTGGGGCATCTTCAACCCAAACTCCAATACCCCAAACTCCAGTATGGGCTCCCCAACTTTCCCACGGAAATAAGACCGTCACTGTCCGGGACAGCGTGGAGTCCGAAGGGACCGCTCTGGCCCTATCCCAGGCTCTCATGTTGCCCGGGGACATGCAAAAGGAAGTAGTTGTAGGGAGTAAATCCCGAACAGGCACAAAAAGGGCCCGAACACGTGGTACGTGGGACCATGGTATAATTACAATAAGGACAGTCGCCGTACAAGGCGGTGATCGGCGACAGGGACCAGTGATATGAGAAGTCCTTGGTCCAGGGAGCCTGTGCTAAGTCAAGGTCCAGTAACACGAAAGGATATTGGACCAAGGGATTGACACAGGACCAGTAACATGTGAAGTTATTGGTCCAGGTAGCTTGTTTGGCAACAATGGGGCCGAACAGGGGGGATTTATACGAAAGCAGTCCCAGGCACAGGGAACTCTCCAGGAGGTTCCGGAAACAGAGATATTCCGTGAAGGAATGAGATCCCAATAAAATAGGATCTTGGGAAGATACCCAACGGGAATGGGAAGTTCAGCCAGTTATGGAAAAGAGTCCTAAACGGACTAAAGTGATGAACTGATAAAGGAACGAGGATCCAAGATGTTCTGGGTTTCCTATACGAGATAGGAAACTTAGGGAAACGTGGGAACTTGGGCAGCAAGCGTCCATAAACCTATAAATACAAGGTAAACCTAGAGGAAAAAGGTACACAATACATTACGATTTTACATATTCTCCTACTTGAATTAGGGTTTTCGACCAATACGTGATACTAACTTAGGCATCGGAGGGCCTTTGCCACGAGAGGCAAAGGTGCACTCACCCTTTGTCTGTTTTGCAGATAAAGACTCCGGCGACATATTAGGGTTCCGGCGAGGACCTCAAAGTAGCCGTTACGTTCTAGTGCTGCTTAAACCACTCACGGTTTTTCTGCACTTACAGTAGTCAACTCACCGGACAACCTGCTTGGATCATTTATGGTGCACAGCTTCAAGGTAAACCTGTCTCACCCTTTTTATTTCCTAGTTACATTACTACGTCCTCTTCTCACTTGTTGTTACTGAGCCATCAAAATATGTTCAGGCTGCACAAAAAATGGTGGCCATGGCCCAAAAGTTGGGCCACTCAGAGCCCCAGCGTGCAAGGCTGGCCAGCGAAAATGCCAAACTCCTGACCTCCATAGCCCGGCTTGAGAGAGAGAGAAACCAAGCTCGAAACGTGGCAACTGAGTTGAAGAACAAGCTGGATGGTGCTGAAGATAGCCTGAACCAGACTCTGATAGAGCTGGAAGCAAGCAAAAGCGAGGCGAAGATGTATTACCAGCAGGGATATAACGAAGGGATCAACGTAGCCACTGAAAGCTACAAAAATCAGATGCCCAAGATCCAAGATCGAGTATTTGCTGCTGGTTGGACTGCTGGCCTCAGGAAGTCTGGTACAGCTGAATCTTCTTCCCTGTGGACGGAAATTGATCTTCCGAGCGCTACGGTAGCCCAAGATGAAGATGAGATCGAGGAAGAGGAGGACAATCTGAATGAGGAGCCCAACGTGGATATTCCCGAGCAGCTCGGTGCTGATGCTAATGATGAAGTGACCAACCCTGGCCAGAAGGAAGCCGGTGGTGGTCCAACAGATGGAAGCATTGCTGTGGAAGATGTTCCCGCGCAAACACCTGCTCCTGTCCCTCAAGATCAGACCCCAGCTTCAGTCACTCAAGACTCAACCCTAGTCACTCAAAACCCTATCGTTGATCAACAGGTATAAATTCCCCTTGCTCGGAACATTTTTGTTAAGATGGCCCTGCGTGGTCATGAGTTTTGCCCTGCGTGGTACTGATACATTTCCAAACTTCCCAACTTAAGTATTTGGCCCTTCGTGGCGCTTAACTGTGTTTTGCCTGGCCCTTCGTGGCCTTTTGACATTGCTAGTGGCCCTTTCATGGCCGACTATTAATCTTGCTAGGGTGCCTCTCATGTTAACCCATGCCCGGATAGTTAACCCAATGGATTCGAGCTTTATCATTTCGTTTAGCATGTTTTCGAATGCTTGCTGAATTTTCCTCGTAATTTGGAGGTGACTCTAAGTATGTTCGTACTTAGATAATTTCATATTTTCGTCATACGTCTCTGAGTATTTCGTACTTAGTTGAAATCTGCATGTATTCATATGCTGCCCAAGTTTTCCTCATGCTTGGGGACAACTCCAAGTGTATTCGTACTTGTACATATTCGTCTGCTCCCCATTCTTTATTGGTTTGAACTAAAAAACTATCTAAGTTTATTCGTGCTTAGATTCCCAAATGTTTTCGTATTTGGGGGAGCTATGCATATTTTCGTATGCACGCCAAACGTTCGTAAGTCTAAGTGTATTCATACTTAGTTTATCCAAATGTCTTCATATTTGGGAAAAGTGTGTACATTCACGTATGCACACCAGGTTTGTTCATACCTGTATTCGTAGTCGAGTATATTCGTACTTGCAAAGTTTTGAATCTGCTTAAATATATTCGTATTTGGCATAAACCTATCCCTCTGCTCCCCAATACGAAGTGAGGAGCAAGGACCAAATCTTACTTCGTATTCTAATCACAACGAAGACAAAAGAGACAATGTCTTTAAATTAAAAACTAGAATTTTATTCATAATTCAAAAAACTCAAGGGGGCGTTATGCGTACCCCTTGCAACTAAAAAACAAAGGAATTTTACTCGAAATTCCCACACAATCACGATGTGCATCCTAAAACAGAATAAAAAATATGCTGAAAATTTTTTCAAACAAAAAACTTCCTCAAGTTGTGGACATTCCATGGCCTTGGCACCGGGTTCCCGTCCAGGTCCGCCAAGCGATATGCCCCAATGCCCGCAATCTCTGTAACTCTATATGGGCCTTCCCAGTTTGCCCCCAACTTGCCCTCGTTGGCTACTTTGGTATTGCCGAGCACTTTTCGAAGCACAAGGTCCCCAATGCCAAACTCTCGTGGATGGACAGTTTTGTTATAGCTTTTCATCAGCTGCTCCTGATAAGAAGCCAAATGCACTAGGGCCCTTTCTCTGCGTTCTTCGGCAAGGTCCAATTCTATTTCCAGGGCTCTGTCATTGCCCCCACTTTCAACCAAAGTGGTCCTGTTGGTCGGCAGACCAACCTCCAATGGAATTACAGCCTCAGTTCCATATGCTAATGAGTAGGGAGTCTCTCCCGTAGACCTCCTAGGCGTTGTTCGGTGCGCCCATAGAACAAGTGGCAGTTCGTCGGGTCATTTCCCCTTTGCCTTGTCCAACCTCTTCTTGATCCCATCAAGTATAGTCTTGTTGGAAGCCTCTGCCTGCCCATTACTCTGTGGGTAGGCTGGGGTGGAATAATAATTTCTTATTCCATACTGGGCACAGAAGGCCTTGAATTTTTTCTGAAATTGGGACCCATTATCCGTAATCAGTGAATAAGGGATCCCAAATCGAGTGATTATACTTTTCCAGACGAACCTCTCTATCATAGGCTCGGTGATCTTAGCCAATGGTTCTGCCTCGATCCACTTGGTGAAATAGTCTGTTGCTACCAACAGGAATTTCCTATTTCCAGTTGCCTTGTGTAGTGGACCCACGATATCCATCCCCCATTGTGCGAAGGGTCAATGACTTGTCAAGGGCACCAGATCTTCGGCTGGTGTTCGGATCATCAGTGAGAATTTTTGGCGCTTCTCACAAATCTTTACGTACACCTTTGCGTCTTCCTGCATGTGAGGCCACCAGTACCCTTGGGTTATTGCTCGGTGGGCAATTGACCTACCCCCAGCATGACTCCCACACGTTCCCTCGTGGATCTCGTGGAGAAACTTCTGCACCATCTCGGGGTGCACACAAAGTAAGTATGGACCAGTGAAGGATTTTCTGTACAGCTTTCCTTCTGGTGACAGCCAAAACCGTGCAGACTTTGTTTTAATCTTGTGAGCCTCTTTTTTATCTGTGGGGAGTATCCCATCTCGTAGAAACTCCACTATTGGATCCATCCAACTCGGTCCTTGGTTCACGTCCAAGACCAATTCCACACTTCTTCCGATGCTCGGCTCGGCAAGATAATCTACTGCCACCCTTCTCTTAAATTCTGTCGGTACAGCTGCAGCCAGCCAGGCAAGTGAATCAGCATGGGCATTCTGCCCAGAACTTATTTGCTCAATATACACCTTTTCGAAAGTGTCAAGCAGATCTCTGGCGGCCGTCACATAGGCAGCCATTTTCTCGTTCCGGGCCTCGTATTCCCCAGACAACTGGTTCACCACGAGTTGTGAATCACAATGCACTCGTATCTTTTTCACCTTCAGGGTCCTTGCACTTCTCAACCCTGCCAAGAGTGCCTCATACTCTGCCACGTTATTCGATGCACTGAATCCCAATCGAAGGGATAGCTCCATCATTGCACCTTCAGGAGGAAAAAGTACCACCCCAATTCCTGATCCCGTGTTACACGTAGAGCCATCAACAAATAATCTCCACTCCGTGGGATCCTGTTCGGCGGGAGCTTTCTTCATTCTCGTTGATTGCTCTTTTCCCTGCTCCTTTCTCGGCTCCTGTCTCATAGGAGGCTGGGGAGCTACCGTAGGTGAGAACTCAGCTACGAAGTCCACCAGCACCTGCCCCTTTATTGCGGTGCGCGGCTGGTAATCTATGTCGTACTGACTCAGTTCGACCGACCAAGTTGAGATTCGTCCCGAGAAATCTGCCTTTCGTAGCAGAGATTTTAACGGATACTCAGTATAAACCACAATTCTGTGACTCTGGAAATAATGGGGCAATTTTCGTGAAGCTGTTCTTAGTGCCAGGACCAACTTCTCGAGGGGCAGATATCTTGTCTCTGCATCTAGCAACGTTTTGCTGACATAATAGACAGGGATTTGCTCGGATCCCTTGTCCCTTAGTAGCACCGCACTTACAGCATGTTCGGAGACTGCTAGATATAGAGTTAGGGACTCGCCTTGTTCGGGAGTGGACAGAAGGGGGGCTGCTGCCAAGTACTTCTTCAGGTTTTGGAACGCTTGCTCACATTCTGCTCCCCATTCGTATCCTTCCCTCTTTTTTAGCAGCTGAAAGAAGGGTCTGCACTTGTCACTAGACCTGCTGATAAATCGGTTTAAAGCCGCTGCCATCCCAGTCAACCTCTGGACTTCCTTCGTGGTCCTTGGACTTTGGAGCCTTTGCAACGCTGTAATTTGATCGGGGTTTGCTTCTATCCCTCTTATGGTGACCAAATGCCCCAGGAACTTCCCTGAGTTTACCCCAAACGCACACTTCGAGGCGTTGAGCTTCAGTTTATATTCTCTCAATATCTTAAAGGCTTCTTTTAAATCAGCGATGTGGTTTTCCTTCTCTCTGCTTTTGACCACCATGTCATCTATGTAAACCTCCATGGTCTTACCGAGCAACTTCTTTAGCATAATCGTTGCTAACCTCTGATATGTTGCACCGGCATTCCTCAGACCAAAAGGCATGACACTATAACAGTACAGCCCCCTTGGCGTGATAAAAGATGTCTTCTCCTCATCGGGGCCGTACATGGCTATCTGATGATAACCCCGATAAGCATCAAGGAAGCTCATCCGCCCATACCCAGCCGTTGCATCGACAAGCTGGTCTATCCTGGGGAGGGGGAAGCTATCCTTGGGGCATGCCTTGTTCAAGTCGGTGAAGTCGACACAAACTCGCCACTTCCCGTTCTTCTTCTTTACCACCACAGTGTTGGACAGCCATTCTGGGTAGTATACCTCTCGTATAGCCTTTGCTTCGAGCAATCGGTCCACCTCCTCGATAACAGCATCCACATGTTGTACGGCGGATCGTCTCTTCTTCTGCATCACAGGCTTATGTTGTGGATCCACATTCAAGTGGTGACAAATCACGTTTGCATCCACTCCGGGCATCTCTTCGGGCACCCAAGCAAACACATCAACGTGCTCCTTGAGGAACCTTACCAACTCTTCCTCTTCTGCTTCATTCAGATTTTCCCCAATCAGAAAATACCTTTCTGGATCATTCTCGTTGATCTGAATCTTCTTCAAGCCTTCCACCACTTTCTCGGCGGGATCCCCTCCGACATCCTCAATGGTCGGCTGATCCGGAACCTCAATTGCTTGAACTAACTGGGCCTTCGGTGCCTTCTTGATTATAGAAACCAAGCACTGCTGGGCGACCTTCTGATTTCCCTTTATTCTTTCGATACCATTTAACCCGGGAAATTTTACCATCTGATGGTAGGTGGAGGAAACCGCCCTCATCTTATGCAACCATGTCCTTCCAATAATCGCGTTATAGGAAGATGGTACATCTACCACCAAAAAATCGGTTCTTAGCACAACCGTTCCTGCCCGAACAGGAAGAGTTACTTTGCCCAATGGCCACACTGCTCCTGCACTAAATCCGACCAAAGGGGTTGTTGACTGCACCAAATCCGCTTGTGTCATCCCTAACTTTTTGAACGCGTCATAGTACAGTATCTCCGTGCAGCTTCCCGAGTCTACCAGGATTCTCTCCATGTCATATTCCCCAATCCGTAGGGTTATGACTAAGGCATCGTTATGCGGTACCTGGATTCCCCCCAGGTCCTCATCCGTGAAGACTATGCCTCCGGTGCATTCTTCTCCTTCACGTCCTCGTTTCTTTCCCAACTGCATCACGTGCTGGTCGTGTTTTACTTGTCTCTGGAGTAACCTCACCTCACTTCTCGTGTAAGGCGCGGCCAATCCATGTATCATATGGATTACCCCTCTTGGATTCTGCTCATAATCCAATTCCAACGCTTTCTCTGCACCCTTGTGCTCCTCCTGAATAAATTCTTTCAGGTAACCCCGTGAGACCAGATCATCGAGGTGTTGCTTGAACATCTCGCAGTCCTCCGTCATGTGTCCCCAGTCTTTATGGTAACTACAATGCTGACTCGTAGCTCTCTTTGCATCTTTGTCCCCCTCCAGCCTTGGGGGCCACTTGAAATATGGGCGATTCTTTATTTTGTAGAGAATCCGATAGATTGGTTCCTTCCAAACCGTTGTCACCGAAAAGAAAGATTTGGGGTCCGGGGCGTGCTTCTCTTTATACAGTTCTTTCTTGACCTGCCCATACTCTTTCCTTTCTTTGTAGGTCTTGGGCTCTGGCTTGTCAGCCCTCTTTGGTAGAACCTTCGCCTGTTCGGCAACCATCCTGTTGTCCTCACGCAGTATGTCATCCTCGTTTCTGGCATGCTGCTCGATTCGTTCCATTAGCCTTGCCAGTGTATCTACCGGGCTCATGTTCAGGGATTTACGCAGCTCTCCCCGAACAGGCAATCCTGTCTTGAACATGGCTATGGCATATTCCTCACTGCACCCTTCAATCTCGTTGAAAGTCTCCCAGTACTTCTTAGCATAATCTCTGATCGGCTCACTCTCTCCTTGTTTCATAACAGAGAGGCTCTCAAAGGTTTTTGGTGCTTTCCTGCTCATCAGAAACCGAGCAGTGAATTCTTCGGCCAACTGTCTCCATCCTCGTACGGTGTTCGGCCCTAGCTTATGGAACCATGACAAGGCCACTTTCCCCAAACTCGATGGGAACATCTTGCACATGATTGCATCATCCCCGTCGTGCATGAACATTGCCTGCCGGTAGTGTTGTATGTGTGCCACGGGATCATTATTTGTTTCGTAAAGTACGAATGCCCCGTGCTTCACCCTGCTCGGAAGCCTTGCCTCTTGCAATCTCTTTGAAAAAGGGGATGAGGCTATATTGCTGAGGGCTTTCCGCGCTGCCTCTCGTGCAGACATGGCTCCCTCCTCTCGCTCTTTTGCTTTCTTGGGAGTACTCTTTTCCCAATCGGAATCAGGCCTCTCGTACCTATCCCTGTGATGTCTTCTAATCTCTCCTTCTTCGGGGGTGAGGCTTCTGCTTCTTCTTTTTCGTGAAGAAGCCCTTTTCTTTTTTGGAGTGGGACTCCTGGACCTGCTCCTCCTTCCTCGTGAAGGAGCCTTCTTGTGTTCCACTATTGCCAGCCTTTCTCCTCTGGAATCTCTTCGTGACAGTCCAGAATCCTCCGGATGTCCTCGTATCCGTTGCAATTCCTGTATCTCATATTCTCATTTTTTAATCAAACGAGCGTACTCTTCGATCTCTTGTCTCTTTTTATCCAAGATATCGTCACGATTGTGTGCATTCCTTGAATGCGCCACTGATTCTCCCTCACGATGGGATTTACTCCTTCTCGTGGAACCTGTGGCCGTCCTTCCCTCCTTGTTCTTGGAGTCGTCATGGACAGTCAGGGGATTATTCTTGTTTGTGGGCTTCTTTGCTTGCCCACCGTCGGGCTTTCTTGGAGGATCCGGTGTGGAGTTGCCACCTCCTCCCCCCAACTGGTGTTTCGGATCATGTGGAGTTTTTGGATCTTCTTCCATCATGGTCGTTTTTCAGAGGGATCTCTTTCGTTTCCCACAGACGGCGCCAATTGTAAGTGCAGAAAAATCGTGAGTGGTTTAAGCAGCACTAGAACGTAACGGCTACTTTGAGGTCCTCGCCGGAACCCTAATATGTCGCCGGAGTCTTTATCTGCAAAACAGACAAAGGGTGAGTGCACCTTTGCCTCTCGTGGCAAAGGCCCTCCGATGCCTAAGTTAGTATCACGTATTGGTCGAAAACCCTAATTCAAGTAGGAGAATATGTAAAACCGTAATGTATTATGTACCTTTTTCCTCTAGGTTTACCTTGTATTTATAGGTTTATGGACGCTTGCTGCCCAAGTTCCCACGTTTCCCTAAGTTTCCTATCTCGTATAGGAAACCCAGAATATCTTGGATCCTCGTTCCCTTATCAGTTCATCACTTTAGTCCGTTTAGGACTCTTTTCCATAACTGGCTGAACTTCCCATTCCCGTTGGGTATCTTCCCAAGATCCTATTTTATTGGGATCTCATTCCTTCACGGAATATCTCTGTTTCCGAAACCTCCTGGAGAGTTCCCTGTGCCTGGGACTGCTTTCGTATAAATCCCCCCTGTTCGGCCCCATTGTTGCCGAACAAGCTACCTGGACCAATAACTTCACATGTTACTGGTCCTGTGTCAATCCCTTGGTCCAATATCCTCTCGTGTTACTGGACCTTGACTTAGCACAGGCTCCCTGGACCAAGGACTTCTCATATCACTGGTCCCTGTCGCCGATCACCGCCTTGTACGGCGACTGTCCTTATTGTAATTATATCATGGTCCCACGTACCACGTGTTCGGGCCCTTTTTGTGCCTGTTCGGGATTTACTCCCTACAACAAGAAATAAACACATTTCTATTTATACTTAGAGATAGAGGTTAAGATTAATCTACCATTCTTCTTGGCGGTAGGTACGGCTACGGAAAAAGTAAGTACGTCGGACGGAGTAACCTCCTACGGTGAGCTTCCGGTAGCTTCGAAAGAGAAAGATTTCTCTCGAAACTAGTTCTTGACTAACTTTCTAACTTTTTATGGATCGAAGGGTGGTTGAGTGGCGGTTTAGTGGCGGCTTAGGATGAGTTTCTTGAAGAACTTCAAGACAACTCAAGAACTTTAAGAACTAAGCAAGAACAAAGGAAGAATACTAGACTTTCTTTAGAGAGAGAAGTTGCATGGGTGAAGGTGTGAGTTGAATGGCCAATGTGGGGTGCTATTTATAGCAAAAATTTGGCTTATTATCCAAGGGATAAAATTTTTCCTAACAACTATTGACCAAGGGGTAATTTTTGAAAGGCATGGCTTGCTTGTAAGGAAGATCAAAATCATTGGCTAGGTTATGTTTAAAGAAGCCTAGAATGGGTTGCTTGCAAGAAAGAACAAAAAAATAAGGCTAGGTTTATGTTTAAAGTTGGCTAGAAAATGGGTTGGCATTTGGGTAATAGGCTTAAGGCTAAGCTTGTAGCTTGATGGAGTGTACAACACACAAGCACACACCTCACCCTCCCTCAAAAAATTCAGCTCCCCTCTCTCTCTCTTTTTCCCATTTTTTTGTTCCATTAAATAGCCCAATTAAGCATGCCAATCCTTCCATGACTTGTCTTTTCCACTTCTAGGCTTTCATGAAGTGCTTTAGCCTTGTCTAGCCTAAACTATGGGTATAAACATCCATATATGCATGCTTGAGTACAAGTAGTCTTATTAGTCTAAGAATTAGGTGATGACTAAGGCTAAGGTTTCCAAGAGTGAACTTATTGACCAAGGGTTAAAAGTTTCCTAGGAAATTTTTATCCAAGGGGTATACTCCTATAAGCTTAAAGAAAATTTAGAAATATAATTTTGTTGGACAATTTAGGGTTAAGGCTAGTGTTCTTAGACTTGCATGCATGGCAAGACTAGTTTTACCTCTCTCTCTTTTTTTGAAGCAAAATAATGACTTCCTATTTTTCAAGTACCTAAGTGACTAGTCTTACCAATCTAAGTCTTTATTAGCAAGACTAATTTTCTATTGTCCAAGGGATAAAAATTTCCCTAGCAATTATTAACCAATGGTTAAAAGGATAATGGACTATTAAGTATACATGTGCTTGGTGAATCTTGGATAATGGCTATTAGTCTAGGGTGGCATGCATGGCAAGGCTATGGTTGCTTCTCTTTGAAGCATAATGATGAGATTAGGCCATGACTAATTTTTATTACCCAAGGGGTAAAATTTCTCCTAACAATTATTATCCAAAGGTCAAGGAAGAAAAATGACACATATGGCTTGAAATGACAAAACATAAGGTAAAATGATTACTTCTAATGGTCTATTGGTTTAATAGGTTAGTAAGGGGTTCATAAGGCTCAAAGATGGTCAAAAAGGTCCACCTAAGGTTAGGGAAATGTAACTAGGTGAATCGGTAGTTTGGTTCCCTCAACTAATCGGTTGGAAACTAATTCTACATGCCACGTAGGATTTCTAGCCAAGAAATATAATTTTAAAGGTTTTATTAACTCACTAAGAAAATATACAAGTGCTTTTATAAGCATACTTGTCTTTAGAAAATGACTATATTGTCCGGTGTTAAAAGACGTAATTTTAAAAGTCTCAAATCTAATTATGACGGATTATTAGAAATTAAAAAGGAATTTTAAAAGTAATCCAAGTAATTAAAATAAAATTCAAATATTTAACGAAATTTTTTATTTACCAAAAATCGAGGTCATTACAATCTATCCCCTTTAAAATAATTTCGTCCTCGAAATTGGCGCGTGACTACGGATTAGACATAGTTGCTATACCGGTCCTTGAATCATCGTCTATCCCCCTTAAAATAGAAGTATGTTACCATTCACTCCCTTACTAGCGTGACGTTGAGGTGCTCATCTTCGTCATTCGTCAGATATCGTCAACTCGTAACTTCCGTAGACTAGGTTGATGGCTATTCTCCTTCCTAGAGTGACAGTAGGTTTAAGAGCGATCTTGAGGGTTCAGTTTCTAGCCCTATGTAGGTATGCAGCGATAAACAGTTTAGGATGAACCTGCCCGTTCAAAGGGTAGATTCTCAATTGGAAGGGAATGGGAAGTAAAAATATGCTACACGGATATAGGTACCCCTGCAGTGCTGACTGGGCTCGAAATGATTGGATGTCAAGGAACGAAAGAAACGCCTCTGCAAATCAAAAATGACTCTATAGGCATGTTTTAAGCCTATCAGCGATCTAAGCAAGATTCAATATTCTGGTAACCCACAAAACGGTTAGGCACCATGCGGCCACCGTCTAAAGGCTCTGGCAGGTCCTCGAAGTATTTCGAAGTAGCACGACAACGTCTCAGGCATCTCTCACAATCTTTTATACGTTCGTTAATCGAATTAAGCCTCATCACTTGCTTAACAAGTCGGGGTTGAAGTTGCTTCAGCCGTCGAACAATTTGCCTCGTTGTACGCCTTTGATGAAGTTTCCACCGTAATACCAACGCTAAATGCAAAACTTCTATCAAATCTTCATGCGGACTCGTTCCCTACAAACGTTTCCTTGGCATGTCCCTGTCGAATCAGCATGCTACCCCATTTAACGATTTTAGACCCCATCTAAAACAATGGATCAACTTGAGCAGAATCAATTCGAAATTGTGAAACCTAAATACTCTATCCTCATCCGGGAAGAATCGAAGATTAGCAGGCCTAATGATATTCTAAGAGTTTTATCCAAGGCACTGAAAGAACCATTACGGTAAGGGAAAACAAGTCTTTGTTAGTGTCGACTTCCGACGGTAGTTTCAGAGGTATGACAATCTTGAAAACAAATTTTCAAAGGTCAAGATAATACTAGATGTTGGGATGAGAATGACTAATTTAAGCTGCCCTCAAGTAGTGCAAGCTTTTGATAGGGAGTTGATAATACCCGGTTAGTTCAAGGGAAAGTATCCATCTTCTGAGGAAATTAGTTTCAAACAATCGAAAGAGTTGATACTTGAAGGATCGTTTTGTGTGAGTGAGATAGGGAGTTTAAATGATTTTGAATATCATCCAGGGATAATCCGAATTTATTGATTATGGACGAAGTGGAATAGATATCAGTGATCGAATGGACCAATCACCAAATGGCATTACCGGTCTTTATCGAAAGTGCCAATAAAGTTGTATCGGAAGAGAAAATGGTTGTTAAAATTTTCAAGCTTCAAAACTCAGGAGATCAATATCAAGGAGATACGAAAAATTCAAGGGATAGTGAAAGGTTTTCTAGCAAAGTGATGATGGTTGGATCAGTATCACCGTAGGGTGTACTGCTGAGTCGAATCGCTTGGCCAATAAGGTCGGGTCACAAAAGATACCCAAGATTACGCCACTCTTGTCAATAAGTGTCGTAAGGATGATTTCATTATTTGAAGCAATGTGGGTTTCTTTCCCAAGGATGCCGAATTCAATCGAGATTTGAGAGAAGCAATGTAGTTGGAAAACGGTACCGATACGACTAGCGGGTTAAGATATGCTTTCTGCTAAGATTTAGTCAGCGGAAGTAATTGTCGTTCCCTTCGAGCATTCCTAACCTAAACGAACTCTTTGTTCTAAGTGTTCTCGGTTTGCGTTCGATGAAGTTAGCGTCTGCAGTCCTCGAACAGTTCCACGCCTTTTCTTTGTCGGTTTACGATTCTGAGGATTCTTACGGTGTTTGAGGATTCTTCGTTTTCGTATCCCACTCCGCAGCGCGTATTCACCAACTATGAATAAAAATCGAAAGGGGAAAGGTTTAAGCCTACTAAAACAATTTTCCTTTGCAATTAGTGCTCCCTTCCTAAAACCAAAAGCAGTTTAAAACTTCGAGATAAAATAAGATCAACATTTTACTGGCCTAAAGGCATCATCAGATACAAGAAAATATAAGAAAATAGATGATAATGGCTACGGTGCCACTGCCCTGCCTCGCCCGCGCCAAAACCCTACCATCTTTCATTGAAAGCTTGGTGCCAACGACGCTCGTACTCCTTTATGATAGCTGCAAGTGCGACAGCCACAACGAGAGCCCAGTACCATAAGGTGTTGAGATGGTCATTCTTGGCGAACCACCGGGGCATGCTTATTGTAAGTACCACGTAAAACAAGATGAAGATGAAGAGTTGCATCCATAGAGTTTGGATCGACATGGTTAGTTCGGCTCGCTCGATTCCTTGGAACACGGCATCTTCCGGAAATCCTCGTCGTCGGTTTGCCATGGCTCAGTATGATAGTGATTTGGAGAGGTTGGGATGGTGAAGGAGATGAAGAGATGGAAAATGGTGGGGGGATATATATATAGGGGCGAAAAAGGTGTGTTGAGGAGGGAAATGTTTTGAATTTTGAATTTTGAATTTTTGAAATTTGGAGTTTGGAGGGTGCGGTTTTGCCGCGCCGAATGGGGTTGTGCTCGGCACTCGGTGCTAGGTTCTGCTCTCGTTCCTTAAGAGGCGTGGGAAAATATATATCCAAGAACGTTTCCTCAACGAACTAGTAAATAAAAATAGCTTAACGGGTAGTATGCGATAGTACCCTAAAATAAAGCATGATTTTCATAGATAAGCAGAAAATTACATTTATAAGCATAGATTTCTACTACAAAAGACAAGTTAAGACATAAGATTCTTCCTAGTACAAGTTGAAAAAATCCTACATACTCCTACGTGGTCCGATTTGTCTTAGTGTGCCACAAGTGCGACTACGACTCTCGGGATCTTATCCTAAGACTATTCTACTAGCGAGGTGGGAATCGCGTGCGGATAGGCATAAGATTTAAGATACAAGTATGCACGTAAACAATAATCAAGTACTAAAAGCAGCATATAAAGACTAGCTAGTAGTAAACGAAATAAGGCTTTTATTATCAAGCATAGCAATAGTACAACTTAGGAAATACCAAACATACAACGGTGATCCAAATCTTCAACATCCTACATCCCGAAGGACTACAACTGTTGCTAGATCTTATTTAAGGGCACCTAATGGTATCCTTGGTTTTCACAGGTCCTCTAGGACCTCGTCCTCCTCGAGATTCCTTTCATTACAGGGTTTTCTTCCTTAGTCACCTCATCGGCGTCCTTATCGCAATCGACTTTCTCCTCCACATCTCCATCCTCGAAGTTTTCCATTGGGGGTAGGACACCGAAAATTTCACGGAAGACATATAAGATTGGGAACATTTCAGGGAACCAAGGGTCCTCCTCCACAGGGATGGGGGTGTTTTGCTGTACCCTTGCGAAATCTCGCTTTTCTGCGAGCATGGCAGCAATGAAGTCGGGATTTTTCTGTAGTTGATTTGTCATGGTTTCTAGGGCGATCTTGAGCTGACGAGCTCCAGCCAACAGGTCGACTAGGTAATCCAGGTGGTTCATCTACAAGGAAGGACAGAGTTTAAACCTCAATTAGTAACATTTTGAGATAAAGTTTTGCAAATCACTAAAGAAGCTTGAATTTCTAAGTTCCACATTCGATCCTTGATTTATTTACCAAAAATCGGGATCATTACAGGGGTTGTGGTTAAATTGTTGTAAACCTAGACTTATTGCGAGGAGAAACCAGAGAGCTGAGAGACTTCTTCCCCGGGCTTTTACTTTCCGAAATTAATTGTTCACCCATATAAACTGAACAATCTGATTTTTACCTTTCTTATTTTCTTTTGTTTTCATGTAGACTATATAGGGCAAAGATTTTGAAAGTCATGGCTCAGAAAAGGAAACCAAATACTATGAGAGAGAGAGAAAGAGAGAGAGAGAGTAAAGGTGCATGATGCCTGTAAGTTTCTTAAACCCGAAAAGACTTCAATGTTTTTTTGTCTGTGTTCTGACTCTTCTTCCTCTGTTATCCGCTCGTTTTGGCTCTTCCCTTGCTTGTGCATACTATTTATAGTAGAAGGAGAAGAATAGCGAAGTGGTTCTCTCCACCCAGCCACATTCACCAGTGGGTTGTTGAAGAAAAACTCCCGTGCATTCCCCGCCTAATGTGGGCGGTTTAGGATTCTTCTCTCCTTTTTCTTCCATTTTTGCTAAACCATTTTTTATTGTTATTCTTAATAAAGTGGTTCTCTCCACCTTATTAAACGCGTTCACCATTGGGTACGTTGTGGGTTGTCTCCACCTTAATAGACACGTTCACCATTGGGTACGTTGGGGAAAAAACCTTTAGCGGGCGCCGCAGTTATCACAATTTGTTCCCATATAAATAGTCATTAATCATTATCTGGTTTTTTACTGTAAGAGGTTCAGATTGAAATTGTTTACAAGGGAAAGACTACAATACACCCCCCAAAATGTTCTGAATTATAGAGAAAATGTTATGAATCGTATTGCTAAAAAGTTACAAATCGTATAAAGGTTACGAGATACACCAAAATGTTATGAATCATAATGAAAATGTTACGAATCGTACTGCTGAAAGGTTATGAATTTTAGAACAAAACTTACGAAACACACTAGAATTAATGTTATGAATGAATCATAAAATATGTGCATATGATATAACTCTTTTAAGAGATGTGTAGATGAGCGAACGATTGTTTGATACGTCGGTATCATTTTAGACAAAACATTGCTAGACATCTAGTTTCATCAATTGAGTTAGTTAATCGCAAGTTTTTTTTTAATATCTCTATTATAAAACAGAAGGGTGTGGGGACAAGTTGTTGGAACGGCTTAGATTCATTTGATCCAAAGGCTGTAGTGCATCCTTTCACTTCCCGGTTAAGTGCCCATGGTTTTCACCTAAATCACACAATTGTCGTCCCCTTCCAATCGGAATGCGTAGTGCCGTAGGCACGGATTAACACTAGAATAATATATAACTACTTTGCATGCACATTAACTACTCTCGTATCTTAATCTTAACGTGAAGCCGAACCTCCAATGATAATTTATGAGTTCTTAATGACAATCCCGACTAATTTCTGGGCACGAAAACCCCATAAATGCTTCCCTCCAATTGTAGTAATTTATATTGTCCCCTAATGTCTTTTTCCTTTGTTTGGCATCTTCCTCTCTCTTTTTTTAAAGAAATTAAATAGACATCCTATTTAGAGGATTAATCTAGATGCATATCCTAATTGGTTTGAATACTTAGGCCCCGTTCTGTTAAGATTCTTATTTTTTAAGTACCTACCCCGTTCCGCTTTCTCAAATAAGTAGTTAAAAAATGACCTATTTTCAAATTTAAAAATAATGGGCTTACAAAAATAATTTTTTAATTTTTTTTTTGCAGGGTTTGATAGATCTCATCGAAATTTATCACACAAGATCTATATTATATATATTTTTATTTCAGTAAGCCTATTATTTTTAAGCTTGAAAATTGTAAATAAGTACTTATTTTTTAAGGGGGGAATCTGGAACACACCAAATTTTCCGCTTTACGAGACAAGTCATTCTCTCACAATACATCATCTTTAATTAAAAAAATAAGTACTCCTACTTATTTTAGTTAGCAAAACGGGGTCTTATGTTCTCATCCTTAAATTGGTTTAATGACTCATTTCGCTCTTATTAATTAACTCTCTCTCTCTCTCTCTCTCTCTCTCTCTCTCTCTCTCTCTCTCTCTCTCTCTCTCTCTCTCTCTCTCTCTCTCTCTCTCTCTCTCTCTCTCTCTCTCTCTCTCTCTCTCTCTCTCTCTCTCTCTCTCTCTCTCTCTCTCCAAAGTTTATAACTCTCATTTAATAAATGCAACTATCTCTCCCCATTTTTTTACCTTTCATTTACTACATTACCAACCAATTTTTTGAATATGATCAATTTCAAAATAAATCATGTTTTCATGAATTATTTTTTTGATAAACTTAACATGAAACATATTTAGGAACATGGTGAATATTTAAATTTACCATATTTTTTATGCTCAAATTCACCGTATTTACCATCATTAATTTGTGCAAATTCTCCATGAAAATTTAGGCTCAATAACGACAACCAATTAATTCATGAGTAATTTCTACAAATATACCATGTATTAGCATGAGATATTTCTGCATGTACTTAAATTGGTCATGTTTATCATGAGAATGCCACATACATCACCAAAAGGTATACGTGGTAAAAAAATATTAGATGAGTGGGTTAAAGATCTCAAACCCACTCATCAAATACTAATTTTCAAGTATTTTGATGAATTAGGTTCAAAAAAACTACTCCAACCCACCTATCAAAAAAGAGCACCAAAATTGGTGAGCCTCTCTCTCTCTCTCCAAATATATTGAGGTCACTCACCAAATGGTAGGTCCCTCCATTACTTGCCCTTTTAGCAATTTAATTTGATGTCCATTGAAGGATTTTACACATAAAAAAATTAAACAAATAGTAAAAACTAAAATGTGATGAATGGGTTGGAGTCACAAATTAACAAACTAAAAAATTAATGAGCCTTCAAAATGCCACATAGGTCAACAAAATCTACATTTGGGAAAATAAATTGACAAGAGAATTGGAAGATCTCTAATAGTTAAGTATAAGGATTTGGGGCAACGTGGTAAGGGATATAGAATTCTACTTTGTTTGTTTTGGGGTCTCGAAACCTTTGGGCACAGACTCAAATAAATTTTCTTTATCTATCTATTTTCACTCATTATTTTTAAAAACCTCCCCAAACCCAAAACTGATCTAAAATTTTGAGATTGATGCCTTTTCCCTTAATTTGTTCCTTTTTCTGTCCGTTTGTAATCTTTTTCGTCTACTAGTGAGAGTTAGAAGTCTGTGTTTTTTAGATCTTTTAACCACTGAAATGGCCTCCATTTTATATGCTCTCTTTGCCCCAAAAAGATTTTCCAACACGCAAATTGAGAACTTAAAAAGAATGTAATTTGTAAAAAAATAAACTTTTTCCCACAAATTACTAAATATCTACGAGTCATTTGTGAAAGAAGTTTAAACTTTGTTTTGACAAAAAGTGCATTCTATTAAACAAACCAAACAGTCTTTTTATGACTAATAACAAAGCGAACAGTCTTTGTCAAACCAATGATGTCTGTGAGTGTTTGTTGATGTTTTAACTTTGCTATGGTACAATCTCATTTCACCATTAGTCACATTTTAGTCCAACTTTTCCTTTATGGAAAATGAAGTCTTTTGTTTACAATTGACTGACGACCAAGTGCAAGAATAAGAAGTTTCCCGGCCAGGAGCTTCTCCATAATCTTTCCTTTTTTGCCAAGTTTTTACCAATGGTCACATTTTAGTCCAAATTTTCGATTCTTTTTGGAAAATGAAGTCGTTGTTTGCAATTGACGGACCACGTACTTAGGTCCCGTTCCGCTAAGGTTATTACTTTTCAAGTACTTATTTTTCGTTTTACGAGACAGATCATTCTTTCACAATACATCACATTTAATTCAAGACTAAGAAGTTGCCCAAGAGTTTAATTTCTCCGCTAAAGGACGTCATTGTTTACAATTGAGTGACTGACCAAGTGTAAGACTAATTTACAAGTTGCATGCCGTGGAGTTTCACCGCAATCTTTCTTTTTTGTCAAGTTTCCACTTTTAATCGCATTTTAGTCCAAATTTCCCTTTTTTTAAGTATGAAGTCATTGTTTACAATTGGAATGACTGAGTGCAAGATTAAGAAGTTGCCCATTAAGTTTCTCCGCAACCTTCCTCTTTTGCCACGTCGAACTCGAGTTGCCAAAGTCCTTTCCCCCCAAACTTGTATGTTTATTTTTCTTAAGTTTCTACTTCTTGAAAACCAAAACTGAACCCGAGTCAAAGGTAAATGCTAAGGCCACGACTCTTTCTTCTAGTGCCATGACACTTTCTTTCCAGTGACCATCATACCCTCCTTTAGTCAAATTGAGACACTCTTTTCTAGTTTCTGCTTCAAGTCTTCTTTAAATTTGAGTGGAGAAATCGAAGATCATGGCATGCCCTCTTCTCGCACACTAGTGACAAGCTTTCGATCTTTCTCTTGGATGTACATACAAATACATCTCTTCCTTCTCAGAAATAAGATAAACTACCCGGCCCCTCTCTTCCAAGGCCTAGATATATACATGCAATGCGAAAATCAAGTTGTTGAAAGGAAGATATAATGCTCGATTCCTATATCAGCGACGGCAATCGTGCACATCGTGCACCGCTGGAGGTCTTTCACGGTTATCGTTGGCACCGGAAAAGGTCTAGATGACATTTGGTCGTCCGCGGGCGTGGAAGTTTGACCCGGATCTGAATTCCAGAATATTTGCAAGCAGATGCAAATCTGTTAAAGACTTTAAAGTGACAAGAGGAGTGAAAGAGGAAAGCAACAAGGGACCTGACGAGTAGTCAGTGGCATTAGTGAATGCACAGGCATGCTAGGACTTGTCGCGTCCAATGTTAAAGGACTGGATGCCTTTATCTAATTTCTACCAAAAATGAATGGGTGACATAAAAAGGGCAAAATCACAAAAGGTTTGAGGTGGACTTCAATATTTCCCAACGGTGTGAGAAAGAAGAGAACATAAGTAAGAACTAAAACGACCTCATTATATCATAATAGCAAAGTAGATTTGGATACAAGGAAATGCAAGCGGGCATGGATAAAATAGAAGTACGAGGGAACTAGAAAAAAGTACAAGGTACTTGATAAAAAAGACATGTAAAGAAGCGTTGGGCTTTTTGATGGTGTTGGAACCCCTATTCCACCTTGCAAACTTGTATTCATAGGCGAAATACAAACTGCTCCAGATCTGAACTTAGTTTCCCGCCTTCTTTGGATCGCGCCAAGTGTCCCACTCTAACTCCCCACTCACACGTTCGGTGGTTTAAGGCATTTATTAGTGGTTTCTCCAAGTCATTGGGTCATGGACCAACTTCATGGTTAAGCCACCCCCTTTTTCCATGGGGCTTTAAAGATAATGAACCATTTGACTACCTAGTCAAATGGCCTTTGAAAGTTGGGGAATTTTTAGGCCGGTCCTAAAAATTAGGTTCGGATTTAATTTAGCCCTGCACAATTATTTGTACTTTTTATTCCAACCATGCCCCTTCACGCGCATCAGCGCACAAAATTGGAGAGCATCTAGTATAGAAAAATTATCTAATGCTCCATGAGCATTGGTGCACTATTAAAACATTGTTTAAATTTCAAAAAGCCATAACTTTTGTTGTAGATATTCATTTTTAAAAAAAATTATATTTTTGTAACCTACTCGACGATATCTACTAAACAAGATCCATATTGAATATGAAATTATGTAATATTAAAAAAATGCCCTTTGCTATGACAACTCTCTCTATGAGAACTATTTCTATAAGAATTATTTCTATGAGAACTATTTCTATGAAAATTATCCCTATAAGAACTGTTTCGAACAAAAATATCATTGGCTATATGAACTGGCTATGAGAATTATCAATTCTTATAGTCAGTTCTATGAGAATTATGTGAAATGACTATGTGAACTAAAAAATACATAGTTCAAATAATCTCACCACACACTAAAATACACAGTTCTCATAGAAAATACACAGTTGTCATGGACAATACTCAATTCTCATAGAAAATACACAGTTCTCATAGATAGTTGTCATGGACAATACACAGTTCTCATAAAAAAATACACAGTTGTCTTAGAAAAATACACAGTTCTTATAGATCGTTCTCATAAAAAAAATACACAGTTCTCATAGAAAAATACAATGTCTCCTTAGAAAATACACAATTCTCATAGACAATCAAACAATTTATGTTAGTAAAAGTACATTATTGGAGTATTTTCCATTCTCTGGTCAACTATTTTATGATTTTCCCAAGGAGATCAAAGTTACACAGTCAAACAACACCACATACAAATGAACCGAAAATTCCAGCCATTTACCGGGATTACCACCATGTCTTAAAAAAGTAATCAAAGTAAATAGTAATAGTCCACATAGAAAATGAATTGATTTAGAATTGAATTTTTAACTGTCAAGTCTCATAGTCAGTTCTATGAGAACTGTTCAGTTCTCATAGAGAACCGGCTATGTGAACTGAGTTATGAGAACAAGCTATGTGAACTGTCAATTTTTCTATGCTACATGAATAGACTATGAAAGCTGGGCTATGTGAACTGAAAAATACACAATTCAAATAGTCTCACTACACACTAAGATACACAATTCTCATAAAAAAATATATAATTCTCATAGAAAATACACAGTTCTCATGGACAATACACAGTTTCCATAGAAAAAACACAGTTCTCACGGACAATACACAATTCTCATAGAAAATACACAGTTCTTATATAAAAATATACTGTTCTTATATAAAAATATACTGTTCTCATAGACAGTTCCTATAAAAAAAAAATTACAGTTCTCATAGACAGGTCCTATAAAAAAATACACAGTTCTCATAAAAAAATAAACCGTTCACATAACCCCACAACACATAGTTTAGATAGCCCACTACACAGTTCACATGATCGAAAATACACAGCTCATATAGCTTCACTCCACACCAAAACAACTCTACCATCATAAAAAGAGATTCCAATTTCCAAAATCCACTTATATATACTTTACCATCACAAAAAAACCAAAGGAAAAAAGAAAAGAAAAATCAAAGGATAAATTAAGTAATCAAGCCTTTGTATGCATCAGAATCTCGCACCCAGGCTCCAACTGATTCTCGACAAAATCCCGACGTAATACTTCCGCCCCACCGACGACAAGACTGTCCATTAATTTCTTCAAAAAATCGAATCAAATTAAGATTTGATTACTTATCGAAATCGAGTCTCCCGACGCCAGCGATGCTTTCAAAACTCTAGCCATTGTGATCAGCGGCAGATTCAGATCGTCGTCGTCGCCGCTGAGGGCGGCAGCGAATTCAGATCTTGACTCGAAGAGCTGCGATCATGGTCTCGCCCACCTCCGCCGGTGATGTGGCAGAGAAGAACCAGGCATGGTGATGGCGGCGCGACGGCGACGATGTCAGAGAGGAGGCAGCGGAGGCAGTGGAGGGAGAGACATAGAGAGAGGTGGTGTTGCCGGTAGTGGTTTAGAGAGAGAGAGAGAGGGGTTTATCGTCTACAGGGAGAGAGGAGGAATGGCGAGACGTAGTTGACGATGCGGAATGAAAAGGGCAAAAAAGTCATGAGATAACATATCCGAGCCTAAACAGGTTTGGAAATAATATTCAGGGTTGGGATCAAACCGAGCCTAAAAATCAGGACCGGCCTCTAATTTACTATTGAAAGTTTGTTAAAAGGAGTCCCATATTCACTTTTTATGGGATTCTTCCAAAATGTAACCAACCTCACAAATCATGGGCTTATTATCCCTTCATTAACCGAAAAAAACATATGGAAAAGGCCCAAACCTTTTACCTAACTTGGATTATAGTTAACTGGGCCTTGTTTAAGCCCACATAAACTGGCCGAATTTAATTAAAACTTAATTAAATGGCCCAACAACTCTAACCCATGGTTTGGTGCCAAATTTGGGTACAAACAGATAACAAAAAATGTCTTTTCGTGGTTTTGCAAAACTAAAAGCAAGTCAAAAGCTGGTAGAGAAGATAGTAAAAAAGCACCCTTCGAAAGGCCACAAAAAAGTGTATGCTAATAACTACTATATGGAGAGGAAACAAGCCTACAAAAATTCCAAAAGACAACTTGCACGGAAGACCAATTTCATTTGATGAGAACACTAAAGCCTTGTTCTTCAAATCTTAAACCATGAATTCGACAATGTGAACTGCATGAAGTTACAACCATATACTCCAGAGAATCACAATAGTTATTTCAATTAGCTCTGACAAGTTTATCCATAGATAGTTGAATTTGGCAACCAAACTAGAGAAACATCACATCCAAACTTCAGCAAACTCTAAGGGGATGTTTCTCAGGTTTGCTCGAGATGGTAGACACAAACGTGCAATGGATTATATGAATGAGAAGAGGAAACTGCAACATACAAAAAAGTGTTATGGGTATGAGCGCAAGAACGATAACCGGAATGTCGACCCAAGATAAACGATCATTGAGCGTCATATATATGGCAGATCCGAAGGCTACCATCATGGTTACGATGGACAAGAAAAGGCAGAAAAGACCCATGATCACTTTCATCGGCAAAGAGCGAAAGAAATCCTTTTCTGCATAACGGGCAGTGAGAATTCCTAAAAACATCAACACTGAGGTGGATGCTGCAAACATCGACAATGCGTTGGACACGACAAAAACCGTGAACGCCTCATACTTCAGAAATATAGGCAGGCCAGTCCTCTCATCGTTACCTCCAGGAACAGTAAAAGCCGTTGTAAACATAACAGCAGCAATGAGGGTGCCGACAACCATGCCTGATGCTGCAGTACTCTTCAGCCACCTCTCTCCCTCTTTTGCTAACTCTTTGTGCTCCTCAGTGAATAGAGTTACAGGTGTTTTGCTGTTTTCATTGACTTCTTCTTTGCACTTGGGTTGCACCATATTCTCAACCTCCTAGATAATTACGTAGAACAAATAAATTAAGGCGCAAATTAAGCAGGACCATGCTTTATGGTTGGAAAAAGGAGCAATGTGGAAACACATGCCACTCAGACAAACAAAAAATTACAATTCGAAAGATCTCCAGTTCAATGGTAAGGCTATCGAAGATTCGAAATTATGACCATCTAATCAATCATTATTCTAATTTCTCTCTCTATCTCCCTCCACTCATTACCCCTACTTCGAATTATTACTCTCATAAAAAATTTCTCAAAAACTCATCCAAACACAGCATAAACCCTTCACCCCTAGAAAGTTACCTCATTCTCACTTTAGCTCTTAAACGAAATGTTTGGTTTCTATTTAGTTCTTAAGTAGTCAATTTTGGCACTGTTTACCCAGGGACAAGTACTGCCAACTTCTCAATGAAAAATGACATTTGTTGAAAGGGCCAAAGTGGTAAAAGTGTAGTACTTAAGAGGCGAAACTGAGAAAGGTCGAATATTTGAAAGGGTAAAGTGGGACGACATTTATTGTGACGACGCCTTTCTTTGGGGGACATTGACAAAAAATCAATCTATGAAGGAGCATAAAGAAAAAAATTGGGTTCACGATTAGGTCATATTATTGAGGGAGAAAGTGCATTACCCTTTGTTTAATAAAAAGACATTAGCTGAACAAAATTTTGGATATGACTACCTTAAACCATTGAAGTTCCCTTTGCATTTGTAGAGCTGGCCCAGAGACACGTTCAAGCTGACCAGGAGGAGACAACTTGGCAGCTAGATGCAAAAAGTTGTTACCAAATATATCATGTCGGTGTGCCATAATGTTCTTCCTCGTTCCAAATCCATGTATGAGGCTAAAGATCTTCTCTTGCCGCAAGATAATCACATGTGCAAAAATTGTTCTACCTTTACTGTCTTTTCTCCATATGATTGGAGGATCACATTTTATTAATTCAACAATAAACTCCAATATCCCATGCTTAACGGCATCATAGATCATTTCATCAATTCCAATATCAGAAAGTTGTGACTCACTCAATTTTGGTATCTCCTTACAAATGCAACTGAGGATTCTAAGGGCTTCACGATGTACCAACTTTCTATGATATATATCTGGGACTGCAATTCAAACAAAAAAATCTATGTTAAAGAAAAAGTGAAGTGCCATGTAAAAATGAGAATTTCATCTAGAGTATCTTCATACCAAAGTTTTTCAAGAGGCCTGAAACCAGTTCTCCGAACAGGCTCATTGCTGCAAAAAAAGACATATATGAACAGTTATACATCATAAGCGAGCCTAACATTAACAAGTATCAACTGAAAATTTCTCTAAGAGAATGTCTCTGCGTATTTTGTCGAATAAAAATGCATTTAGCATGGGATACTGTCGAGTATCACCACTTGTTGAATAAATTCAGCTTAAATGCCCTTGCATGCTGATCAAAAAAAAAAAAAAATGCCCTCGCATAAATTATCTTGTCAATATCACAATGCCAGCCGAATCCAACTTATTTTGCAAAACCTTTTTTTTTTTTGTTGGAAGTGCGGAACATTGTTTTGATAAGGGTGGAAGTCGAGAATATTCATTTGTGTACAGTTTTCAAGAGTAGACCATTTGTCAGGAGGAGAAAAAAAAAAAACTCCACCAAGCAAACACCCCTCATGTTGAAGGCTTGACTGCTTGAGGCCAAGAACCAATTACATGCCTACACCAATTATCGTAAGAAGCCTACTGAAAACACAAGACCAATACCAAACAACAACAAAAAGCCCCATGATTCTTCAACCAACGGAACCCACTGATTCACCAAACCCCTGAGAAGTAGCAGCAGGGGAATCATTATCCATTTTCTTGATCTGTCAAATTACTTACATTAATGGGAAGATGACGAAAATGGTATTCGAAGTTTTGAGATTCTAACACTTTTGGTTATTGCCATTCGAATTGCATTACATAAACAGATCAACTCTTTACTTAATCTGTTTCAAATAGGTCTGTTTGTACTTCCCTGGCTTGTTCTAGGATTTCAAGAATAGTTTATATGATAAATCCTATGACATGGTGTACGAAAGTTATCATTTATTAACACCGGCTTGAATGTGAATATTTAACGAATGCCTGTCCATCCATAATGAACCGTGAGGTAATAGAATATTTGAATGAAGTAGCCCAGCTTTCGTTGCATATAGCTGGGATCGACGAAAGCATTTATACACCCATCCACACACACACACACACACACAGAGACTAGTCAACATGCCTTTGCTAATTATATTTCCTCTACGATATGGTTGTTGTTGGACTCCTCTCGTATTCTCTTCATCACTTGATAATGGTAATGGTCCAGTACGATGTGGCAATATATGTACATTGATACCTGCCATTAAAGTAAAAGTAAACGAAGTCATGCCACACCATCAATTTTGTAACTACATAATACATAGAAACAAAACCACATAAAGAATTTATTTTAATCAATTAATAGAGTGAATCACACTTGACTATGTGGTGAAGTAATCATGAATTCTTCAAACATTTTCTTGATAGTAAGAGAACCAATTATTAGCGTTTAGCGAGAGCAAAGAAAATTATGGGGTTTTGGGAACCAATTACAAAATCTACTCCATCAAAATGCATTTTGCAAAATAAACTGGAGAATGCAAGATTCATTCTCATTATAACTAAAAATATCAATAATCTACAGCTAAAATCCACAATTTACAAAATAACCGTCTCCCCAAGAGTTTGACGAGAGAGGATAAATTCATGTCATTGGTTCGGATGAGCATACTCCAAAATCCCATTTACATCTAGAGTGATGCTGAACTGTGTACATATAACCGTGTCTCAAATATTTCGTAATCAAAATTTGAGCAAGACTTGTCCGCATAGAAAGCTATAAACAGGGGAACTCACATGAGTATATCCATCTTCTCCAAAACACGAGTTTAGTGCCACTTGGAAATGCAGATGGCTTTTGAGCCAATATTCTAAGGGTGTACTTTCCGAAACGATCTTTAGTAAGACCCAATTTTGGGTACTCTTCCAGTAGCTCCAAAGCAACATCTGCGATAAGAAAGAACAAGCTTTAGGATTAATTACTTAAGCAGCTTATGCAATAGGAAAGAACAAGCTTCAGATAATTATAGATAAAGATAAGTGTGTACACTAACCATAGATTTCGGCACTGATCAGGCAATGCAGCAGCGTGGAACCATAGTGGCCTCTCTCTGGACTTAGCTCACCAATGGGTGTTACTTTGTAGAGGTAATGTACCATATCTTTCCGGTTATATAGAGAAGCCACAATAACAGGGATGGCACCATCAATATGTTGATCATTTGAAATTGTAACCAACTTGGGATTCTTGTTCACTATTGCTTTGGCTAATTTTGTGCATCCACTGATGGCAGCAAGAGAGAGGGCTGTGCTACCGAATTCATTTGTGATTTCCAAGTCATCTGCTGACATTACTTTCACCAACTTCTCTGCAATCCCTAAATGTCCAGCCAGAATCGCAACATGAAGAGCTGTATCCCCTTTGGATGTAATCCTTGCACTGACAGCGTTGTCATGCAGATCAAATAATCTCTTTGTTTCTTTCCAATCCCCATTTTCAATTGCGTTGTACAAGGTCTGATAACTAAGGTGATGAAACTTATCTGGGGAACAATTCATTTCGAGTTACTATGAAAAGGACAATGGAAGGAAGTATGAAAAAAGATGGGAAGACTGGAATGCAAATAAAGAGAACAATAAAAAGAAAAGAATAATGTAAAGAAAAGAAGGTAGTAGCGTTGGTGGTTCTATCCTGTACCTGTGAAGGAGTGGATAGAGACTTAACAGCATTAGTGGGCCTAGTGGTCACAAGCAGAAGCTGAATGATCTTATATTCTTGGTAAACCTTTCACCTAAGTTAATCTTAAACTTGAGGCAGAGAAGTTGCTTTAGAAGAAGTCACCAAGCATGGAAGAGGGAATTCATCAAAGCGCTTAGAAATGTATGCTTCTGGTTTTTTTGGGCCTTAGATAATTAGGAAGTTTGAGGCGCGAATGTTAAGACTGGCAAGGCAATAAGATACCAAGGCTTTCAAAGTGTAATATATAGTGCAACATTTGATACAAGAATTGTGCAATCAATCAGTAAGGTTCCTTGGAAACGAATGCTGGACTTCAAAACATATGCAAAAGTAGGCGTACTTTGTTAACATGTTGTTGCAATTGGGGAAAGAAAAAAAAATGAGATGACAAAACATAAAGGGCGTGAACGAGTAAAAATTCAAAATTTTCTTAGGAATTACTGTTTTATGCTTAACAAGTACGTCATGATACTATACTTTTAAGACTTCTTACCATTCTCTTCACCCGAATCTTCATGGTCATCTCGTCGTCTCAAATGTGATGGAGCCAGGTGCTCCCATGCATCTTTGGCAGAAGTAGTTTTCCTGAACTTTTTATATATGTCTGGTCCGCATGACAATTGAATGGCATGTAAAGCCACTGCATTCTTTTTTGTCCAGTCCTCATAGTCATCAGCATCTTTCGCTGGTTGAGGTATCTTCCCAGTTACAACATCCCACAAGCCTTGACCGACCAAGTACCTTTTCAAGCATACTTTCCAGTATTCATAGTTATCTTCTGTGAGTTGTTCATGAACAATTCCAAGCATTGCTACGCTTGCACTTCCCATGCTTGCTCTAAAGGAGTATAGAAAGATAAACAGCAAATTAGACCTGAGTTTGGAGGAAGAAAATGGTGTCACATGGTGCATGTGCAAAGCCATGTGGAAATTCCTTCGAATTTGACATAAATACATCATATACAGAAAAGAGCACCGCGTAAAAAATTAGTCCTTTAGTAGCAGTTAATACGAGTAAGAGAATCCATGTCATAGTCATTTGACTCATTTCTGTACATTCAACAAGCTCTAACTTGCCTCAATTCCCTGGTGAAAAATGCTGGTCTGCTTGAAAATGGCCTTACATATGCAAAAAAAAAAATTTGTGTGGAAAGACAAATTCTTCATATTGCAATTATGGCCATTAAGTTATAAAAGGAAGATCTGCATATTGGAGTCGCCACTTGGGTTTGGGGGCTAATGTACTAACTACTAAGTGGGATGGTTAGCCTCTACTCTATATCATTGGTTCATTGTTCTTATTGATGCATGAACGACAAACCATCGACTAGGTAGGTTTTGGGAAGAGGGTTTAACACTCCAACTCTTGAGCTGCATGATCGGGAAGAAACCAAAATAGAACTTGAAACACTAGCAAAGGTGCAGCCAGGATTGGACATTTCCATGACTGCAGTCTTCGCTGTGTATTTTAGTGCCTTTTATGGCTTCTTGCTGCACAAAGCAGTGGGGGCTCAAGAGGTTTACATTGTAAAACTCTAGGGCCTCGTTTGATTCGCGGACTAAAAATGATGGGATTAACAGTTCTAGGATTAATAGTCCCTGGATTATTTGTCCTGGATTAATTTCATCTCTAATTTCACCCAATCCCATGTTTGATTCGCGTGGGATTAATTATGGGATAAGGAATAATATTTTTTTTTTAAATTCAAAAACATTTTTCGAAAAAGGAAACTTTTGAAAAAGAAACATTTTAAAACAAATAATTTTGTGAAACATTTTTATTACAAAACAATTTGGGAAAAGTTTTTTTTTTTGAACTAAATTTTTTTTTAAAAAATTTTCTTAAAAAAGTTGAAAATCAATTTTCTGAAAGAAAAAAAAAACTAGTTTTTGAAACTTTTTTTGAAGAAAAAGGTTTTTTGAAAACATTTTTCAAACAAAATAGTTTTTGAAATCATTTTTTGAGAAAAGAAAGTTTTAAAAAACATTTTTGGTATTTTTTTAACAAAAATAATTTCTGAAAACATTTTTGAAAATATTTTTTTTTAAAAGTTTTTGTAAAATAAGAAAAGTTTTGAAAAAATATATTTAAAAAAAAAGTTTTTTCAAAACAATTTCTGAAATTAATATTTTTTAAAAAAAACATTTTCTGAAATTAATATTAAAGAAAATAATTCTGAAAATGCTTTTTGAAATCAATCTCAATATCATCGAAATATTTTTGAAAACAATTCCTTATTTGTTAATCCTACGTAATCCCACCTCCCCCCCTAGGATTATTTAGTACCCCTCATATAGGGATAAAATTAATCCTGGGATTAATAATCCCGACAGTCATTTCGGGAACCAAACGTGAGATAACTCAGGATTAGGTACATTTAGTCCTATCCCAGGCAGTTAATCCGCGAATCAAACGAGGCCTAGGAGTAAGAAATTGTGATTTCTCAATGGGAGAATGAACAACGCAGAAAAAACAAGAAGGGCCAGGCCAAACATGTTTTGGTTTATATAAGAGGATCTATATTGGTCTCCCCTTGATCTCACAACTAGTATTTGGGCAGTTCCTAGATTCAGGAAGTTATGGCAACATAAGAAGGCAAGATTAAACATTCCACCAAATTTAGGAGAAAGACAGGAACAGTGTAATATAACAGTGCAGGAGAAAAATGAATATGCACAACAAATGTACATGATCACACTTCTAATAGATGAACCATTTATCGAGAAATGGTGATAAAGATTAAACTACATGACTATATCTTACCTCTTAAGCTATCCTAACCTTTGACTAATTATAAAGGTTAACATTTTGAATCAGTAAACCTAACACATACTCACTAGTCCCCCATCTTTTCAATTTTCTTTTGGTAGCCTTATATCTCTTTCTCTAATCATATGAACATGACAAGCTAGGTGAGCTTTTCATTCTTTTACTTTTCCAGATAACAGTACAGTTCATTACGTATGGAAGTGAGATCCTACTTCACATTCATTATAGTGGACGAGGTACATCCACAGTATTCTTCAACTCCTAAGTTCAACATCTCACTTCCAGTACACAACTTTTTAGTTTGGACATGTTAACTAATACGAATGGCCCTGAGAACAAAAGATTATTCATGACCAGATGACAAATTTAGGAAATTAGGATAATATCAATAAGGCAACTCCTAAGTTCAACGTCTCACTTCCAGTACACAACTTTTTAGTTTGGACATGTTAACTAATACGAATGGCCCTGAGAACAAATGATTATTCATGACCAGATGAGATGACAAATTTAGGAAATTAGGATAATATCAATAAGGGAATTGATTTTGGCACTCCCCTTTGGGAGTGCAGTTATCAATTGGGGGAGTGCCAAAATCACTCCCCTATCAATAACTGGACTGATATTTGCACAGAGTGTGCTGGAATGATGGAAGTTATAATAACAATTGAAAAGAACATGAGCTAGGTTCCTAACATCAATTAGAATGTGTTGCACAACGTTGTAAAGTGTTTAGAGTATGTGTTATTTAATACGTTCACTCTATTGGAACTTTTTGCGCACAAAATCCACGTAGTTCTGTTGCGTTAGTTCTATTTTTCATTCTGTCAATTTACCTATATGACAATTTTACATTAACTTGTAGCTTTAGGAAAGAGATGATAATATGATATTGTCAGACGTTGACCAAATACTGTCAGATAATGATTTTGTTCATGTTGCAAGAAGACTCTTTGATTAAAGACAAGCACGTGAAATCAATAGGTTAAAGTAGTGCAACCAGGGATTGTATATCGTGTTAGCGGGCAAGGCAAATACCTTGGGAAAAGCCTACAGCTTTCTGAGAGATGGTCGAAAAGAAGAGCAAACTTAACTCTGTAGGTTTATTGACTCATTTCATGGTCCTCTTATATTTCTCTTACCTTTTCTTTTTAGTCCAGCTATCGATTCATACCTCCTTGACCAGTTGCAACAAATGGGCACGTTGATATCCAGATTGATTTCGAAAAGGATTGGAAGAAAAAGGGATCATGGATAGGGATGTTTGGATAAAGTAATTTGGGCAGAGCAAATATAAAGAGAGATATTTAGCTTATAAGTAATCAAATCTAGAGTTGAACCCAATGATGGACGTAGGATTTTAACATTGGGTGGGCGAACTTGAAAAGAAAAAAATTTGTTAACATACATAAGATGATATCAATTTCAGCCAATATAAAATTGTAAAAAATATCTACAAGAAACTTCTGTACATATAATTGATGAACAAATACAATTACTAAACATGGTAATATACAAACATATATGCAAACAATTCAAGGAGGTTGGCAACTAAATTAATTTCAAAAGTCTTTGGTGGGCGCGCGGGTGTTAGATTTTTCAAAACTACGTTAGGCAAGCGAACTTACATAATTTAAAATTCATGAAACTAAACTACAACAATTCTAAGCAAATTTTGAAACTTAGGTAGGTTGTCGCCTGGGCTCATCTGTCCTTCGGTCCATCCTTGGTTGAACTTGAACCTGCTAATACAACCCTCTATTTGGTATTAGTTAATCCCTTTATAAGAGCTCTCCAATGACAAGTAATTTATCTTGGGAAAACCATTATTTGGCCAGAGTCTCGAAACATGACCTCTAGGCTCTAACGGTTTGCCAATTGTCAAGCCAAATAAATAGCTTTATCCTTCTCAAGCCAAATTTGGCACAAGAAATGGGAAAGCGTTAATCATCACATCAGCATCTATGCGTTGCTATGTACACAGTCAAAATCTCCATGATTCTCGTAATTGGGTTAAGTCAAAGAATGATTTTGTCACCATTGGAACAACTTTATCGAAACTTAGCAAAATAATATTGCAACAAGCCGCAAAAATGACTGGCAGTGGCTAATCACAGAACATGTTCCTCGAACCCTAATCCTTCATTTTAATCTTAACATGAAACGAGATATTACGAAACTAGTACTACAAGGAGTCTATATTAGGTCCTTTTTGTATAATAGGACGTGCGGTTGCTGGTTAGGCTTTGAGGCATTCAATACAGAATGAATAACCTTAAGGTGACTAATCCCTAATTCAAAGGATTCTTAGTAATCATGTTGGGTTTGTGAAACTTGATTCGGTTTGATTTGCACTTCGCTGATATAAAGGGTGCGACCCAGCGTAACTCTTGTACTCGAAATACATAGTGAAAACTAGTGGAAGCCATCAACGTTTTGGGTCAACGTTTTGGATAACCACGTAACCTGCGTGTTTTTTCAATTTGCCTTCTTTACTCGATTGTTCTTCGAGCATTATGAATTGTGATTTGGCCAAATTTTTTCCTTTTCTTGACAACGTCAGGCCAGCTTTAATCCCTTGAGGATGAGAACCCTACCACGAGACATTAGAGAGAGGTGGGAGGGAACTAACAAAAAATTCAACCCCTTGCGAGTTGCGTGGGGGTCAAGACCCGGGACTTATGATTTACTACCTCTAAGGTCTCGGGTTTGAAACCTCATAAGTGCTACCAACTCCCTTGGGGCTGGTTAGTACGGAGCAACTGCTCCGACTTTAATTGGGCTCTCCGCAGATGAGCGGTAGAATTAGGCCATTAGTATTAGTCGAGGTGCGCGTAAGATAACCAAACACTTAGTTATCAAAAAAGACAAATAAAGAATTCAACAGAAGGAGGTGGCATAAACATACAACTAGTAAGTTGGTGAAGCTAGGGCTTTGGCAGCTGTACATCCTTTGTATTCCGAACATCAATTTGTATGTATCCGACTGTTCTCGCCGTCCGAAATGGTTTCGCAATCGCTTGGGTTTCGGCATTCTGAACTCCCATTTCCATGCCGTTTTTAGATTCATAAGTCCAGTCCGTGCGGGGAATCCAAAATTAGCTTCAATATTCACAATTGCTTCTACGCAACCGTCACCGTTTTCCTATGGCTTAACCACGGACTTTAATTTTTCGGAGTTGTACTCTGTTGAAAGCTACGATTATGCCTTCAGAGGGTCGGATTGAAAGCTTAGGCCTATTTGAGCGGCTAGAGGTGGTGGCGCTGTATCGGGTTCGCGGTGGCTTTGAGGTGCAGGAACGGCGGCTCCATAAATTTCAAAAAGAGCGTTCAACAATTACTTTTTAACGAATGGTGCTACATCTGTACCAGTATGGACAAACCTCTTTTTTGTTCCTTTTTGGGTCTAAAAAAATGATTGGAACCGCTCATTTTATTTAAAATACTTTATTTACAGCTCTTATGAAAAATAAGCTCAATTCAATATCGGTTAAGATACCTACAAAACGTCCAACTTTGTTCCAGAATTCAAGCCTAAATTCTAGAGCAAGGTTTGGATGTTTCGTAAATATTCTTACCGATACCGGATTGAGCTTATTTTTTGCAAGGACCATAAACAAAGTATTTTAAACAAAATGAGCGGCTCCGATCATTTTTTCAAGACCCAAAACGAGATTTGTACCCACTGCACCATTTTTTTTTTTTTGATCGGCCCCACTGTACCATTAGACTTTCTGCTTTTTAACTATCCCGCTTCGTAACATAAATATACTTCCTCCCTCCTTTTTTAACTATCCTACTTCGTAACTCCAATTTATTAAGAAATGTAATATCATCATTATACCTTTCACATCAACTTTTATCTCCATTTTTCCTACTTACCCTCTATAGAGACATCATCATTACACTTTTACTCACTAATTTTTCAAATTGGAATCTACTATTAGGAATAAAATTGAAAATGTACCAACTTTTACCCACTAACTTTACAAAATGGACACTTATTAAGGGACAGCCCAAAATAGAATACTGGACTTTAAAAAGGGGATGGAGGGAGTACCATTTTATACAATACTAAAAACAATGCTATTAGAAAACATAAAAAGTACCTAAGATTTTACAACTATTCTCAATGAAATTTTACGTTTTGAGCCAAGCAAGATTAAATTGGCCGACAAATCTACTAATGGAGTATTATTCTTTTCGGGCAAATTGTGGCGAATAGGTATGCACAAATATTATTTTCTTTAGAAATTTAGAGTCGATTTCCGTTCAAAGAGATGCCCAAAGCATGATATTGATGCCAAAAAATTATTCTTTATTCTCTATTTTGCTTTCAGTTTTTGTCATTAAAAATATGCACCTTGTTTGGGTTAATGTGTTAGATGTTCAATTATGAATTATATAAATTGATGGGCGTTTAGAATATAAAGTTGAGTGTTCAAATAAAGCCTAATTCTCTCTCGGGGCTCTCTCTCTCAAAATCTCCAAATCCTAGCCGTCAACAGCCCTTCCCCTCCTTCTTAGGCGGCGGGAGGGGAGGGATCCTCTCCCCGTTTTCTCCAACCTCTCTCCCTATGTTCTCTTCCCCCCACTGTCGAACCGTCTTCTCTCTCAACCCACAACTGAAGTTCGGGTGTCCATTGATAACTTTTCAGCTAGATCATTTTTCGGCGACGTTCCGGGGCTTTGATTTCAGTGGTTGCAGGTAAGATGTTGTCCACCATCGTTCTCAGCCTCCATCTTCTCAGATCTGTGACCTGACGCCGTCTACCGTGTTTGCTGGGCGACCACCTCCCAACAATGTGTTCCTATTTTGTGAAGCAGAGGTGGTGGTTACGAGTCTATCAAGGTGGTTGCAAAAGAGTGGCAGCCGATGTCTCGGCGGTGCTTCTTTTATTTTGTTATTTGTTTTAATAATGTCCTCCTTCGGGAGGTTTGTCCTCCTTTAGGGGGTTTTTCTCATTATGTATGCGCTTATATGCTCTTTCTATTGGAGTGTCCGATCTGTGGACTCCCAACCTTCCCCATGGGGATCTTTTGATGAATACTACCACTCAATTTTTGACCCAAAAAAAAAAAAAAAAGCCTCAAGCACAATTAATACAGGAAAAAGTTCAACAACAAAAAATATGTTGGGGTGTTCATTTGACGACCCAACCCCAAAGGTGGAGTCGCCTCTGGGTGCAAGGCCATATTTTCAAGTTGCCCCCTACATTTTCATTTGAAAACTAAAATTTACTTTCAAAATTCTAAGAGGCCCGTTTAGTTGCACGAAAAGGATGAGAAATAATGAAAAAATCAACTTTTATGTAACTTTTTATGTGTTTAGTTATTAGAAAAGTTGTAGGACCAACAGCTTCAATTTTTCCACTGGAAAACACTTTCCTGCAAAATGTGTCTCACTAAAAGAAAGGAATTTTACTTTTTCTACAAGATTGATTGTCAAAAGAACACACACATGAAAATAAAGTTTATTTTCATTTACTTCATCTTACTTAATTTTTTCAGGAAATCTATTTTTCACACATCATTTGCGACAACTGAACTGAGCTTAAAGATTATACAACACACAAGGGGCTGTGTTTACAAGAGTGCTTATTGATAAAATTGAAACTGAGAAAAATACTATGAAATCTTGAACTTTTTAAGTTGAAAAGATGCTTTGATGGAAATATCAAGAGGTGAATTTTGATTAAATTATTTGTGATTGTTCTCTTTTAGCATTATTATTTATGGGTGTTATGTGTTTATGGTCATAGCTAGTGAAGAAGTGATGATTGCATGTGGTGTGCTGGTGAAGAAGAGGTGACTACATGTGGTGTGGTGGTGGCGGAGTTGAAGTGTGGCGGTGATGATTGTAGCGAAGGTGGTGGTTGTAACGGAGGTGGTGGTGGTAGAGAGATAGCAGTGGTTAAGAGCGGTGCAACTGCAAGTGGTGGCAATAACGAGTGGTGATGTAGTCATGGTGGCAAAAAAGTGGGGTGAATGTTACGTACGTACGGTGGAACACGATAGGAAAATGAAAAGATAATGATGGTTTGGAATGGTGGTGGTGGTGTTAGAGAGATGGTGGTGAGGGCAGTGGTAGTGGTAATGATGGTGGGAGCTGTGGTAGTGGTGATGGTGATGATAGTGGTGGATACATGATTTAGAATGTGGAGTAGCACTGTTCTTAGAGTTGTCGTATATTTTTCAAAAAGATGAGGAGAAAAGTTATGTGTAACGTCATTAGGTGATGTGTCTTGTTTTTGTCTTAGTGGTTTTTGTGGTGGTTTGTTTGTGGAGTGTTTTGTGTCGGGTTTGGCTCGTTGAGTGTTTACATTGTTTTAGGCTTTTGGTGCGGTTGGCTTCTTGTCATCCATTGGTGTTGATTCTCGGGTGGCGTTTGTGCCGGTGTATCTGAGATCTGTTTAATCTTTGTGTTTTTTCAAAGATTAATAAAAATCTTTTTGCTTAGGAAAAAAAACCGTCAGACTTTAGTTTGACCTGGGCTTTCTTTGTTCCTATGAATGTATAAAGACTTTATTTATTGTGGTTTTTAAACGAAAGCAATCGAGTTTTTTTTTTTTTTTTTTACAATCCAACCATTTATCTTTTAAATTGTTATCTTTTTATCAGTTTTGTGGAAAATCAAATTGTTGGAATACCAACAAATTCCGAGTCCACTAGTGTAAAATATAACTTCTTATGAAACTGGAGTGGCACGTGTCACTTCTCACCACCGAGTTGCTTCGTGCTTAGGTGTTGATAGTAAGTGTAGCGATCATGGAGTCACGGTGGTATTGATGGCGGCAATGTAGTAGGGGTGGTAGTCATCGCACTGGTGTAGTGGTGATGGTGGAGCTAGCGATGATGGGGTAGAGGTAATGGTGACAACAATATATAGCATGGTAGTGGTGGCGGCAATGGTAGAGATAGCTTATAGTGGTGGTGGTAACGACAATGAACTAGTTATGGTGTGATGATGGCGATAGCATTATGGTCGTGGTAGTGACGGCAGCGGTGGAATAATTAATGGTGGTGGCCTGTTATATATATAGTAAGGGATGATATACAAGTATTAACAAATTCAGCAATAATTTGTGGGCAGCTATATAATTAATTTAGTTTTTAAGCCTCCATTTTAATGAAAGAATTCTGAACACTTTAAAACTAAATGCATCAACTAATAAGGAATTAAGCATGTTTGACAACTATATATCGTAGTCATAGTTAATATTTTAGGTTTCTATTAAAATGTAGAGTTAAAAAGTCACAAAAAAAATTAGCAGATCTGAAATTATAATCTAAAATTTGGATCTTTCGATTGTTGTAGACACGCACGTATACTCTTTATGGGGTCAGGCCATCTAGATTTTGCCTCATCCCCAGTTTTAAACGAATCATCTGCTAGAACATTAATAGAAAAGAACCCTCCAAATTAATAGTAAACCATAATAGTCAAATCCTCTGCTAGAGCAATAAAATAGGTTTTTACTAAATTTTTTGTCTTCAGATTAATGACAATGTTCAAAATTATTTTTGCTGACTAGTATATCAATTATATATTATTCAATCACAAACAATTTACATACACACTCACATCTGTTGGTGGGGCCCATACACACTGGATAACTTGATGCATGTGAGATTATGAGTACAATAACTTGTCTAAAAATCAGTGAAAACATAACTTTATTCATTGAGGCGGTTCTGGAAACACATATTTTGTATGTGACCCATTTTGAAGTCTCACGCTAATGATCGGTGCCGTTCAGTTTGTTTAAAATATTTTTTTTAAGAGTCTCCGTAAAAAATCAACTCATTCGGATAGTGTTAAGGGCTTGATCAATATTTGTTCCTAAATTTGATAGGAATAAAAAATCAATCAATCAATCAAAGCCCATACCAATATCTGAATAAGTTAATTTTTCATGGCAACTCTTAAAAACATGTTTTAAACAAATTAAACGGCTCTAATTATTAGCGCGAGGCTCTAATTTTTTATTTTTTTTATCAAAATATATGTCTCCGAAACCGCCGCTCATTCAAAATAGTATATTGACTCGAGAAACTACCTCTTGTGAGGAGAGAGGTGACCCGTAGGTAATCAAAAAGAACGCTCCAATGGGGGAAAAAAAAAAAAACTTTTTACAAGGAGAACAACCATGCTACATAGTGAGTACATACACGACAATTCAATCACGGTCCAACCACAATCTCTCACGCCTCCACGTGTATGTACGGGGTTGTGGTTAAATTGTTGTAAACCTAGACTTATTGCGAGGAGAAACCAGAGAGCTGAGAGACTTCTTCCCCGTGCTTTTACTTTCCGAAATTGTTCACCCATATAAACTGAACATGCAATCTGATTTTTACCTTTCTTATTTTCTTTTGTTTTCATGTAGACTATATAGGGCAAAGATTTTGAAAGTCATGGCTCAGAAAAGGAAACCAAATACTATGAGAGAGAGAGAGAGAGAAGGAAACCAAATACTATGAGAGAGAGAGAGAGAGAGAGAGAGAGAGAGAGAGAGTAAAGGTGATACCTGTAAGTTTCTTTAAACCAGAAAAGACTTCAATGTTTTTTTGTCTGTGTTTTGACTCTTTTTCCTCTGTTATCCGCTCGTTTTGGCTCTTCCCTTGCTTGTGCATACTATTTATATTAGAAGGAGAAGAATAGCGAAGTGGTTCTCTCCACCCAGCCGCATTCACCAGTGGGTTGTTGAAGAAAAACTCCCATGCATTCCCCGCCTAATGTGGGCGGTTTAGGATTAATTCTTCCCTCCTTTTTCTTCCATTTTTGCTAAACCATTTTTTATGGAAAAAAAACCTTGAAAACATTTTAATTTGGTGTCCGGTTTTGACTTGGATCACGAATCCGATATGAAACCATATGCATCGGGAAATGGGAATTGGCCGTATGGAAGCAATTTATAGTCTATGTGGTGCTGCGGTATGAAACAGCTAATAAGAAAGCCCGACACATTATGTCAAGATTGAAAATGTTGATGCTATCTATCGAAACATATTACGCAGAGATAACATTAACTATTGTGCATCATTGATTGATCTATCCCTATGTTATTACTCTTATCTCGTTGTGTATTTGGCCTCCCATGCTTGATTGATCATGTAAGTCTAATTGGTTTCCATAAATATATATATATATATATATATATATATATTTTTTTTTTTTTTTTATTTTTTGAAAAGAAGAAGAAATAATGCATTTTCACACTCTTTCCTTAAATGAACACAATAAACAACTAATTTTCGACGTATCAAAAAAAAAAAAAAAACACAATAAACAACTGTTAACAGGGGCGGAGCATTCAAGGACCTAAGAGCATCCACAGTGGAATAAGCAAAATAAAAAATTGTTAAAGTTAGCAATGTTGGATCAAAAAAGTGCTCACATTGGAATAACCAAACCTAAACCTCTTAACAACTCATCAAATATTGACTCTTCAATAATCAAAGCTAGCAATGTTTTGTCAATAACCAAATTTTATCTCTCAATCAAGTACACCAACATTACACAAAAATCTTCTCTCTCTCTCTCTCAAAACAATGTTTTGAAAAAATAATTTTTAAAAACTGTAACTTTCAGATTTTTTTTTTCAGAAACTTTTTTTTTTACAGAAAACAAAATTTTTAAAAACTGTAAGTAAATAAAGTGTGTTTTTCAAAAAACTATTTTTTACACAAAATCTGTTTTTAAAAAACTGTATTTATAGTTTTTAAAATTTCAAAACTATTTGTGTAAATACAATTCTTTCAAAATTTCCAAAATTGTATTTACAGCTTTTAAGTGAACAAAGTGTGTGTTTTTTGAAAAATTGTTTTTTGTTTCGAAAAACTATATTTTTTTTGGAACTGTTTTCTAACATAAATTGTTTTTTCCCTTCAAAAACTGCTTTTTCAAAAAATATGCATGAAATGAAGGGAAAAAGTTTGGAGGGCCCATTGGTTTTGATTATGGGCAAAAAATAACCAATGTGGGATTTAACATTGCTAACTTTAGCAATCTCTAAATGGATAATCAAAATCTGATGTGGCATGTTTTGATTATTCATATTTGCTTATTCCATTGCTGATGCTCTAACCTCCCAACGAAAAAACCCAGCTTTATTTCGTAATATCCACCAACTTTAATGGCTTTTTATTATTATTATTGTTGATGGGAGAATATAACCTATGAAACATGGAGGAACACCACCAGTGTGGTTGGTTGCTTAATCTTCATGTCAAGGGAGAGGTCCTGAGTTCGAGGCCTCATGGAGGAGGTGCTCGACTCCAGTTGTAACTACTAACTCCTAAAATCCTATCGTATGGCAAAAAAAACCCTATGAAAACATGTTTCTTTTTTGGGATATTATGATTGACTAATTTTAGTAGACGTACACTTTTTTTTTTGGTATTAAATACTTCTTTCATCCCAAAAAGATTGTTCGGTTCGCAAAATGAGATCTTAAAAAAATAAATTTGATCCAAAATAATTCAAAATTTTATTCGTAAGATACTAGATATATATCATCGATTTCTTTTAATATTTTTTTTTAGAAAGGTTTAAATTTGTTAGAATACCTACATATTCTTTTTTAAGTTATTCCTGATTTGACGGATCGAATATTCCTTTTGAGATGAAGGAAGTATATTGATTTTTTTTTGTTAGAAAGAATGTCACATGCTGATTAACACGTTATCACGCGGGTTGTGGAAAGAGGAAGTGGAGTTTAGTGGGCATGTGCACCCAGGATAATGGAGATGCTGGTTGTGAAACTAATGGGAAATAGACTTTTAAGACTTCAATTACGGACACCGGGCGTGAGTTGGGTGCGCATGTGAGGCACAAGCCGCACAACATCCTTATGCTCCTCCTGCATGCCCCATTTGACTCTTTTGAAGGAGAAAGCCATCGTGCGCACCCACTAAATGGTGTGTATCCTACGATGGTGGAGTCGGGATTTTGAACTCAAGGGGGCGGCTTAGTAGACGTATATTTTTTTATCAGAACGTATACTTATTATATTATAAGTTTTAATTTTCTAATACATCACAATTGTACATTGAAATGATTCTAACCTAATGCAGTTAAAGTATACCAATCATTTTGTATTTTTTCTTTAGGCTACTTCAATTGTTACGTGCTTATTTTTTCATTTATGAAAAAAATTGAGAAATGAAAATTTAAAATAACCAAGTTTTTATCGAATCAAACCAAAATTATTAAGATAATAAGTAGCTATAAACGAATAATTATCAATAATATTAAAAATTAAACTTATATAGAAAATAAAAATTTTAAAACTCGGGAGCTCAGGGTGTCGGGGCCAGGGGGGCCGAGGCCCCCCCAGTCCCCAACATAGCTCCGCCACTAAGGGGTCTTTTACTAAACGAGCTTCGGCGAGCTCGAGCTCTGCTCGTTTACTAAACGAGCCAAAAACTCGAGCTCGAGCTCGGCTTGAGGCTTAACGAGCCGAGCCCTTAATGAGCCGAGCTTAGTTATTTACTAAACAAGCCTCTTTAATCGAGTCGAGCCTCCCTTAACGAGACGAGCTTTTGTCGAACGAGCCGAGCTCCACTCGGTTCGTTTAGTAAACGAGCCAAAACTCAAGCTCGAGCTCGGCTCATTTATTAAACGAGCCGAGCTGAGCTCACGAGCTGCTCAGTTCGTTTACAGCCCTATCCGCCACTGGTATTCTACACCCCTATCCACACGCCCTCGAATTTTCATGATTTTTTTTCTAATTATTTTTAGATTCCTCTCATCATGACAAAGCAGTAATCCAAAAAAAAATGACAAAAAACCTAACAAATGCAAAAAAAAAAAAATTGAATTAAAAAAAAAAGAAAAGGAGCTTATTTAGCCAAAACAGGCCTAAGGGGCCGTTCGGTTAAATAAGCCAAGTGGTTTATTTTTTGTCCTTATTTAAATTTTTTTCGTATCACTTGGCTTATCATCATTTTTTTGGGGATTATTACATCGGGATGACAAGAGGAATCTAAAAAGTAAAAAAATTTGATCGAAATCCAATTTTGACTTTTTGGCGGGAAAGCCAATAAGCCAATTTTATTAGGCTCATTTTTGGTGGAAAAACCTGTAACGACCCTGATTTTTGGTAAATAAAAATTTCGTTAAATATTTGAATTTTATTTTTATTACTTGGATTTGCTTTTTAAATTCCTAATAATCCGTCATAATTGGATTTGAGACTTATAAATTTTTTTGCTTCGGACAATATAGTCATTTTCTAAAGACAAGTAAGCTTACAAAAGCACTTGTATATTTTCCTAGTAATTGAAATAAGGTCTTAAAATTTTATTTCTTGGCTAGAAATCCTACATGGCATGTAGAATTAGTTTTCAACCGATTAGTTAGCAAACCCTAACTACCGATTCACCTAGTTACATTTCCCTAACCTTAAGTGGACCTTTTGGACCACCTTTGAACCTTGTGAACCCTCCTAAGCCTAATTAAACCAATAGACCAATAGAAATAATCATTTGACCTTATGTTATGTCAATTCAAAGCCTTATGTGGCATTTTTTCCTTAACCTTTGGTTAATAATTGCTAGGGAAAATTTTACCCTTTGGACAATAGAATTTAGTCTTGTTAATAAGGGCTTAGACTTGGTAAGACTAGCCATCTAGGTACTTGAACAATAGGAGGCCATTATGTTGCTTCAAAAAGAGGTAAGACATAGCCTTCCATGCATGCAAGTCTAAAAACCCTAGCCTTAACCCTAAATTGGCCAACATAATTACATTTCTAAATTTTCTTTAAGCTTATATTAGTATACCCCTTGGATAAAAGTTTCCTAGGAAAATTTTAACCATTGGGCAATGCTTTCACTTGAAAGCCTTAACCTCTCCCCATTTCCTCTTTACCCTTTGAACAAAAGTTAGTAGGGTAAATATTATCCATTGAGTAATAGAAAACCTAGCCTTGCCATGCATGCAACCCTAAGATTATAGTCTTAAGCCTATGAATGCTTAGTTGTATACATCTATAGTATCATAGCCTAATATAAGCATGCCTAAATATACCTAGGTTTACTTTCTAGGAAAAATCTTACCCATTGGATAATATATGTTAGGGGAATTTTCATCCCTTGGTCAATAGAAACTAGTCAAGCCAATAATTGACTAGACAAGTCATTGCCTTGCTTCCAAAAGAAACAACATTTGTCATGCCATGCATGCAAACCTAGAGTTAGCCTTAAGCCTAATCATTCTAGGGTTACTTTCCTAGATTTTCCAAGAACATGTTCATTTTCTAGGAAAGTAAGATTTACCTTTAATCATCCTTATCCTTGCTACATATAGACTTGGCCTAAAAAGGTTTGGCATAGCCTTGGCATGATTAAAGGAGTGATTGGACAATACAATGGAACAAAAAAATGGGAGAAAGAGAGAAAGGGAGGAGCCGGCCATGAGAGGGGAGAGAGAGTGTGCTTGAGTATTGAACACTCCAACAAGCTACATGTTTAGCCTTAAGCCTATTTACCATTGCCAACCCATTTTTTAGCTAACTTTAAGCATGATCCTAGCCAATTATGTCCTTCTTCTTGCAAGCAAACTTTTCCTAGACAAGACTAAACCAAAACCCCTCCATAATAACCTAGGTTTTAGCCTTAAAGCCTAGGAGGTTAGTCATGACAAAGCCATGGCATGCTTGCATGCTTGAAATGACAAGCCATTGGAACAAAATCCATTGGACAAAGAGGGAGAGAGAGGCCGGCCAAGAGGGAGGAGAGAGAGCCAAGGTTTTGCCTATAAATAGCACCCCATGCTTGCCATTCAACTCACACCTCACTCCTTTGCTCTCACTTCTCTCTAGAAACCATTTCTGTTTTTCCAGGCAACTTACTGCCCTTCACAAATCCTCATTTTACTCCTTCTTAGAGTAGTCCTTAGGACCAACTTCCTTCAGGAAAGTTGTAGAGCACTTCGAGCCCTTCAAATTAGACCCAAGAACCACCCTAATAGGTCAAGAAACGACAAAGATATTGACCTCCGAAGTTCAGCAAAAATTCGGATTTTCCAGATTCCAGACAGCAAGCTGTCCCTTCCTTTATCACCATATTTCTCCTACCTAAAGTAGTTTCTAGGATCAACTTCCTTCACAAAAGTTGTAGAGCACTTCTAGAGCTTCGATTTCGACTCAAGAACGACCTTATTTGGCCAAGTATTGACCGAGTTATTGCCATCCAAAGTTTGGTCCAGATTTGCGAGTTTCACCACCCGTGGGATTTTCCAACTAGCTTATTCGGCCCCGACTAGTTTCGGATCAAGGTAGGATTCTTCGTCCCCGTTATTCCTAAGTATACATAGATTCTTTTTTTTTATGTGTTTACTATTCCTAAGAAATTATTGGATAGATCTTACCTTCTAAACTCTAAGTGTAGAAACTTGAATTGATTAAGCATAGATAATGGTATATCTACTTTCCTTAAATATAAATGTGTATACTTTTGAAACGTGGAATTACCCTTGTCCGCTTGATGATACTTTACTTATTTTCCAAATGCATGTCGATTAATGAACCTTACCCTCAATAAACATATGCTCTTTTGAACTTCCTTCGAAGAAAGAAAGAACGACCTTAAGTAAGAATTTATCGTTTAGTTTCAATCATAAGGATGGTGATGAGCTTGTTGTATGATTGCTTGACTACTTGTTATTGATAAAGCATAAGTGGTTTACCACTCCAAAGGTGTCCGTCCATGTGGCACTATGCTTTAGTTTGTGTGTTAAATGTTCGAGTATGATTAAATTGAGCATGCTAAATAAAATAGAGTTGGATGATCTTGCTAGTTTAGTTTCAAGATTTCAAATTAAATGATTTATGTTAATTATGTGAAAAAGTCCCACCGCGGAGTCTAAGCATGAATACGAGACATGAAGATCGAGAAAATTAGAAACATGACACCTAGGGTGTAATTAAAGGCAATGACTTGGTAAAATATTTTTGAAATTACATAATGACCAATGTGGGAGTCATTATGTGAGTCGTGTGTGTTTTGAAAAGGAGAAAAAGCTTTGAAATGTGATTGTGTGCCAATGGGAACCCGGTGCGGCGGAACCATTGTGAGGATACTCGGGAAGCCGGAACAGTGGAACCGAGGTTGGGTATGTGGCTTGGTTATCCGTGGAAAGGAGCCAATGCTAATGTGTGCCAATGGGAACCCGGTGCGGCGAAACCATTGTGAGGATACTCGGGAACCCGGAACGGCGGAACCGAGGTTGGGTGTGTGGCTTGGTTATCCGTGGAAAGGAGCCAATGCTAATGTGTGCCAATGGGAACCCGGTGCGGCGGAACCATTGTGAGGATACTCGGGAACCCGGAACGGCGGAACCGAGGTTAGGTGTGTGGCTTGGTTATCCGTGGAGAGGAGCCAATGCTAATGTGTGCCAATGGGAACCCGGTGCGGCGGAACCATTATGAGGATACTCGGGAACCCGGAACGGCGGAACCGAGGTTGGGTGTGTTTTAACCTCTCATGTGGCCGAACGTGGCAGCTCATTGAGTGGATGGATTTTGAAAGCAGCAATGTGGCCAGACTTGATAGCCCATTGTGTGTGTGTCACCAATGAAGCCGGACTTGGTAGCTTCATTTGTAACTTGATTTATCTATACACTCAATAGGGACCTGGCGTGAAAGCCCTTGTGTGGATTTTGAAAATCCCAATGTGGCCAGACTTGCCCATTGTGTGGTGTGTGTTAAAACGATTTCGAAATGTTGATTTGGAAATGAAAGGTGAAAAGGTGACACGGTCTACGACGAGTCGCGTAGGAGAAACTCAAAAAAGTCACGGACACCAACGATAAATGAATAGTGAATGTGTCATTACAAATTTCTTATTGTTTATGCATGTGTTGTTTTACATGAGATAGTATGCTACTTCTATGTCCTGTTGCCTTAAATTATGGGTTAATAAGTGAGAAACATGTTTTATTTGAGAATCGTTACCTATATGATCTATTGTTTGTAAGTTATGGGTTAGCGGGTATGGGATTATCCTGCTGAGCTTTTGTAGCTCACGGTGTTACCTTTGGTGACCCTGACATATTATATCGGTGGCGACGCTGGTATAATGTGTCAGACCTGATAGATGGACAGGGAGAGCTGTAAACCTTGGAGGCTTTTGGAGCCGAAGAGCTGGCTAGGATGGAAGAGCAGGCAAAGCCGTAAAACCCTAGATTTTTCATTCCTTTATGTAATGAAAGCACTCTGATGGGATTATGATGTAATAACGAGCCAGACTCCATTTGGTTATATCAATAAAGTCTTTATTTAACGTACCCGAAATTGGGGGCGTTACAAAACCAGTGGCTTATTTAGCCGAACGGGGCCTAAGTATTGGTCTCCCTCTCGGCTTTAAATCCTCTGTCCGAAAAAATTCCACGAACGCCTACTTTTGAAGCACCATATTTGCAAACGGCCACTCTGTGTCCTCCTCCCTCCCCTGGCCTGCTCAAGAGATTTGAACCATTTCCCTGTGATAAGCTTCTTCCGATCCCTATTTGTATATACATAAATGTGTGTGTACTACATGTAAGGGTGAGGTGCCCAGGAACCACCTGCTTTGGCTATTACCCTTCGTATATGTATACGATTACAAAAATGTAGTTAGATTTTAATAAATTGGCACCCCCACAAGGCCCAGATCCTATGTACAGACTAGGGTAGTAAGATTCATGGTCGAACTTTTAATTTCTAGCACTTTCAAGCCCCAGATTTTTATATATTTTGAACATATGATATTAAAGTGTAATTAACTATGAACTAAGTTCAAAATTATTTTCACCAATAAGAAAAGATGTTCCGTTCTTTTTCCATTATGCATTGAATTGTAAGTCTTATAACCACTATTAAAAGAAAAAAAAAATGAACCACTTCCAAATCCTTCAAAATTTTTAATTAGCCACCAAGGCATCACAACTAAATATAAGTACTTACAAACTTTAAATACAAAAAATAAGGAGTACAAGTTTTTCTTTCCATTTGCCAAAAAGATATAGGAAAATACTTCTAACGTAGATCGAATCTAACGTTTATCATTACATGCCCAAAGTCAAAAATATATATGCAGTAAAAATAGCCTTCAAAGCCTACCAAACAATATTGAGGTCAACTCATCTAAACACAAATGTTAGCTTCACTACTACGTCCATAAAAGCTTGGTCTTGTCCTTCAAACCTGCAAGGGAGGGGTGAGCACGACCGCTCACAATAATCTACTAAAAACTAAAATATGCAAGTAAACATGTTTTAAAAGCAAATGGATGTTTGTACTCTTATACCCCATTTTACTAAACCCGATATTATACTTGCTTGACACCATTCATAATGAATATAACCAAGTCCAAACAAAATGAAACCAAAGAACTTGCACATACATACACACGCCATTGCTTCAAAATCTCTTTTTCAATTAACCGTATCTCTTTTATCAAGTTTTTGTATCCCATTTTCGTTTCGTCGTCAAATATCATGATCGAATGCTCCTGCCGGGTATTATGGATCCTGTGGTCCCTGCTGGGCATTATGGATCTTGTGGTCCCTGCCTAGCACCTCACTCGTCGGTGGATCTAGTAGTGTCTTGAGCGATTACTCTTGTCGGGCATTATGGATCTCGTGGTCCCTGCCTAGCATCTTCACCCGTTGGTGGGTCTAGTACATGTCCGATCAATTTGTTTTAAGTTTTAAAATATCACAATTCAATCATAAAACTATCAACATTGTGTCTACTCATTATCCATATATTTCCGGCTACACATCAAGTATAAAATGGCCAAACCGACCTCCAATACATGGCAAATATCAATTCCCAAATCAATCTCTGTGAGCACAAATAGCTAGTATCAAACACAACCCTTTACTCTTGTTTTAAAAATTCATGGAACACTAAATACAAGTATTCTTTTCTTTTTTTTTGAAATCAGGCAATTCGATCATTCATTCATACCCGAAGGCAAAAATTACATCGCAATATACAAGAATGCACCAAACTACCTAATTTGAGACACGAGTTACTGCATAAAGCACACCGGGCTACAAACTCAAGGACACCCTGCAAAAGCAGCCGACACAAGTATTCGATCAAGTATCTTACCTTATCAATCCCACTCTTCACAAATATATAAATTAAGAATATAGTTGTGCTTTTCACAAAAATACCACAATCCACCAATATTTGCCATGAGTACTTTCAAGTAAGCTAGTGCACATTATGAACAAGATGAAATACAATCTAAAATAAATTAACCATTTTTCTTAGGCATAATATTCCTTGTAGCTTGAATCAACCACTAAACCCACCAACTTGAACACACATGCCGTTTCATACACCAACCGTACCAGTCATATTAGGGCTTTTTCTTTATATAACAAAATACTAGAACACACACGCAATAAGTAATTCTTAGCATGATAACTTGCATTTTTAAGCTATTAGTAGAAAATCCTACCTCAAGAGAAGAAAATTCCCAAATTGCAAGGAATTCCAAAGTTGTGCAAGGTGACACTTTCTTCGGATCAAAACGTAGCCCTCCTCGCGTAGATCAACCTTTCTTCTTGCACTTTGCCGAGATTTTCATGTTTTGGTCTTCGATTTGTGAGAAATAGAACAAGGGTTTGTGTAGTTGGTGAGGGGGAGAGAGAGGGGGGACAAGGATCCGGTCAATTTGGCTTCGGACCAATTCGGTCTATTTGGTGCATCCGCACTCGTCCAAAAGTGTTTTGGACGGTCCAGATTTAAAGAGGGTGTTTTTGTTTTTTGTTTTTTTAAAAAACACCCTTTAAATCTGGGCCGTCCAAAACACTTTTGGACGGCCCGAATGCACCAAATAGACCAAATTGGTCTGAAGCAAATTGAGGGGATCCGGTCCCGAGTGAGACGGTAAAAAAGAAGATGGAAATGGAAACAAAAAAAAAATTATACTGTCCCCTTTAGTGTCTACTTATAACTCCTCTTCCTAGCATCTAATAACTCATTACACCAAGGACCCTAATCTTTTAATTAAATAAAATTTAAACTCGGATCTCTACAGGCACCCCTGTTTGAAAATCCTGATTTGCCACTGTGTGTGTACACCAAATAGTACATGCACATAAATGTACGGATATGAATGTGTTTTCCAATTCTGATCACTTTTCTAATAATCTGCCTTAGTGTTTACACTCATTTTTTGCACTAAACTTTGGGTTAGAGTTGGAGGGCCATTTAATTAAAAAAATTAATTAAATTGGGCCGATAATTACGAGTTTCTCAGACTAAATATTAATGGGCCATATTAATTTGGAGAAAAGCCCAATTAATTTTAGACCAAATAGATCACAGGAATTGGTCTTATGGGCTTTGTTGTCCGGTCAAAATCAAAGAGGCCCATGATTCGTGAGATTAGTTGGGTAATTTGGAATATTCCTACAAAAGGAGGAAATATGATTGACTGTTAACTACCCATGATCACCTATGACTATTAAGCGTGTTAATGGAGGGCTAAGGTGGGACACTTGTCATCGTGGGAGAAAGGGCACCACCTGCTTTGGCTATTACCCTTCGTATATGTATATGGTTACAAAAATGTAGTTAGATTTTAATAAATTAGCACCCCCACAAGGCCCATACCCCATATACAAACTAGTGTAGTAAGATTCATGGTCAAACTTTTAATTTTTTGCACCCCCGGTTTGAAAATCTTGGTTTGCCACTGTGTGTGTACACCAAATAGTACATGCGCATAAATGTACATATATGCATGTGTTTTCCATTTTATCCACTTTTCTAATGATTTGCCTTAGTGTTTACACCCATTTTTTGCACCAAACTTTGAGTTAGAGCTGAAGGGCCATTTAATTAAAAAATATAGCAAATTAGAGACCGGTCTCCCTTTTTAGGTTTGGTTTGAATCCAATCCTGAATATTATTCCCATACCTGCGTAGGCTCGGATATGTTATGTCATAAATTTTTTGCCCTTTTTATTCTGCCTCGTTGACTCCATCTCGCCATCATCAACAAATCCTCTCTCTCTCCCTCTTCCTCTCCAACAACCACCTCCACTCTCTACCTCTAAACCTGGCATGTTTTCGTCCTTGAAGAAGTAAATCCCAAGGCGTCCCCTTCATCTCCAACGGCGGAGGCGGCGGCTCCGGCATCATGTTTTGCCATCGATGCAGATCGCTCTCTTTGTTAACCACATCATCGTTGTCCTCGTCTTCTCCGTCAATGGCAATGCTCTTCATCCTCCGGTTCATCTTCGGCACTGCGAGCTCCGGCATCGTCGACTACTGCTAGAGTGGCGGCGTGATCGGAGAACGAATTCGCAATCTACAATTAGTGGGCTGCGAGGAAACGATTTCGAGTCAGAAATTCACTTCAATGCCTTTTATTCCACAACGGAAACAAATACCCACATAATTTTGAGATATATTACGTATACCCTCCCATTTCCCCATTGATGTTTTCGCCTTTCTAGACCATTTCTGGGCGTACGATGTGGCATTCTTGTGAGTTGGTTTCTGAATGAATCCCATAGGGTTTCGATGACATTGATTCCTACCGCGTTGAAATCCAAGTCTATGATTATGGTTTTGATGACGCCTATTTGCCTCAACAACTGGGTTGACATTGGTTGACCAGGATTTGATCATTCATCAAAGTATCATTTTCCCTTTTGACAACAATGGAGCATTTAAATTCTAGATTTTTGATGTTCGACATATTCTATAAAACAACAAAACATTTAATAAGAAACAATCAAATTAATGACATATGTTTAACTAAAAGAACTAAAGTCAAATAGTAATAAAACTAAGGGACCAAAATGTAATGACCGCATATATGAAGACTTAATAATGATTTCCTAAGACTCGAAGGGGATAAGTGTGATTCTCATAAGGAAAAATCAGAAAAGATTAACTTTTGAAAGAAGACGAAAGATTCAAAGCTTTCTAACTTTCTTTTTCTGCTTAATGCAAGGAAATCATATTCTGTAAATATAGATTAGGGTGGCAAATTGAACTCAAACCCATTAACAAACCCAAACCTATCAACTAAAAAATAGACCCAATCCAACCCATTTATAAGTTGGGTTAGAATGGGTCTCAACCCATCTAACCCATCTGTTAATGGGTCTCAACTGGACATTAATTGGGTCAACTTAAATGACCCAACAAGGCATGCATGTAACCCACTTAAAAAAACAGTGAAACGGGAGTGTACCTCTCTGGCTCTCTCGCATAAAAAAAAATTCCTGAACCAAATTCTCTCTCTCTCTCCATAATTCTGTCAATTCTCTCTCTCTCTCTCTCCATAATTCCGTCAATTCTCGCACCCACATGCTCTAAACAGATTAATTCCTCACAATTCATTTTGATTCCAAACACAACTCCAACCTAAACCAAGACAGCGAATTCGATCGGACTCGAATTTAGGGCATTCGTAACCCTAGGAATTTAGGGCTTCGATCGGTTGGGGATTGGATTGGCGAGGGAGCGGAATTTTGACTATTTGATTATTTAATTCGTCTCGTCGAGAGTAATCGAAAAAGTAAATTTTTTATTTTTACCCAAATATTTTGAAAAATAACCACTTTTAAGTAAAAAAAAGTCTACTTATTTTTTCCCCTTTCAGCGGCGTTGCTCCCCCACCGCAGCACTCAATCTCCCGTCCGTCTTAGCAATCAATGGAACAAATTTTGAAATCCGGAGATTGAAAACAAAGGAGAGAGCGATGAAACAGAGCGGTGGCAGACTTTTTGTTTAATTTGGTCATTCTAGTATACATGGATAATATGGTTAATTTTTTGTACATGGGTATTTTAGTCATTTAAATGTATAGGGGTAATATGGTCATTTCAGTGTATACAAGAATTTTAGTCCTTTTAAAATTTTAGTATATAGTATGTAATTGGGTTAATGGGCGGGTCGGGTTTGATTTTAAATAAATGGTTCGGGTTGGGTATGGGTAATTAAACTCATAATTAATGGGTCTAAATGGGTCAATGACCCATTAAAGACCCAACCCACTTATAACTTGCCCATTTTGGCCCAAACCCGTCCATTTGACACCCCTAATATATATATAACACGAATTGTTAATTATGCACACATAATTTTTATAACAGAAATATCTTGTCTATATTTTCATTACTCATAATTAAAGATGAAGTAATGGTCCTTAAATAAACAAGTTATTTTAGCCCGTAATATTTTTCTCTTAAGTAAAAGTACTAAGAAGATTAGTTACACGGGTCAATAAATTAATTTCACAGAAATTAACATCTGCCATAAGAAAGTTTATGTTGCATAAATAAACAAATATGTAACAGATACATCAATAAAAAATTGGTGGGAGGTCCACTATAGCATGTTTGTAACCCACTAAGTCCACTTCTAAATTTCATAACCCCTCTAGTCCACTAATATAGTTATATAACCTAATAACTCCAATTTACTTAAAAAGAGATATTTTTCAAGACCAAAAAACCCTCCTATATAACATATAGAGAGAGAAACCCTAGATCATAAAACAGATCTGAGTCTCCCCTCTCCCCCTCTCTCTCTCCTCCCCTCCCCTGATGAACCGTCCGCCTCCAAATTCTCCATGCCGACGAGCTCTCCCTCACTCACCACGAACTGGGTTGGGCCCGCGCTGCCCATAACGGTGATGCTTACCAACAGGCGGCTGCTACCGCCGCCCCCGCCCTTGATGGACGCAGTCGACATGGCCCTAGATGGACGTGGCCGCCACGACAGATATTCAAATGCGTTACTTCTGTAGATCTAAATTGCAGCTACGAAACTGAATATTCTAGGTAATGAACAGTTCAATTTCATTCACATGCTAGAGTCATACATCAATTACCACCTTTTTTGGTTACCCAGTGGGTTGCAGTCATTAAATTGAAATGCATCTGCAGGCAGAGAAGGTTTCGAATCAAGATCTGCATTTTAAGAAGGCTGTAAAATATGTTGGAGAACCAATGACTCACTTGGAACCTATTGCTTCGTCGGCGGTAATTGCTTTGGAGACACTTTGTTTTGAGTTTTCACTTAAATTTGTCATATGAAGATCCCACCTCATGGGACTGCTCTCTGACTAAGGGTCTGTTTGATAAAACTGAAAACTGAATCTGAATGCTGAAAAATTAAGTACTGAAAGCTGAATGCTGAATTTTTTAAGCTGAAAAACTGTTTGGTAAACATATTAAGTACTGAATTAAAAAAATAATAAAATAATTTTAATTCCGATTGATCTCTCTTAATTTACTAATGGTCAAAATGTACTTATAGAAAAGGTGGAATGGTGATTGTGGTGGCGGTGGTGGTGGTGTTGGAGTGGTGGCGATAATGGTGGTGCTGTAATGGTGGCAGTGAGTGGTGGTGGTGTAATTGTGGTGGTAGCGGTGGAGTGATAGTTGTGCAATGGTAACATTGTGGTGGTGGTGGCGGTGGTGTGGTAGTGGTGGCGGCGGTGCGGTAGTGGTGGTGGTGATGGTGGTGATGGAGTGATAGGAGAGTGGTGGTGGTGGTGGTGGAGTGGTAGTGGTGGTGGTGGGAGTTGTGGAGTGGTGGTGAAAGTGGTGATGGTGGTGGTGGAATGGTAGAATTGGTGGTGGGAGTGATGGTGGTGGTGGTGGTGGAGTGGTAGAAGTGGTGGTGGTGATGGTGGCAAAGTGGTGGTGGTGGCGAAGTGGTGGTGGCGGCGGAGTGGTTGTAGGAGTGGTGGTGGTTGTGGTATTGGTATGGTGATTAAATGCAAGTACATATGAATTCAGCCAGAATTAAGTAGCTCAAAGCTACTTATTTTTTTTCAACTTTTTAGCCTACATTTTAAGTAGCACTTAATTTGTTAAGCAATGTAAAATATCGTTATCAAACCCACTGAATCACTTATTACTTAATTGATTCAGTTTTAAGTGCTGAATTTAGGTTATCAAACAAGCCCTAAGTTAATGGTTCTTTAGAAAGTGACTTCATCATATTGCTTTTACGCTTTTGTTATGAGATTTTGTACCGTAAAACTCAAAAAAAAGAAAAAAGAACTAATAACGTTATACGTTCTCTTATTGAATAGAATTGAATAGATCCGCGCAGCGGCCTCTCAAAATCACATATGGATATATCCATATATTATCAGAAGTAAGTCGAAAAGGCTGCTGCGCGGACCAATTCAATAAGTGATGGACAACGGAGCATATAACGTTATATGTGAACTTCTGTCATGTGCAATATGTGTTTTTCCTAGGGTTAGACATATAATATTATATCTCATTTTTGAGATATATTAATATTGTTTTGAATATGTATATATGTAGATATAGAGTTTATGACAATGCTATTCGGAGGCAGAAAATCACAAATTTTGAAGGATTCGATGAAGGTTTTGATGAAGAAACAGTGAAAAAATGAAGCTCAATCCCCTGTGGCCTCATCAACATTCAACTTGGGATTCAAGGCGTGACTGGAAACAATGATAATTGTGGCATGATATGTGAACATATAATGTTATTTTTTGAGATATATTATATTGTTGAAAAGATATGATGTTGTTTTGAGAACATATAATTTTATATGTCATGTTTTGTGAGACTTAGAGCTATAGAAGCTCAGATATAATATTATATATTCTGTTTTTTTAATGAGATTTAGAACTACAAAAACTCACATATAATGTTATATGTTCTGTTCTATTTTTTTGTAAGATTCAGAGCTGCAGAAGCTCAAATATAATGTTATATGTTCTGGGTTTTTTTTTGCGATATTTAGATATTCAAAAACTCACATATAATGTTATATGTTTTGTATGGACTAGCATATAACGTTAAAGACTACCAAGAAGAAATGTTGCATGTTAGAAAATTTTTGCCACACATATAATGTTGTATGTTTGGAAATTTTTATCACTCATATAACGTTAAAAAATCAATACAAGAAAAATAGGAAAAAACAAAAAGAGAAATTTGTCACATATATAACGTTAAATGTTAAGTGTAGCGGATTAAAAAAAAAATTGAGAAAAATGAAAAATACGTTTTTTGTTACACATATAACGTTATATGTGGCGTGATGGTAGCGGCGACGATAGTGGCGGCGGCGGTGGCAGCGGTGGTGGCAGTGGCAGCGGCAGCAGTGGTGGCAGCGGCTTGATTGCAATAAAAACGAAAAAAAAAATTGGAAAAAATACATTTTCCTGTTACCCAAACAAGGCCCTTATTTCTTAGGTGGGGTATTTTTGTCATTAAAATTATTAGTGGACTTAGTGGGTTATGAAATTTAGAAGTGGACTAGATGGGTTTGGAAACTGCTGTAGTGGACCTATGCAATTCTTCTAGAAAAATACTTCGAGTACACTTTAATGAATATACTTCAAGTATCCTTTTTTTTTTTCTTGACATAAATTACTTCAAGTATCTATCAATACTTCAGGTACTTTCACTTTATTGATAATTAAAATACTTCAAGTATTTATCAATACTTCAGGTACTTTCACTTTATTGATAATTAAAATACTTCAAGTATTTATCAATACTTCAGGTACTTTCTCTTTACTGATAATTAAAATACTTCTGCTATCAGGAGTACACTACTTCTAGTAGGACACCCTTTCTGGTTAGAGTTTCGTGTTGATAACGTGTTATAAAATTGAAACAGATCATATTAAAGAAACTTGCATAAAAGTAAAATAAATATTGAACACAATATGTATATTAAATAGTTCTTCAAGAACTATTGAGATTATTCTGGTCATATTTTTATTACCTTTTTGTCTGTTTCTTTTCTTTCCTTCCAAATTGGTGTCAATACTGATTACCCCTAAATCTCTTATATAGGCAAAATGAGAAACATCAAAGCCTACACATTGAATGATGTTTTCCAACCTCTTTAGTACTACAAAACAATAAGCATTTATATGGTTAGCCAATATTGACCCCTTTAGTTATTTTCTTTCTCACACAGTTGGAAAATTCTAAATCCATTTTGTTGTGACAAACCACGAACCACATTGTGGCCTCACCTTTGGATCACACGCAATTGCATTACATACGAAGTATCGAGGCGCTCACGCCTATTCACATGTTTGACGTCGACAAGTCCTAGCACGCCCACGTTTATACCGCACACGCCATTAATTTTTTGCTCACGCTCACGCTGCGGAAAAGTGGGAAACACTTAGTTAATCTTTTAGCTATTTATTCTCGAATTCTGAAGAATCAAACGAGTTAACGTTGTTCCATCAGGTTAATTACACAACATCGATATGCTCCTCCTGCCCCATTTTGTTATGGAGGAGATAACTATCGTACACACCTTAATGGTTTGTTTTGTCTAACGAGACTGGATAGCGGTTACCAGTATAACCGGTCAAGTTCCTCAAGTGTTTCTCCCTCTTTTGATCATTCACAAATAATTCGAGTCGTTCATCTATTTTAAAATACTTTTTTGAGTGGCAGTCAAAAAATCAAATTAATCGAATAACTGTAAATACTTGATATAATATTAATTTCAATTTTCATTCATAATTTAAATATTATATTCCAAATGAAAAATTGAAACATTGAATTAAGCAGTTACAGTTATTCAATTGAACTGATTTTTTCCGAGGCACTTGAGAAAATATTTTAAAATTAATGAACGATTCGAATTGTTTGTGTGAAACCCAAAAATGAGACCTCGTTCGTTTTGGGATTTTGGAATTGGATTTATAGGTAATGAGTATAGAGAGAAATAAAGTAATGATTGGAGAAAGATAAAGAAAAAAAAATGAGTGTAAGGATTACAAAGAATTAAAATAATGATTACAATTAAAAATTCAAAACCCTTAAACGAAGAGGGTCAGTCACAATGGCGTCAATGCGTATGCCCACAATCTTTGTTTCAAATGTATGTACTTGTGGACTTTTCTTTGAAGGGAAACATGTTTTTTTTTTATCCTTTTGGGGGGAATACACGTGTTTTCACGGATGGATCTAACTACTTTTGTATTTTTGTGAGACTTGGGAATAAGCCAACGAACTCAGCATCTATTTGTGGTGAGAGGAGGTGTTTGCCGGAACACCACATTCGGTGCCCAAGGCCACGGAATAATTAGGAGTGTTTTCACTCACCAATAAGTTGCGGATCATAATTTTTTAGTTTTGTCCTTATTCAAAAAAAAATCTCGTTTGTTAATTTTGCGTCAAACTTATATATAATATTAGTTGGTCTTAATGAGAGGAATCGAAAAAGTAAAAAATTGTAATTTTACACAAGTATTATTTGAAATATTAAAAGAAATGACTTTTTGAGTTTTTGTTTGGATGTTTTCATAATACTTGTGTAAAAAGCATAATTTTTTATTTTTTTGATTTCTATTATCGACACAAATCAATACTACGTATTACATAAAAAAATTGGTACAAAACTAACAAACACAAAAAATTTGAATAAAGACAAAAATAACAAGTCAAGTTATGGTCCACAAATTGTTATTCAATAGAAACAGGGATGACTGGACACTTCAACACTTCAATTATGAGTCCCTTTTCGCTGCTATTCTTATCGCGGTGTTCCACTTTCTTTTTAAAAGTTCTTTTAAAAAGAAGAAGTTAATTTCAAGTTAAAAAATATGTATTTATGCAAATAATTTTTCTATCAATATGGATTTTGTTTGATAGATCACATTGAGATCTTTTAAACAATACCAAAAAAATCAAAAAATTATTTTTCATTTTCATAATATATGTGAATTCGAAATTTCCTTTTACTGTAAAAGGAAGGTTTAAAATGAAAGCAACGGGCTCTCACAGTCTTGCTTCTTGCTTCCATTTTTCAAACCCATCACGGACTTCATCCAACCATCGCGATTCACGGACCTTCCCCATTTCAACATCCCATCACCAGCCGCCGGTGACCCGTTCATGCTCCGATCAGCTCAGGTACTTCTCTCTCTCTCTCTCTCTCTCTCTCTCTCTGTGTATGTGTGTGTGTGTTCGTGCGTGGGTATACATCTCTGTATTTGTTTATAAGCTAGACAGAACTGTAAGTAGCTATACCTATTTGAATTGTATATAGGAGTGTATCTATACGAATCTATGCTAAACACTTTTAGAATGCATAATCACAATACAGATCCCATAATTTGAAAAATGATTTGTGTTACGTCTCGTTATGGTTTTGCTGTGCCTTTGACATTTTTGTTTCGCTATGAATTATCATACTAATGTTTTTAGTTATTCTTAACCATATGAATTCTTGGTATTTCGGTACGTACAATAATGGTCAAGCTACGATGCTTTATGGTTTGGTCTGTTATTCTGGGTAAGTCAGGAATACATTTGGCTATTCACCAACATATAATGGTCAAGCTATGACGCTTTATGGTTTTGGTACGCCTTGGTTTGGTCTTTTATTCTGGGTAAGTCAGGAATACATTTGGCTATTCACCAATATTGAATTTTCGTAAGAGTATGTAGAAGTTAGAACTATGGTCAATTTAGACATTTTACTGTCAAGTTACACTAAATTTTGGTCATGTGTAGGTTGGAACATGAAAACTTGCCACATCTTGTTATGGATTTGCCATTTGGTACGACTTGGTTTGGTCTTTTTGCTTACTTTATGAATACTTTTGGTTGTCATTGACATTTGGTTTTGTAAGTTTGGGGGCACATACTATTCTAGACAAATTAGGATGTATTATGGTCACGTTAAGATTAATTTTGGTGTTGTATGTATACAGTTAATCGATATGTTTAAAATACAAACTTATTACGCCCTGTTACTTCTTCATTTAATCAGTTTGGTCATCTTTCAGTACTCAGTTACAAATACTTTGGTTTTTCATTAATATTTGTGTTTTTTCAAATGTTGGTATGTATAATTTATAGTCAACTAACTCCATTTCATGGTTAAGTTACGTGAAGGAATTGTCACCTATACATATAGTGTATCTATAGGTTACAACATGAGAACATGTAACACCTTTTTTATGGTTTTGGTATTTGGTTTTTTCCTGGTTACGTTACGATTATATTTGGTTATTCACCAACACTGAATTCTTTTGTAATTTTGGTTCCTATAATATCATGAGTTTATAATGTTTTATGGTTAAGTTAGCTCGGATTTTGGTAACCTATATATATATATATGTAGGGTTAGAACAGGACAACTTGTTACGCCTGGTTACGGTTTTGGCAGGCCCTGATTTGGTTTTTTGGCATACGTTACATACCCCTTTTGTACCAAGGCTTCTCCGTATCTATATCTGAATTGGCAAGCTGGGTGTATACGATGTAGGTACAAATGGACCCAAAGCATATTTCCTATATTTTCCCTTCAACACTTCAAGGGGGCATGTCTTTAGCTGGCTTCATAAAACACCCACCTGGTTGTTATGAGGCTTTCAATTGTTTAATAGTTTCGGCATATTACTGATTTTTGTTATAGACGCCGAAGTTGCAACTTCTTCTGTACCTCTAAATGGGAATTTATTTACATATATAAACAGTATCAAGGAATAAGGGACTTGCGAGTGCTTTTTTTTTATACTTTCAGCCTGTAATGAACATTAGGATTTTGGGTCAATGAAGTATGCAATGCACTTGATCAAAAGAAAAGTATGTGTGAACGAGCGATGTCAAGATTAAAATTTTGTTTTGTGTGTGTAGCTCCAAGGTGATAAAGTGGATGTGGATCAAGAAGCTGAAATAATTGGTTAAAAGGAAACACAAGCACACAAAGCTAGTCGATGGAGCAAGAAGACAATTTCAACTGTCACAATGATGGGAACGATATCGAAAATGAGGGATTGGTCGACGGCAAGGACATTGACAGATGTTGGTCGGATAAAAACATTGCATACAGGGAGCCACTGCTGAGAATGAGGACGAATGCCACCTCCCAAATCGCCATTGTTGGTGCTAATGTTTGCCCCATTGAGAGCCTTGACTATGAGTAAGCATTCTTGCTTTCCTCAAGACTATGTGGCTCTCGATGTTTTTACTTCCTTCTAAAAACATCAAGAACCACAGTAATGTGTTCTTATTAAAGTAACTGTTTTGTCCACATTTTCGGGAGATGTAGTAAAAGGAAGCATAAAAAATTTCTCACACAAGAGAATTACATAGATTCAGGGGTTTAAAAATACTTCCTTGAATATGTCAAAGTAGAGTTCATTTTGCTTCCTACTCAAGTGGATCGTCATTCCTTCTTACCATTTGTGTCTTCCATTGTCCCCAACTGTTGTATTTCCAATTCTATGCTACCTAGAGTAGAGGCCTACCATGCTTCATTGCTCTATTTTCGTCAGACAAGTTTGGCTTTCTTAGTAGAATTTTTTAACTAATGCTTGTTCCTAGTTGGTATCAGTATGTCTTATGGAATTCTTGTCAAGACTCTGCCCATGTAGGCCTTGGCCTTTTGAGGCCACTTGACTCTTTGTGGCAGCAAGAAGAAATAAAAGGAAAACGTGGGCTCCGCGAATGCAATCGGTTGTTGTAAATGGTACTGGCTTACACAATACAGGATGGACATAGGCCGATTTATGCCAAAGAACATAAATTTGTCATGTCTCATTCTTGTTTTTGTTGTGTGCATTATAAAATAATGTGCTTCCATGGTGTGTCATTTGTCCTGAAAACCCAAAAGTTGTGTTGGAGAACAAACATGAATTTTACGGTTTATGTAGATAGGGAAAGTTTTGCATAGAGAAGAGAGAGAGAGAAAAATGGTTTGTCAATGGACAACCTTTACAAGCACAGGTTGTCCATTGTGCTCATAAAGCAACTGGGATCTTGCTTGGTTTTGCTTTTGTTAGGGTGGGATCCTTTGTGCAAACCTAGCAAAATCCTATGAAGCACCGACACTCCAAAAGGGCGCTGTGTCCACGTATTGGACACGGGGACACTCCCAAATACATATTGGACACGCCACGTGGCGTGTCCAATAAATTTTATTATTTTTTGATAGGGTACACGCTGGGGACACGCCAGGGACACGGCTGGGAGTCAAAATGTAATATATTTTTAATTTTGAGGGGTTAATATGAAATTATTCAAAACATTTGGGTTAAACTGTAAATATGCCTTTATTTGAACCATGTTAAACTCAAACATTCATATAGGACATGTCTTTGTCAACAAACATGGAAGAAAAGAAAAAAAATTATGTATATATATATATATATATTTTTGTATATTTATTTATTTATACACGTGGCGTGTCCCTCGCTGTGTCCGTATCTCCATTTTTTTAAAATCGCCGTGTCCCGTGTCCGTGTCCGAATCCGTATCCGTGTCAGTGCTACATAGGCAAAATCACCTCTTAAGATTTGTTATGTTGTATCAAATCATATATAGGGCTAACTATTTTAGGAAGGAGTTCTCTGTAATGTTTTGAGGCGATATGGCTTCATCTCTAGAGTCACAATGTTCAGATTCTTAGCGGATTGGTATGATGAGATGGATCATCAAAGATCAAGGATTGACAAGACATGACCAAGGGTGATCGGCCTTTCGTGCAATGAGTGACAAAGTGTGCACTTGTTTTATAATTCAATGAGTTCAAATAGTGCAGGATTGTCACACACCAAGGCAATTGACAGATCCGGCGGAGATCTAAATTGATCATGGGAGATTAGGTTTCAATCGTGAGGTGATCAACTGTGATTGAAAGCAGTCTGATTCAGTCAAACGGAAAGTCTTACAACAGAAGTGCATCTACTAGTCAAACAAGATGACGATTTCTTGCTGCATTCTAAGGGGAAGACAATTAGGAAATCTATTCTCAAATTATCACTGGCTGCTACTGTTTATGGAGTTTGGTGTGAGCGGAATATAAGGATCTTTCAGCAAAAGATGATGGAGACTGATCCGTTGGGCTCCAAGATTTGCAACAACATCAGAGATGCCATGATAGCTTGGCGGAATATTACTTCCACGCAGGAGAACAAGGTCTAGTTCAGGGCTTGGGGAGTTCCTTTCCCACGGTTGACTTCTACAGTAGAAGTTTAATTTTTGTTAGTTTCTTTTCTTTGGTGGATAGGTGCCTGGTTGTATAGTTTCTTTTCTTCTTGGTAGCTCCTTCAAGGGAGTTGGCTGAGCTAGTTTTTTTGTGTCCTGTTTGGACCATGAAGTTTTTCTTCTTGTTTGGGGCTTATATAGAAGAGTACATTTACCGGAAAAAAAAAGATGACGATTTCTTGATTTTACTAAAGATTCACAACCGGTACAAGCTCCTGGGAAATGTTGTGGTAGATGGAGCTGCTCTTAATGATTACACAAGTTGTACCAGTCAAGGTGCACAATGTGAGCAACTTTTGTGGAGAAGAATATGAAATAGGCATAGGGTTACAACGAGTTGACACCGTCATACAATCTTATCGGGGAACAAATCCAATGCTGGGCATGCAAGATGCTAAGCTACTGATGAGAAAAATGTACGGAGCGAGTCTCTTTCAAAAAGGATTTGGTTAGCGGCGGTGATCTCTCTAGTTATGAGTGCAGAGGAGTCGACGAGGGTCACGAACGCCTCAGCGTGAAGTTGTAAGCAACAAGGGCACTCTGGATTAAGGGGTCGTTGGGGCAACCTGCGCTGAAGGGCGTAGACACCTGGGTATGGAGGTGTGGGCCACACAAGTTATGAAGCACCGACACTCCTGGAGGTCACTGTATCCGTGTCCGACATGCAGGGACGTATGGGAAATCACATTGCGACGGTAAGTAGGACCGAGTCCCCAATCAAATCTCCTCGCCCAGTCGCCCTTACATAGGGGCTAGTATAGATGCATGCGTGACAACTCCTCGAAGCAGGCAGCATGGGACACGTTCCTAGTTCCTTGCTTCAAATTCAGGAATTCCTGAATCATTGCCTGTTTGATAGGCGTGGGAAAATACTTTCCCCAAAAAAGTTTCTCAAACTGGGCCCATGTCATGGTTGCAATGGGGTTGGTAGTCTCGACCACGTCCGACCAGTGGGCAGGTTTTGCTTGCATTTGGAATAGTACGAGAGCTGTCTCCCTGGATTTCCATCACATCGAGAAGCTTCTTGATTTGTTTGAACCAAGCCTCTTCTGCCGTTGGGTTTGGCTCACAATAGAAAACTGGTGGTCGGTGTTTGCAAAACTTCAATAGTTGCATGCTTCGACTCATAGGTCCTTGAGGTTTGGGAACAAATGGTCTCATTGATGCCAAGCGTAGCATTGGGGTTAGGGTTCCCATTGGTGTTGGGGTCCGGGTTGATGCCAATATTATTGTTGGTGGCACCTCCGTTACCAGTGTGACCGTTGGGGTTGGCGTTGTTGGACAAAGGACACCCTAGGGGCATGATAAAAGACGATAGTCTCACATGTTAGATTATGGGTTTATTTGTAATTAGTTTATTAGTTGTTCTATTGTGTAACTAGTTCATTCTCTAGGACCACAGTGAATTAGTTTAGTGTGTTGTATAAGTATTTCACATCAATGAGAAATAACCTAAGTTCTGTGTTCCTGTTTCACGTCTCTCTCTCTCACAGTGTAATTGTTTATTAGTTGTTCTATTGTCCCCTTCTTGTTTTTCATATCTCAGTATGCAACTAATTAATGATAGACATGTGTGTTTTTGGTCTTTTTCTGTTTATGATCTCAAACCAAACTTATATTTTATAGGATTCTATGCATCTGCTCTTTCAATAGGTCGTTTGTCATAGACAGCTTGATGTGTTAAACCAACACAAGGAAACGCTCAAGGAATTCATTTTGTAGAATTAAAGATTCTACTTTCTTTGTCTATGAAGTCTAAAAGTGAAGAATGGACTTTCTTGTTTTGAGGATACTATGCCATCTTTAGTTTGGATCTCAGAGGTTGGGAGTTCAGTTTTGCTTCTTCTCTTTTTTTTTTCATTTTGTTTCTGCATAAGAGTTAATTGTAGTGTGTCATGATAGAAAAGCTGTGTCGTTTGCGTTGTAACTGAATAGGGAAACCTACTTATGAGTGTATTGTCTTATAGAATATCCCATGGAGTCAAGTAGGCGAACGTATTTCACGAAATTCTAGATTCACATATCTTCCCAAGCAAGAACGCTAACAGCTAACTATTCTTATTCCTTAAGCAATTAAGAAGTGGGCACAACATTGGAAAGCAAGCTCTCATATCCTCCCTCAGGTTTGAGCCTCGAGTGAGAGCCAGATAGATAGGCCGGGTGCAGACATGTAATAAAAATTATAAAATAGCGTCCAAACAAACATACTGAGGGTAACAGTGAATGCGCATGAAGAGACTGTAACCTAAGCAATACAACAGTGAGGAAAGCTATGGCAGAAAAACAATTAATTGAGTCCGAGCACCCCAGGTTCAGACGTGCAAAAAATATTGACTGCATATGAACATAAGGAGCAATAACCCTCGGCTTTGATGAGCCAGGCATAGGGCGCGACCATTGGGCTACCCGGTAGGCTACTACGAGGATTGTGAAAGGAGTGATTTTTTCTGTTAATAGAACGGTTTTGTTTACTAAGTTTCTCTTGATCATGTTATCCATTGCCTCTTACAGTCTTGGTTTTATTTTTTCAGGATAATTGAAAACGAGTTATTTAAGCAGGACTGGAGATCAAGGAAAAAGGTGCAGATATTTCAGTATATTGTGCTCAAGTGGGCATTTGCCCTTATTATAGGGCTGGTTACTGGACTTGTGGGTGTCTTCAGTAATATAGCGGTTGAGAATATAGCTGGTTACAAGCTGCTTTTGACCACTGATCTTATGTTGAAACAGAAGTGAGTTTTATTTCTACCACCTCACATCTGCTTCTGCGCAATGCAGTTCAGATTTACAATGTAAAAAGAATGCAGTCTAGACTCTTCTAGTATTATGTTGTGATGTATTTAAATTCTTGAGGGTTAATTTGATAATTATTTGCTCATTTAGCGGCACGCATCTTCATGTTGCACACTGAAGGACTACTAATGAAATTGTATTGGAGCAAAATCATAACCTTTATTCCTAAACAGGAAAGAAATGAATATTTTACATATTTTTCTACCATGGATCCTCGTCATGAGTAAATAGCCTTGCTAGGTTCTATATAGTCTCCTGCAGATTGGATTGCGAGAATCTTGAGGAGGAATGAGAAGGTGATGCCATATTATGATTCATACATTTGGAACAGGCAGGAAAAGGAATGTGATTCCTGATGCATACTCAACTAGGAACCATATTCTCAAACTAAGTGGGAATCTAACCCTATGTTAATCTTAGATTCCTGGCTCAATCCTTAAATAAAGGAAATGTTGAATATAATATAAATTTCCAAACAAATAATTCCTGAGTAAGATTATTGAATCAATCAAAACACGAGAATGAAATTCAGGAATTAAACTACTAGGCATATGGTTCCTGGTAATCATATTTACATTCCTCCTCAAGATTCCAGCCATCAAAACATAGCCTAAATGTTCTTTGTGACACGTCCCTCAACTGTTCTTCAATCTGAAACTTAAACCACGCAATGCAGTCAATGTTCATGTTCTAAAGACATAATAATTTGTGGGGAAGCTGAAGCCAAAAAAATTACATGAGTTACGAGTCAACATTAGTGTTGTAATTTCTGCATTTTGGGCTGATGTTTCAGTTTTCTTAATTGGATTCATCTGCATGTTCGAAGTTTTTAAGAGGCCAGCTAAGTTCCACAATAGGGAAACAACCCCCACTGCTGTCATAATATTGAGCATGTTCTAGTAGTGTGTATCGTATATGTTTTGTGAGACTAATTCCTCTATAGGGAGATACCTTCTTGTGTCAGTTCCGAAAATAACTACAACATGATATTGGTTCCAGCGCAGATACTTTAAAGCTTTTGTTGCATATGCTGGTTTGAACTTAGGATTGGCAACTGCTGCTGGTGCTCTTTGTGCTTTCATTGCTCCAGCAGCTGCAGGGTCTGGAATTCCCGAGGTCAAAGCATATCTCAATGGTATTGATGCTTATACTATATTAGCTCCGAGTACTCTCTTTGTAAAGGTGAACCAAAATTCTTGCTACTCCTCTCTGTTTGTTTGTGCTTAATATCACCTGAATCCTCTTATTACTTACTTCTCCAAGTTCTTAGTGTGATGGCTTTCATCGAAACAAGGCTCAAACAGTCGGCAAACATTACCCACCTTTTGTGGGGCCAATACTGCAGCTCACTTAGATGATGAAGACCGCTCATTATATAGGCTTGAATTCTTGACCAGTCTGGCTGAAAATCAACTCAATTGAATATACGTTAAGTGCTTGATAGAATGAAAATTGTCTTCGTTTAGAATTTCAGGCTAAGAATTGATATTTTGATCAAGTACTTGACAATATCAAATTGATGTGATTTGTTGGTGGAATGGTTCAAAAACTGTGCTCTAAAAAGTGAATGGCTCTGGGAAGTGGGATTTGACGTGAACCCCACAAAACGTGGTAATGTTCATAGTATAAGATTTTCTACTTTTAGACACTTAGACTGATTAAGGGATTGAACTGAGGGATGTGATGAAGTACTGTATTGCTTTTATCATTAGAATCGTTAGACTCATTGTATGACTACTTCCACGCGATCATGAACTTTTTAAAAAAAATTATTTATGAAGTTTCTTATGGATGTATCATGTATGTGTGCTTTCAGACGAGTTGCTTTGGAACCATAACTTTTGCGGGTAAGAATCATAGTAGGCTTCAGGATGCCCAATAGCACTGCAGAGCCAGCCAAGGCCCCTTTAAAATAGTCAATTTACTTACAAGTCCCCCTTATAAATGTTGCATTCTCTATCGTGCTGTTTTCCTCCCTCTGATTAGTAGACAACCAATTGGAATTCTTATCCGAAACGCTCTTACTGGGATAAGTAGTGTGCCCTGAACTAAGAAAGTATCGACACTTCCACAGAGGAGGCATGTCGGCACAGTGACACTCCTTGATCATTCCTGAAAGCGCGTTTGACACTTCTTTTGTTAATTAATAAATTGGAGTCCTAATATCTGATACTTTGATCTGCAAACTGTACAACTGCTTCTTTACATACAGCGGGTTCGTAAGATTCTTCCTCACATTCAGACCTTCTAACTTAGTCTAGATTTCCCCCTGTTGTCTTCTTGTCCAACATGATATAAATAACCTCATTTTCTAGGTTTAGAAAAATCAAACTGGACCCTTCGCATCCGAAACATTTTCCATCTTGTCAGGCTTCTTCTCCGTACTGAGTAATGCCTTTAAGATCCCTCGTTGGGTCAAGAGATCCTTCATCTGCTGCAACCAAACACAAAAGTTATTCTTGTTGGTGAACTTAATCCACATCATACTTGGTGCTCGTCATCTTTCTTGTAACTAAGAGATCGAAACCCTAACCTGGGAATTGATACCTCTTGTTACGCAAAAAACACAAGAATTCGATGGACCACAAAGAATAAATAAAACACAGAGCACATACAAGAACGCAAAACATAAATGGTTCGACGCACGTTGCCTACATCCACGGGAGAATGGAAGGGAAATCCCCTATGGGCAATAAGGATCACAAACGATCACAAACGATCTAGTCACCTTCTCAATTGTGCCTCTGTTGTATCAAGTTTCTTACAAAAATTTTAAAAAGAATGCACCTATATGTTATGTGTCCTGGACTTTCCGGATGGAGTTAACCACTGGCGGGACGCAAAACAATTGAGAGCACACCGCGACTACTGCAAGCAAATGGTCGTCTCCTTTCTGAATGCGAGCCCTCCCCAAACAGTACCTTTTGCTACAGACTTATCACTAGAAATGATGGATCAGTCTGAGGAGGAAATATCTACAGCAGCCAAAAGAGTTCTCAAACAAAGATTTGATTGTCCTTCTGTGATATTTCCTTCTTCGTTTGCATGGATGACCGAGTTGCTTTGAGCTACCAGACTTTTAGTTGGGCAAACTATTCTGAGTATAAGTGAAGACTATGGGCTATAAACTAGGCTAGAGTCAAGAGACTACTCGGTTCTATGCTTTAATATCATATCTTCCTGGTGTACAAAAAAACGTTGCTTGAAGAAGCCTATACCAGTAAAAAAAAGGCATAAACAACAGATCTTACTTTTATGTTTTCTTTCTTACCTGCTTTGGCATTCAGTAATTACACCCACCGAGCATCAACCGTAACACGTCAAGTAGGGGTGACAACTAAAGTGGTAACATTGTTTTTTTGACAAGTAGTAAATTCATTGAAAAGGCAACAAGGGATGCCACCCATGTACAAAAGAAAGCAAAGACCAAAAGACCAAAAGCCGACAATACCAAGAGAGAGCAACCAATAAATAGAGCCCATATACTGCTTTAAACGCCAAATTATCTCATATACTGCTTTAAACGCCAAATTATCTCACATGTCATGGAATTGATCAAGGGTAGGCCGTAGGTCTACACTCCCTTGACTCCCAGCTTAAAAAGGCTAAAAAACTAAAAAGAAAAAGACTCTTTAGTTTACTTTATCCGATGACATCTTGTCCCCGTCAAAATATATGTAATTCCTCAACCTTCAAAGCTTCCATCTTCGTCTACCCACTCTAGCTAGGGATGGCAAAGGGTAGGGTATGGGTCGGGGACCCTATTCCACCTCCTATCCCCAATTGGGAAACTCTTCCCCATCCCCACCTCCATACCCAGAAGGGATAGTGGAAAATCCACCTTACCCGTCTCCCAATGGGGATTGGGTATATTCGGGTAAACCCTTATCCAGGGCCGGCTTTGAGATTTCGGAGGCCTAAGACGATCCTCGAAAATGAGGCCCTTAATATCCTATCACTTAACGTGTAATTCCTTCTTCGCCAGTTTGTTGGGTTTGTTTGCAATGGGAATTATCGTTTAGGGGGAAAAGATGCATCTATGTCAATGATGCACTCACCACACTGAATAATTTTCCCAAAGATAAGCGATCCCGCGTCCTGTGATCCAACTTTATTCTCGCTTTTAGTTTTTTCCACCGTTCCATTTTTACTGGGCCATTAGGCCTTATGTAAAACATATTCATGGGTTAAAAAATGAGCCTTATATACTAGGTACTAAAAACAAGTGAAGGCCCTAGTTTTTGGAAATTTTTGGGGGCTTAAGGCTTGTGCCTCATGGGCCTTAGCCCAGAGTTAGCCATCCTTATCCAAACTACTTAAACAAGAAAGAACGATAGGATTTAAACAAAACCAATTCATGAGTGCTACAATGACAACAACAAAAAAAAAACTATTTTAATGTAACATAGAATAGAAGGTGGAAAATGAATAATTCACAAACAAAATACTATATCAAAAATTAACAATCACCATACATGAACATTTTTTTACCTTTAAGCGTATATACACACAATATATATCTATATACACATGTGTTATTGCGTACTGGGCGGGTATGGGCATTCGGGGGTGGGTATCACAACATCATTCCCGCCCCATATTCGAGCAGGGATTTTTTAAGATCCACAATACCCACTCCTATTGGATAAAAATTCAAGGAATATCCACCTCTGAATAGGCGGGGCGGGGCGGGTACCTCTCGGGTTGGAGAGAATTTCCCCCATTCCATTGTTGAATAAGCTCCACCACCATCGCAGTATAAAGCCATGATATGCCCAGCCAAACAAGAACTGCTAGTCTGCTACCCAAAGATCCTTGGCGATCAAATAATAAAAAACACATGTGCCATTGATTCTCCATCTCTCAAGCACATGCAACATCGGTTCACGATTACCTTCCTACGCCGTATCTGATTATCAATAGTGAGAATCTTATCCTTAGCCGCACACTGAAAAAAAAAAAACTTGTTTGGGACACTAGTGCCCCGAATGGCTCTCGAGGGAAAGGAAGCATGAGGCTCACCAGCCAAAAGTTGGTAAAAATATTTCACCAAGAGGTAGTTAACAACTAAAAATTAAAAGATCACACATCATAAGTACTATGTTTTGCAATTGTTTTGCATTCTTTAGAGTGCAGTTACTAATGAATAATAGCTTGATGTTTAGATTTTATACTATGATGATTTCAAATTTAATTAGTGTTACTTTCAACTTTTGATTTAACTATCATTTGAATTTCATGTGATAAATATCCTGTGAAAATGCTGATCAAAAAAATAATATTCTGTTGTTTCAAAAAAAATAATATTCTGTGAAAATCGCCTTATTTGTGTTCAGTATCGTGTTGCGTGTATATAGTTGTGCTACTTAGCTCTTGACCTTTGGAGTAATTCAATGAGAGAAAGTTAGGATAGCATGCATGCCAAATAACATTGCCATTAGTTCTACCAATAGTCCTAAAAGGTGAATGCTATTGAATATCCTGAATTACTTTTGGTATTTGAATGTGTTACCTGTATATACATTGTTAGAGCTTGTCCCACATTGGTTGGTTATAGGGTTATAGCCTCCAAAACTAGTATATGAGCCTGGGCGGCCTCTCCACTGATTGCCAATTGGTTTTGAGTTGGATGCTTTAACATGGTATCAGAGCTAGGCTTTCGGAGACTTTTGGACAAGACTCTCTTGATTGATTACCATGTTGTTTGTGCCTTAAGCACACCTTGTTTCGTTGTTTGTTGTGTGATCTCTATATTATGGATCCTTTGTTTACCTCTCCATGTGGGGGAGTGTTAGAGCTTGTCCCACATTGGTAAATTATATAGCCTCCAAAACTAGTATATGAACCTGGGCGGCCTCTTTAGTCAGTGCCAATTGACTTTGAGTTGGATGCTTTAACATATATGTTGACACACACACACACATATGTTTGTTTGTGGGAACCTTAGTCCACTCCAAATGTATTTTTGAATACCAAACCTTTGCGCAAATTTTGAGTACCCGTAAATCCATTTCTTCCTAAATTTTTATATTAACTCTATTTGAATAGTTATGGACCCCCAAAACTGAAGATGAGTAGGCAACCCAAACCGGTAGAAAATAAAAATATCGTTGCACCATATGCTTTCGTCCAAACAATATCACTAATGAAGTAGAGTTTTCTCTATGTTTTGACCAGGCAAGTCTAAATTGTCAACGGTATTTGGAGTAGATGATAGATATTGTTTAATAAGATTACTCTTACCTTGGTGAAAAGAGACAGAAGTGAGTATATTAACTCACTACAATGGATTCATGAGATGTATTTATGAAAATGTATCAATATCTGGTGTTGCACTACTTATGGTAATTTTACATGCACCACATACTTAACATATACTTCCTTTGCTGTTCAAATATTAAGAAGAAAAAAAGCTGCTTAAAAAAAAAATGTACTTCCTTTGTTTCATATTCTTGGTCCCGTATCCCTTTTTTTTATGTCCCAAAACAATGGCCGTTTTGGAAAGTTGATGAAAAAAGTGTGTAGTTCTCCAAAGCTATTCCTTGTAAATAGCTATAAGTATATTTAACGGAAAATAAGGAAATTATGAAATTCAATGTGATTGCAAACACATAATTGCACGTCCCCTTGAAACGTTCAAATTTCCCTACAGGACCAAGAATATGGGTCTGATGGACTATCTATTTCTGTAAGTCGTGTGAAATTTAAATGCATGGTTTTGCACCCCTGAATTTTTTTCCTGGCTCCAAAGCTGCTACTAGAGGCACTAATTGTGCAAAAGATTGACCTTATATCCTAATTGGCATTTTAAATCGGGTTTATGTTTCAAAAGCTTGCCTATCCTGTGTTACCTCATCTCCCCGTAGTTTTTTGAAGTTCCCCTTTATCGAATTCTTGGCAGATCTTTGGTTCTGTTCTTGGTGTTTCTGCTGGATTTGTGGTGGGCAAAGAAGGGCCAATGGTACACACGGGTGCATGTATTGCCTCTTTACTTGGTCAGGGGGGTTCTCGCAAGTATCATTTGACTTGGACATGGCTAAGATACTTCAAAAATGATAGAGACAGGCGAGACTTGATCACCTGTGGGGCTGCTGCTGGTGTGGCTGCTGCTTTTCGTGCACCAGTTGGTGGTGTTCTCTTTGCACTTGAAGAAGTGGCATCTTGGTACTGCTCACGTTCCTCCCTCTTTATCTCCTCTCTCTGCCATGTGTACCTTTGCGATTTATTACCCACACTCAGGGAACAAGTTAATTGCTAAAAGCTCAGACTGCATGTATGTTCCATGAAATGGGGTACAGGTTCTGGTACTTGTCAAGTATCGAATTTATCTTACTAAAATGGTGTTGTAAGGTCCAATAGAGCATTTCATGCTAACATTGGAGGTTTATAGATAAGTATAAGGGTAAACCCTATTACTTGGATTCTTCCCAGATTGTTTTCCAACCACTCATATCGAACAGAGATCCATTTGGAAAATCCCATGCCTTTGAGACTGAGATTACACACTTTATGCCATTAATTCCTTGGTTGGGTTTGTATCTGTTTCTCCCCTCCCCACACTTCAGACCATTGCCAGCATGTGTCTACTGCTTATTACTATTCAAAAGACAAAATTGATATGCTCAAAACGTGGAGAGGTTGATCATTTCTTCATTTAGGTGGTGGTAAGGTTGCATTTAGTTTCAAGGAAGATCATAGGAAAAGTTCCAGTGGCACAACAGTTGGAAGTTAATCAGAGCCCTTGGTGTAGTAACTAACTTCATCAGACTGGGTCGAATCATCGATGTTTAGATTTAGATAGTCCGGTTCCTGTTATTGGTTATTGTGCTGCGTGTAAGAGAATAAAAAATAATGACATTTTTTAGCTTCTGCAATTTGAAAATCACATTTGTGTTTTACTTATTTTGAAGGCGAAGACAATGATCTATATATTTTATTCGAGCATTGAGCTAAATCTGCCTTTTTTATTGGGCTTGCTTCAGGTGGCGTAGTGCTCTTCTATGGAGGACCTTTTTCACAACAGCGATTGTTGCTATTGTTTTGAGAGCTTTTATAGAATACTGCTCTACTGGAGATTGTGGTCTATTTGGGAAAGGAGGTCTGATAATGTACGATGTCAGCTCAGCAACGGCATCATATAGCGCTGCAGATGTACTAGCAGTACTACTACTAGGAGTTATTGGGGGTATTTTCGGGAGCTTGTACAACTATCTTGTGGACAAGGTGCTTCGTGCTTACAGCATCATTAATGAGTATGTCGTCCTCCATCATTTTAACTTTTGGCTTTTTTCATAACAAAAAAGTCAGCTATTAATTACATAATTAGGATTTAGGAACATAGGATAGTTGTTACGTTGAGATATGAATCATGAGTCCATAGTTGAATGGTTAGATTTGGTGAAATTGAGAAGATATGTACTAAACCCATTTTGGCATGTGAATTGTGATATTTCTGTCGGTGTCAGAGTTACAAGACACGGACGCAAAACTTTTGAATGGAGACAAATGTAAAATGTATTATATGTGTCTGTGACTGTGACTATGTACATTGATTACTAACATTGAATCCTGATACTGAGTTTTGTATTGCTGCAGAAGGGGTGCTGCTTTCAAGATACTACTTGTGATAACCGTCTCCCTCTTGACATCGTTTTGCTCCTTTGGTCTTCCGTGGGTTGTGAAGTGCAGTGCTTGCCCTACTAATTTGACCGTTGAGTGCCCCACAACTGATGGAAACTTCAAGAGCTTCCAGTGCCCATCAGGCTACTACAATGATCTTGCCTCCTTGTTCTTGAACACTAACGACGATGCCATTCGTAATCTATTCAGCACAAGCACCGAGAACGAATTCCGTATCTCCACTCTCTTTATCTTCTTTGCTGCTGTCTATTGCCTTGGCATTATCACTTATGGCATTGCTATCCCTTCTGGCCTATTCATCCCAGTCATATTAGCTGGTGCTTGCTATGGTCGCCTAGTTGGGAGACTCTTTGCATCCGTCACTAAACTAGACATGGGTCTATTTGCCCTCCTCGGAGCTGCCTCCTTTCTTGGTGGGACGATGAGAATGACAGTTTCTCTTTGTGTTATACTTCTTGAACTTACTAATGACCTACTATTGCTTCCTCTTGTGATGCTGGTTCTCCTTGTCTCAAAAACTGTTGCGGATAGCTTCAATAAGGGCGTGTATGACCAAATAGTGAAACTAAAGGGTTTTCCATTTATGGAGGCATATGCAGAACCTTACATGAGGAATTTGGTTGCAGGGGATGTTGTTTCCGGCCCACTGGTCTCTTTTTCAGGCGTTGAGAAAGTAGAAATGATAGTACATGCTCTTAGGACTACAGGGCATAACGGGTTTCCTGTGATTGATGAGCCACCTTTCTCAGATGCTCCAGAATTGTGTGGGCTTGTTTTGAGATCTCATTTGCTTGTTTTGCTGAATGGAAAATATTTCTCAAGGGATAGGGTGCTTGCTGGTGATGAAATCTTTCAAAGATTTTCTGCATTTGATTTTGCCAAGGCAGGATCAGGGAAAGGGCTCAAGTTTGAGGATCTGGATATTAATGAGGAAGAGATGGAGATGTATGTTGATCTCCATCCTATTATTAACTCATCACCATACACAGTGGTTGAGACAATGTCACTGGCTAAAGCTGCAATTCTCTTTCGCCAGATAGGTCTCAGGCACATGTGCGTTGTACCAAAGGCTCAAGGGGTAATCTCTCTCTCTCTCTCTCTGTGTCCTGTATTAAAAAATCATGCATGTGCTGGTGCAGAAAGATGCACTCGCATGTCCTGACCACAAAAGAGATTGGATTTGTATCACGCCCGTTACGGATATCTTAACTCCCAGATAACTATCCCAGACGTATTCAGAATGGAAAAATAATTTTGTCCTATTTTTTTGAAGTATTGGATACTCTAGGTCACGTATCCAAACTTCTACTATTAAGTTGAGACTGGACTTGGATGGTTTTGCAGTAAATTTTTTAGGAATAAGTAGAAGTATAGATTTCTATTACTTAGTTTTAGGATGGCAGGCTGATCACAAACCGGCCGCTAAGCAATATGGAGTCTTCTTTCTTGGACAAAACTTTTGCCTCTAATCTTCCTGAATGCGAAAGAAGTTATTCTCTTTCAGGTTGTACGGATGTTGGCATGGTCACTATGCATTAGTATCTTTTTGGTGTTTTTCTCATGTAAAGGTTTTTTCACTTTCCGTTCCTAACTTACATGGATGACTTCTGATCTGGCTGTTGCATGTTCTTTTCTTTTCTTATAAATTATATGCAACCCCAAGGAACTTTTCCAACTCCGAATGCCTCGGAGTTCCCCTCAAATACATCTATCGCTAACCGTTATGCTCATTTTGTCTCATTGCAGAGGCCTCCAATTGTGGGAATTTTGACGCGTCACGACTTTATGCCAGAGCATGTACTGGGACTATACCCTAACCTCAAACCACACAAATAGGGTTGATGAGCATACAAAAGTGTTTCACGGATTTCAGTTGTGTGTCACGATATTCATTCTTATTTATTGTATATTCATTTCATAAGTTGCAAGTTATTGTGACAGTGTTTGAATGTTGTATAATGCGATTCCTATTTCTATAGTGGTTGAAGGTACCAAGGGTCGACGATAAGTAGATGAACGACCTCATAGTGATGAAATTGTCGTCCCCGGATGCGGGGAGTACAATGAAAAAACACCGATATCCAACGAACCAATGTTGATATTATATATATATATATTTTTTACAATGAATGCAAATGAGATACCATTACCGTAAAAGTTGATTTTGAGTCTGTCGTTGACACTTTTGCATTGGATTTGGATAAAAATGTCTATCGTTTATTTATTGCTATTTCAATATGAAGTGGATTATTGCTGTGTTGATGCACACCGTATTGCTGTTGTTTTTGGGTTTTGCCTGTTGTACTCCATAGTGATGAGGATGTGTGAAGTGATGTCGTATGGTTACTACCACAACTAGTAATGGTGTTTTTTTTCCGGTAACAGAGGAATAACTCTACAGCCAAACTACTAAATGGACCTAATTGTGCAACCCAAACCTCCGGGTAGCTAGTATGGCCGCACCAATCATGGCCCCCGACATGGTTACTACCACAACTAGTAATGGTGTTTTTTTTCCGGTAACAGAGAAATAACTCTACAGCCAAACTACTAAATGGACCTAATTGTGCAACCCAAACCTCCGGGTAGCTAGTATGGCTGCACCAATCACGACCCCCGGCTTATTTCAGGGTATTCACCCAGTGGAGAATTGAACCCCAAATCTCAAGAAATACACCTAAAGCCTAGACATCCGTTTGAACCATTGGGGCAACCTGTGTACAACTAGTAATGTTTGCTACTGTAGATGGATGACAGAGATTCTGGAAATATAAAATGGGGAGGAAAATGAAGGGAAAGAGAATTGTGAAGCAATTTGAAAAAGGAAGTCAGTCCCTTTTTCATTAGGTTGATGTGTTAATTCATGTACACTTGCCTTTCCCTTCTGGTTATCTTTCATTAGGTTCATATTTTTTTTACTAGTTTAATGATTTTTTTTTGTCAAGACGAATCAATTATTCAATTTATCAATATGAGTAATTTTTCAGTGTACCAATAGGCTTCAACCTTAGTAGGCACATCCTTGGATCCCCTTCCTCGGCTTGTTAACCGATTAGGGTTTTTTTTTCAAATATAATTTTATTAAACAAAATGTGCCTTTTTAACTTTATTCCGGAATTATGTTAAAGCATTTTTTCAAATCACGCTTTTAATAAAATGTGTTTACAAAACACTCTTTGTGGTTGTTTAAGCCGTAATAAGAAAGAAAATTAAGTTAATCATAATCTACCATAAAATTCGTGTTTACAAAACACGCATTATAAAATTAGCTTCTTCCCCTCCAAGGGTCTTAGCTTCTCCCACCCCTAACCCTAAAATTAGCATATTTTGGTGAGGAAGAAGACCTATTTACCCCTCAAAACTTTTTTATTCTCAATTCAATGATTTAGGGTAATCAAGTAATTTTCATATTATCTCCTCTTATCCATCCACTCAAATAAAGTACTCCGTATAAGTTAATCTCCCTTCATAACTAATCCCTATAACATACACGTATCCAGTTTTTATTCACCTTTTTTTGTTATCAATTCAAAACCTTATCCGTCTGATAAATGGGCCGTTAAATCTTGTGCAATTTTATTTTTAAACATTGTATATATCGGCGGGGGGTTAACGAGTGTGTTACCAGAGTGAGAATTCGATGTCCACTGCTCCTGGGGCATATGGGGCCCAACTCTCTCATCACCACCCAAATGTATGGTGAGGAGGTGGCTTGGGGCATCGACCTACCATGCCCTAGGTGTGTTGAATAATTTTCCAATTTACGAGTAGGCTTCAACCCTAGTAGCCAGTAGGGCACATTCTCCTCTTTCCCTCTCCTCTTCCTCTTCCTCTGTTTCTGTATTCTGCTCTGTGTTCAAGTCTCTCTCTCTCTCTCTCTCTCTCTCTCTCTCTCTCTACCGACAGAGATACGGACAGGCAATCACGATTCTCGTCGGAGGCGTATATGGATTTCAGAAGCCACCGTTCTTCTTCTTCTTCTTCTTCTTCTGTTCACGTGTACAAGTTCTCCATAGCCGGTGCTCTATCCATATCTCCGCCTTCCGATCGCTCCGTTCCGTTCACGCTTTGGTTACCAGACCTCCGGTTTAGTCTTCCCAAATAACATGTACACATCAGACAGGCTTCTCGTGTTTAATTCATTTAGTAAGCCAAAAACACAGGTATTATTCCTCTAACTATCCGATTTGTGTTTGTTATGCTCAATATTCGTCTACGGAAAACCACGAGTTTGGTGGCCAAGTCGTTGGACTTAGGGGTTTGCTAAAATCTCAGGTTCCAAACTAGCTAACTCCTTTGGGGCCAGTCGATACAGGGTTTTGCCCGGCTTTAATTGGGAACCCGGTAGTAGGTGGGATTTTTCCCCAGAATTACTGTCGGAGTGCGCTTAAGCTGCCTGAGACATAAAAGAAATTCATTTAGATGATGCCTTCCGATCGCTCCATTCGCTAATTGTTCTCAATTGTTATTCTGAATGTAAAATTGATATATGATAAAAAGATCTTTAAATTCCTCAATTCGCTGCTGGATCATCAAAGTACATGTGGCTGGTAATGTATTGTGTCATGGCATGACAAGATATGCTGGTTCTCAAGTTCTACTATATGTAGGAGGTAGGCATACTGCTGTGCTTTTACGCAATTGTATTTCAACCGTACTTTCTGTTTGTTGACACTCCATGTTCAATCTCTGTTGCTGCAATAGCCAAATTCACCTAACGATCGATATCGTAACTGATATCCGTATGTCTCATGTGGATCACTCCTATGAATCATGATACATGGAGTTGCACATCCCTTAGTGTTCTGAAGTGGAAAATGGGGATGCTAAAGTTTTCTTTCTTTATATTCTTGATAACCATCTTTTTGTCATTCCAAAATTATATTTCTTCAACTTCTTATATATCTTGTTTGGAAATATCATTTGTCAGGTCGATCACTTTCTTGGTTGTTGGTAAATTAAGGAGTTACCTGGAGTCTGTACCTAGTAAATTCATATAGTAGTGGACGTAATTCCGTGCATGGAACAAGATGATTAGGTCTGGTAGCGAATGAAGATGTCAGGTAGGAGAGGTAAATCTCCTGGTTGGGCTGCTTTTGACCTCAAGCTGCAACAGAAAGAGGGTTTCAAACGGGAAGTTGATGAGCCCTACCCACCCATGTCAAGTGCTATCACCCCTCTGCGTCCCTCCCACAACTTCATGCAAGACAACAAAGTATCGAGGTCTTTCACATCAGTGCTATCAGCAGATGATGTGGATCATAGAAAACCACTATTATCTGGAAATTCTAGTACAACCCAGAGAAATAAGTTTACTTCCGAACCTGATATTGTAGTAGCCTATGCCAAGTTCAGAGAGCTTCACTCCTGGGCTGATGAGAGCTTGATTGAGGATATTATGGCAGCTGTAAATAATGATGTTGATAAGGCCTCAACTGTATTAATGGGCATGGTTCCCAATGAGAACCCAGAGCAGAGTAAAGATACAAATATTCGAGGATCAAAATCTAAGCATGAGCATTTTCCTTTGGACCATACAAAATCGCCTGTAGATGAAGGTGCTTCTTCTGGAGAGCTCACAGACTTTGGGGAACTGACCTGTGTTATTGGGGACTGTTTCAATTCCAAGACTGAAGAACTGACCAATGACCATGCTTCTTGTGGAAATGAGGATTCTGATATTGCTGCTGCAAATGTGAAGCTGATTTTGGGGCAGTTGAATTCTATACCCGTAGAGCCTGAGTGGGAAGAGGACGACATTTATTTGATCCATCGAAAAGATGCAATAAGGATGACGAGGTAGATATTGTTATTCTAATGCTTTCGGAGACTTCACTTTATCATTTACCTACATTTACTGTCAGATAATTTGCATGGGGTATTAGGAGAGACAGATGACTGATGATCAACTTTACATGGGACTGACTATTATCTGCAAAACAAAATAGTTGCAATAAGTTTATACGAACTCTAAAAGCTAGTTATGATGTTTACTGTGGTTATTAAGAAGAATGTTAACACGGACACAAATGAACAAGTAAGATGAAGTGATGAACATTCTAAGTATTGGGTGAACAGAGTGGTTCTTCTTAATGACATTCAGAAATGAATGTATATTTTATTTGGAACCTTTATGCATTGTTATCCCTGGTTAAAACGACTAATTCAATGTAGTTCCTACAATCTATATAGCATGCACATTCTTGACATGCACTTCCCATATAGCTCGATTAAAAGTTTGGTAGAATTAGACCGATAAAATCTAGTAGTTATAAATTTATAATAAATAAACTGAGTAGGGACTGTTCATAGTTATGTAGTCACAACGACAAAGTTTGGGCCTATGGATCACCTTTCGAGTTTGGGTAACATGTGGATTGGTGGCACCAACATTGGCGTTTTTCACTGATAATTTTGATGTGTGATAAAAAATCTTGGGTTTTTGAGTCGTTTTTCCTCCTATTAGGGTGATGAATCTGCCCTTGCTCCCACACTCCTTGGTCAGGATCTCCTAGGAAACTCGCTCCCATCGAGAAAGGATGAGGTCCCACCTAGGATAGAACTTTTCAAGCATAGGAATCCCAAAAGAAAAAAAAACCGAGCTCGATAAAATAAAAAACAATGATAAGAACTAGAAAAACATTATCTCAAATTTGCTCAAGTACTTGTGCAAACATAATTTTTTGCAGTTGACACAGTCAGTTACTAATTAAGATGAGTGAACAGAAGAGCAGGCCAATACGTTACTAGTCATTGGGCCAAACTAATATAGACTGAGTTGGACTGAGGTTACGTGCAAAGCTGGACCATAGGACGCGAGCCCAATCTAGAAAATTAGTTGGTGTCTAAAACTTAGTTAATAAAATCATAGTTGGAAGGTGGTCAAAAAGGTAGTTAAAGTATAAAAAAGTTAAGTGGATAATTCAGAAGTTAGTTTAAGAAAATGCTAGTTGGAAGATGGTCAAGGTAAGTCGTCAAAATTTGGCTTTGACACCATTGGAGCAGTGTAGCCAAAATATAGCAAAATAACATTGTAGCCAGCCAAAAAATGGCTTCAGCTATGAAAATTTGGCTCCAACCACTGGAGTTGCTCTGAATGGAGTTTTTTTTTTTGGTGGGTGGTGGGGGGTGTTCTGACTTGGGATAGTATTTGGGGTAAAGAATTCAAGTTTGGTGGTTGAAAATTGGGGCAAAATCTGGCGTGGCAAAATTGGCTGTGGGCCATTTTCTCAGCCAATTTGGCCACAAGAAGGGCTCCCATTGGAGTAGTGTAAAAAGACGCTGGAGCCAATTTTTTGCTTTGGCTGCCCGTTACAGGTGTGAGAATGGAGGCTGGGAAGAGCTGTGATCTTGATCTAGGAAATCTCGTGCAGAGGAGGAAGAGTAGAGAAGGAGAGAGTTAGTAGAGAGAAAAAGGTGACGGGTGGTTCTCTCGCCTCCATCTACCTCCATATAGGGGGGGGGCACAAGATAGAAAATGCATTGGAAATGGAGATTTACGTGATAATAACGCCGAATTTGTTGCCTTGGGAAGCAGGAAGGGCGCTTTGGCAGTTGATTACCGGCCATTCAAGAGACGCCACTTGACGAGATGTGACCCTTGATGAGACATACTGCACCAAAAGTCAAGACAGACACGTGTGCGACATGGGTACATCAGGGGCTGAGCCTATCAGAGAACGACATGCGGCGGATGCACATGGCTATTGTTCTGGTGACAGTTAAAAAAAGCCATGTGCTAAACGAAAGAGCAGGCCATGCATTACAAGTCATTGGGCCAAGCCAGTGTCGATTGAGCTAGACACGTGTGCGACATGGGTACATCAGGGGCCGAGCCTATCAGAGGACGACATGCGACGGATGCACATGGGCTATTGTACTGGTGACAGTTAAAAAAAGCCATGTGCTAAACGAAAGAGCAGGCCATGCATTACAAGTCAATGGGCCAAGCCAGTGTCAATTGAGCTAGACTGAGGCCACGTGCAAGGCTGGGCGAAGGGACACAAGACCAATCCATGGAACTACGGGCGTGCGGCTATTGGACTTGATTGGATTGGATCGGGCCAGTCCACTATGCCTATCTGGTCTAGTCAGCGCCACGTGGAGGTCAGGGTGGCATGGATCAATCTTGTTGCATAAGCCAACATGGCACTTGGTAGTTGGAGCACGAGCTAGGAACATGGTGCTTGGAGGCCAAGGAACTCTCTCAGTGTAAAGTACAAGAAGCAACTCTAGAAATGTACACTGGAGACTCTACCGTTATTGGAGAGCGTCCGACTTTATTATTGGAGTGTTCTCCGGCCGACTTTTGGCCGGTTACTACTAATGAGCTGTTTATCTTGCCGTTAGATCTGTTTGAGAAGGTGACGGATCAGAACATCTTTCTCTTAATTGGAGATGGAAGATTACCAACCCTACAAGGACTAACAAAAAAAATATTCCATTCGTCCCAAAATTTTAGTCCCTTAGGAAAAGATGTGTATTTTTGGATGAAAAATGAGCTCTTCCGTGCATAATTTTTTGTATTTCTTTGCACCAATTTAAAGTCCTAATTCAAAGTGTGAAGAAATTCAAAAAATTACATATGAAAGTACTTTATTTTTTATCTTAAAGTTGCACGTCTTTTCATAATGGACTAAAATTTTGGAACAGAGGGAGTAATTTTTTTTGGGAGTATGTATCATTATTGTTTATATGTTTACACGTTCTTGTAGACGCTCCCAACTTTAAATTCTTATATATCCTCTTTCTCCCTCTCCCTTCACCGCTCCCAATCCCCCTTCGTGCAACTTAGTGTGAAAGAAGGGGCCATGGTCTCCTAAATTGTGCTTTTGCACAAGTAATTGAGAAAATGCTAGTTCGTTTTTATTGGATGTCTAGTTATAAGCAACATTGCTCTCACATTTAGAAGTGGCATCAATTCTGATAGAGCAATCTGTATAGGCCTACCCTATCTCGAAGTAACCCTTTTTTTTTATTCTGGCTTACCTATTGGTTTGGTACTTATAAAATCCGTCAAGTTCCAATTTTGTCCTTACAAAATTTCATGATTCAATTGGTCCCAGTTGTTTCTAGCGAATTTCTCTGTTACCATTACTATGAACTTAACGACGGAAAATTCTGAGGTGTCAAACGTCACGTCTTGAAGACAGAAGGGTAGAGGGAAACCACCCCCTCATTGACGTGGGACTAAAATTGAGCCAACTATTGCCGCTTTGGCGAAAAGAAAATCAATAGTAGTAATAGCTTACTCCTAATCCAAGACCCAACACCCACCCTTAACCACACCACCATCATTGCAAGCCCATTACATCACCACTGAAACACCCACTATCCACACCATCAATGCGCCAAATTGGAGAGTGAAACCCCATAGCTGAATGACAAATTTGGTTTCTCAACTTGGGAAGAAAAGGCCAATTGCTGTCCTAATATCACTGACTCCTAAGATCACTCATATAGGTGTAGTTTGACACATATTTACGTACATCTTATAGACATGCAATTAGTAGGCGAAACAAGAAAGAATGAAATTAAGAAAAGGGTTTGGATCCGAGCTCCAGTCTATTCCCCAAATTGCACAAAAACCCCACTTTCCCACCGAGTATACGTGCTGAATCTCCAGCAGCATTGTAAAAACCAGAGGACGAAGCCACCCATCGCCATACCACTGATACAGTGCCACCACTGAGCGGGAACATCAGAACCTCCCCTCTTTCTTATATTTTGCATGCAATTGAGGACCCCTCTGATTTTTTAGAGTGATAAAGATAGCACCTTTGCTGATCAAAAAAAGAAAAGAAGAAAGCACCTTTGATTTTGAAATCACCATCGCAAAATCGTAGATCTAGGTGTCTACGACGCCCCTTTCATTTTTGAATTGCTTCGTGTGGAGGTTGCTAGCGTTGGGGGTTGTGGGCGGTGGAGGGTTGCACCACATCCGCCGCCCCTTCTTAATTTTATGTACTCCCTCCATCCCAAATTGCTTGCCTCTTTTGGAAAACCGTGCATTTTGCAGACAAAAAATAACGTGTTTATGATATTTTTTTTGAAAATAATTTACACCAATTCTTTCTTCTGAATGAGATCTTTAAATTGGTGTAAAAATTTTTGAAAAAAAATTCATCCTTATGCATTATTTTTTTGCGTGCCAAAAAGGGGCAATTTGGGACGGAGGGAGTAGTTTCAGTTGTGGAATTTGAGATCTGGATTGGGTTTTGGGGGAAAGAGACAACTGTTTGATTTGGGGAAGAGATGAGGTGCAACTTTTAGGGTTTTGTAAAGGTACTGACTTATCCACATAAGAAAAATGGGAAGTGCAGCTTGGCGGCCTTAGACACTCAGCATTTTTCATCTTTTAAGTTCACAGAAAGGATAAAATTGAAATTTGCCGGAAACTATTGGGACCAAATTCACTCATGCATTTTGGAAAGACGAAATTGACAAATTGGCGTATTTTTCAAGGTGCAAAATAATATTTAAGCCTTTTTTGTTTTTTCAAACTAGAGGCACACGTTCATCATCCATAAACTCAACAAATTAGTTTTAAAGAATATGCACTAATCAGGGTTGTCTGACCAATGTCGCACTTGATTGGACTCAAACTTCCAAGCTTTCTTTATTTATCTTTTCCTGATTGGTGAATTTTTAAAGTGTTTTTGCTTTATACAATTTGAATTCTCCAGTGAAACAGGATTCCTTTAGGAAGAGAAATTCTAAAACTCTTGCTAAAATTCTGGAATAAATTGAAGTCTCAATTTTTAAGAGAATCTTTTGAATTCTGCTTCGAGTAAGAAATGGAAATATGTTTCAATTATGTTTATATCATGTATACAAAAATTGTCCCCCTAGACTCTCAATTTCATCTTTGTAGTATCAGTTGAAATGATTTACCCCTATAATTTTGCTTTTGGTCTTTAATGGTCCCATTCATACTCTGTTAATAAACCAAAACGATGTTCATCTTGTTAATGACATTGAGGACGTCTGACTCTGTCCACTGAACAGGTTAGCATCTCAGCATTCAAGGGCAGCTATGGATGCTTATTTAAGAAGGGATCACTTCTCGGCCCAACAGTTATCCATGAAAGTTAGGGAGGAGCGAATGGCTGCCGAACGGTTGAATGCTAAGGCAGCAAATGCAATTTTTAATACCAGGAATGGCCAAGACAGTCTATGGGAACTGGATTTACATGGCCTTCATGCAGTGGAAGCAGTTCAAGCCTTGCAGGAGCGCTTGCAGAAGCTTGAATCCTCAGAGCCATCTGGTCGATCAGTATCTCCAAATAGAAAGAGCGAAGGGGCAACTATGGTTAGCTCTGCATCTGTTGAATCTTTGAGTTGTACTGAGACAAGTAAATTGGATAAACAACGTGCCTCATCCCAGCAGAGACCAATATCATTGCAAGTGATAACAGGTATAATGCTTCACGTGCATGCATATTCCTGAACATATAAATTTGATCCTCTATCTATGCAACCTATGCCGTTACGCTTGCATAATTGATTTGTAAACCCATATAATATCATATGATCATGCATATGTTTGTATGAATAGATTTGTATCCAGGGCTGGAGCTAGGATTTTTGATCAGTGGGAGCCCAACCTAAGTCGCAGATTGGCCCAGTGTGAGCAGGTGTGAGAGTATCTGTAATATGTGTGCAGACATGTATATTACTGCTTGAATTAACCAAATCTACGTCATATTCATTGTAACTGTTACCTCATTGATGATTCAGCCCTTGGCAAATCATATTTGTAGCTCACAGATCACAATATTTCTTATATGCGTGTGTGTGTGTGTGTATCTTTGTTTACATATCGTGCATTGACATTTTCGAGGGCGGAGTTTAAACATGACGTGTCTACCAAACAGTGCAGGAGAGGCTGTGGTTTAGGCGGTCAAACAAATTGGTGTCTCTACCTTTTCTTGTGATATAGACCCATTTGTGCAGGCATTGATTGGTAGCTTAGTCTCCTGAAATGGCTGCTTGAAGTAGCCAGCTGTACATGTTGATCTACTTATTGCTTTCTTAAATAGTTAGAGAAGACGTACTCCTCCAGGAAACACTTTGACTAGTAAATCATTTCGCATCATCCATCACTTGTTTGTTTTTATTTTTCGCTTAAAATTTGTAGCTATTGTTTTTATCATTCTTGAAATTGTCATTAGAACACTGAAAAGCTGGAGTTTTACCTTCGAAGCGTCAAAAACAGTACTGTGATGTTTACCATCTTCCTCTTCTTCTCTTTATCCTTCCTGCTACTTCTATGTCCTTGCGTGGCTCATATGCCATATGTCATCTTCAGATTTAGGTGTTAACTAAACAAAACATATGGATCGATTGCCAACTCTGTTTTTTACTGTTCTCTGCCAGGTAGAGGTAATCACAGCCGTGGGCAAGCTGCACTCCCAACTGCTGTCAGAAATTTTCTCAACGAGAATGGGTGATTTTTTCTTCTTTCTTCTTGCACCCAGGCAACCCATAGTTTTCATGGACATGAATGGTTTATTGGTTTTTGTGCTTTGATAATTACTTTGCAGATACCGATATGATGAGGCCAGGCCTGGGCTAATCACAGTGAGGCCCAAGTTCCGTCGTCTGTGAGTGCATGGAATACTATTCTTGATGGATTGGGATCCTTTTTCTTCTTCCTATTTTGGTAAAGAGAGAATGTAAATGTCCTGGACAAAGTGATTGTGTTAATGGGACTTAATAACTGCGACTTGTGCAATACCTTCCATTTGAAAGAATCGCCTTTTGTAAGAAAGATAATTATCCTTATTTTTCCATTAAGGACATGAGATACAAAATTTCCACATCGCTAGTGGCTTAATTTGATTGGCAGGACTTGACTAATTGAAAACTGCGTCATTTTGGCATGTTACGCCATGTGATTTTGATTCTAGACACTTGGCCAGATTTGATTGCCCGTTTATTGTGTTCTATTTTTTGGGGTCTTGCAACACGTGATAATTTGGAATACACTAGAAATTTTACCTGTCAACAGGTTGTATCAAGGCTCAACAACTTCAGACATGCAAAATGCAGTCCTGGACTCGTGCAGGTGCAGATGCCGATGCTCTCCATTGTTGCTTGCTTGTGGAAATATGGAATTCATAACTGTAGCAAACATCCAGAAGTGGGCAATCCAGAAAAATAAATAAATAAATTAACAAGAACCCTTCCTCAAATTATTCTTATCCATACACAAGCTTACACATTTAATCCTTCCGGAGTCCTTTTATGGGTACACCATTTGCACACAGCGTTGTGTGAGATCCACCTCGGGGTACACAGCGTTGTGTGAGATTCACCTCGGGGTTCCACACAAATGATTGGAGTCGCTAAATTTGTATGAAAAATTATTTTTTAAGGATCCCTGTATAGAATCAGTCCAGTCAAATATCGGTAAGCCCTGATCGTATATTTGCTCAATTTTTTGACAGAAAATTGAGTAAAGAACTCATCAAGCCTTGACTGATATCTGGCTGAGTTTTTTGAAAAGTAATAATTTGGGAGAAAATTTATTGATGTCCATGCTTAGATTAGAGACCCAAAGTAGACACATACTTTTCCTTTACCCATGTACCAAATAAATCATTAGGATTTGAAGTGAATAAGTACGGGCTTGTTTGATAACCTAAATTCAGCACTTAAAACTGAATCAATTAAGTAATAAGTGATTCAGTGGGTTTGAAAACGACATTTTACATTGCTTAACAAATTAAGTGCTACTTAAAATATAGGCTAAAAAGTTGAAAAAAAATAAGTAGCTTTGAGCTACTTAATTCTGGCTGAATTCTTGTGTTCTTGCATTTAATCACCATACCAACACCACAACCACTCCGCCGCCATCACCACCACCACTTCGCCGCCACCACCACCACCACTTCTACCACTCCACCACCATCACTCCCACCACCACTTCTACCATTCCACCACCACCATCACCACTTCACCACCACCACCACTCCCACCACCACTTCTACCATTCCACCACCACCTCACCTCACCACTCCACCACCACCACCACCACCACTCCACAACTCCCACCACCACCTCTACCACTCCACCACCACCACCACCACTCTCCTATCGCTCCATCACCACCATTACCACACTGCCGCCGCCACTACCACATCGTCGCCGCCGCCACCACCACAATGTCACCATTGCACAACTATCACTCCATCGACACCACTTATTGCCACCATTATACCATCATCACTCCACTGCCACCATTACACCACCACCACTCCACCACCATCACCACCACCACCACCACAATCACCATTCCACCTTTATTATAAGTACATTTTGACCATTAGTAAATTAAAATAGATCAATTGGAACTAAAATTATTTTATCATTTTTTAAATTCAGTACTTAATATGTTTACCAAACAGTTTTTCAGCTTAAAAAATTCAGCATTCAGCTTTCAGTACTTAACTTTTCAGCATTCAGATTCAATTTTCAGTTTTATCAAACAGGCCCTACATGTAAGGGGCCAGATCAGAAAAAAAGAAGAAGAAGAAGAAGAAGTACATGTAAGGGGAGTAATTTGTGACAAGGATCAAGTTCTAGGATTTTCTATGTAATTGGCTATGCGATATAGAGTAGGAGTATGGGGTATCTATGCGATCAGAATCAGAACAGGTACCAACCGTTCAAAAAACAGGTACCCCTCTTGAGTTCAGGAAAACAGGTTTCTCTCTCTCTCTCTCTCTCTCTCTCTCTCCCTCTCTCTCTCATGCTGGATAAGTAAATGCTTAAACACCTCCAGGAGTAAGGGGATGTCCAATTCACACACCAGGAGAATTATACATTTGGGTGCCCCTTCATTTTATCATTTTTTTCGGGGGCCTGAAGTAGTGGCTTTCTAGGCTTCTGTCCGGCCCTCGTAGCTCGTAATGTCCATGTACTCATTTTTCTTATAATGTTGGCAGTGAAATGAGCTTCCTCTCAACTATCTTCGAACTGTAATCGAATTTATAAGAAAGGTTCTTACTAACAGGTGGCAATGAACAGACTGATTCAGGCTGCAGCCTGGGCCCGTTTGTTTTATGAGATTGATAATGAAAGGGATATATAATCGCACCAGTTATATAATTCTACATGATTAATTGTGAGCTGATTAATATACCAATACCCCATTGTATTGTACTTCCACACTTTCGGAGACTATATATCTGAAGTATGTATAGTCCGTATTGTAAATTTTTTTAACAAACCAATGGATATTTGGTCGCCTTGGATATAAAATATAATCTGATGCTCATATCCGGTGAAACAAATGGACCCATAAAATTGAACGATAGTTCAGAAGAAAGAAGAAGCCTAATGTGGAGATATTCATCACTCCAGAGTTGCAGATTATGCCAGCATGGATTCTTCTCAAAATAGTTGGAAAAACAATATGATGAAATCAAATTAGGATGATCTGAACAAGTAGTTCCTTCTTGTAGAGTTTTTTGATGAATGTATAATTGACTATGGGAATCTAAAGCCAGGGGCGGAGCTAGGATTTTCTCTTGAGGGGGCCTATGCAGGTATGCCTAGAAAACTCACCACACCCTCTCCTACATTCCTAATTCCCTTCCAAAGCCCCACCTCATGCGGCAGACGAATTTCCTATGAGGACCATGCACCCAAACTTCCCTATGCCTAGCACACACCACTTTCCTCCACCACCTATCTCTTTCGCAAGCAAATCACCATAACCATTTCCCCAATAACATCACGTAAACCTTCATAGTGCAACCTTAACAACATAAAAGGCAATTGGTTTTTGTAGTGGGAAGTAGGAACTTCCGTTAAACTGTTTCCTTCTAATTCTATCCTTGGAAGACAATTCTATCATTATACGAAATCGCACTTTGAATAGTTGATTTTAGAAGTTGAGAAATCAATAGTCCATGAATACTTTAAGGTAATCCCCAAGGAAGCCAGGTACAGTGGTAATAATAGTCCAGGATAGAGTTCACCGCTTCATATTGCATTGCTTCGTGTGTTTGTATTCTAATGTGACTGTAAAGCATTGTTTGAGATAAAAATAGTTGTCTAACATTGACATTCAGAATGCCAATAAAATACAAAACAAAAAAACGTGACATTGAAATACTTCCAAATAAAGAACAATGAAGTTATATAGAGAACATTAGGCTGCATACATTAGGGCCAAAATGTTGTTGCATGGTCTAGTTTGAGGCAGTTCAGAATCTGAGGACTCATATATGTCAAGCATCTCTTTTGTTCAAGTTCTACATGGAATTCGAATTATGGGATTGTTGATTTTCAGAAATCCCTCTATTTCTTTTGTTGCTGATGAAGAATGGTGATTAGGAAATAAAAAGGAAAAAAACAAAAGGATCTCGACTCTCGAGAGTAGAAACCCACTGATACTATTTAAATGTTTCTCAGGTTGCATTCAGGAAGTCAACACGTTGATGTATGGCATTTCCAGCACATTTGATCTCTCTCTCTAATGCTGAAAGCATATGTCTGTGCACCAAAGCAAAACTGACTTGCAATGAAAGGTTTCACAGGAGAGTGGCCAATCCTGATTGTGGCGTTCTTAATGTGAAAATGCACTTCAACAGAAGAGTTCCAAGATACTTCAGCTTGTTAAGATCTTTTAAGGTATCTTGTGGATTGGAGATAAGATACTCAAATCCTTTCTCATGTGGGCCGATGAAGATCTCTTCAGTTTGTGGCAATAGTAGTATATGTGAGGTAACTTCTCCACATTTGCTCTCTAATTTCTGGACCGAAACTTCCTCGTTTTATGTTCTATTTTTTTAACACTGTTCTTCCGCTCTATTATGTATCTAGGAAAAATGGAGATGTGAATCTCAAGTGGAAGATATAATGAGTGTTCTGAAGAGCCAATTTGTAAAAGTAGCTGCGGTGATGGCATGTATATTCTTAGTCATTCCAGCAGCTGATGCTGTAGATGCTCTTAAGACTTGTGCTTGCTTGCTAAAAGACTGCAGGTACTGCATCCAAATTGCTTAAAATGTCCCTGAAACTGGTGTCTGATTACTTGATCTATGATTATTCAAAATACATTGAGTAATGCTGCAGATCTAGTAAAGTCCATTATAACTGTTAGAGGGGAACTTTCTTCTATGCTTCATCTTCAACTGGGTGATTTAACATAAACAGTTGGTTTGACTCCCACTCTTAACATCCACTTTTGGTCTTCAAGAAATTCGGTAATCGTAGCATCATACACTGTTTGCATATTGGTCTTTTAGTCCTGTTGCTCACAGCATGTGTTCTAGATTGAATACTTTTCCAAAGCAACAACTATTATCTCAGATGGTGGATGAAGAAGTTACAAAAGTAATTTGAGAAAGAAAATGTTGGGATTTTTGTCTGGAGTTTTTTCGTAAGGATTATTTTACCATTTAATTTCCTTTGGTTTTCTTCTTTTCCCCCTTTTTGTTGTAAGATCTCGTGTATTTTTCCATTTTATAATTCTTTCACAAAGTTGTTTTGGTTTAGGACACCTATTAAGAGTGGGGTTTTTACACATTAACCTGACCAGGACTGGTCATAGAAGGAGCAAAATAAGGTGGAGTTTTGCAATGATCTCTCTAATAGCTGCGCTTCTGCTCCTAGGCCATCTCCACCCCCCTTGATGAATAATGTTTGCGACTTTGGCGTTCAAAAGACATGCCCAGATTATGCATCACCCTGTTCCCATACCTGTTATACTAAGGCCCTAAGGATGCCAATTATCAAGCATTAAGGAAGTATCTATCCCATTCCCAATCACATATCTAATGAAAGGCTGCCCAATGCTTCTTAGAAGATTTTTCGTTGGAGTCTGTGTTGCATCAGAGCGGAGAGGCGTTACCAAAGACATTGGTCTTTAATCACATAGGTACGAATCTCCTTTGTGTATAAGGTGTCTGATTTTTTGCTGATGGCCCAGAGATGTCTGATTATCGATCCTCTATTCCTGTCCTTAAGCAATCTATAACCCAATCCTCCTTCCAAATTGTGCAAACAAACAAACTGAATACCATGTGGTCATGAGCTCAGAACCTTTCCAAAGAAAAGCCATTAGAATTCCTTCTACCACTTTTCAATATTCGTGAGGAAGAAGAAAAATGGAGCTCCAATTGGCTTCTGTTCTCTAGGGCTGCGTTGTTAAGCTGAGTTCTGCCTCCATACGGCAGCAACTTGGTTGTCCAAGACTGGATTCTAGGCAACATCTTGTCCTTTAATACAACACAGTCAGTATGTTTGAGAATTGAGCCTGGTAGTTATTGGAGCCACACGAAGGTTCTTGATCGGAAGATTTTCCTCAGGGATAGAGAGGATACGCATTTCCTCAGGGATAGGGAGGATACCCCTCAGAATATCATTCTGAATCTGAGCCACTGCAGCAAAAATGCTGCACTCTTCTGTAAATTTGGCTGAAGACCAGAGGAATAGTGAAACTCAGTCAAAGCTTCTTCCAGAATGTGAAAAGAAGCTGAATCTGCATCAAAAATGTATGAACAAGTCATCTGCAAACACTTGGTAAGAGATCTTAACTTCAGCACACCAAGGATGACATGTAAATCTTCCATGCTCAATCTTATGATTAAAAGAAATGGACGGTTTCATCCTATGAGCAATAAGCATTACTGTCATAATTAGTGAGCTATGATTAGAAATCCCTGGAGGATGGAAAGTTGTTTCAACATCTGCAAACCCTTCTAACCAAGTAGCATTAACCAACAAGCTATCAATTTTGCTCTTCTTATCACCTGCCACTCCCCTTCTATTAGACCATGTAAACCGCAGACCCTAAGCAACCATATCATCCATCTTTATCCCTCCAGCCAGTCATTAGACGCCCTTGAATCAAAACCATCAAGCCTCTCATGAAGTAACCAGAAACAGGAGTTTTTGTTGTTTTTTAAAAATACGGCTAACTGAGAATGGTGATCAAGGGAACATGATGAGGCATAGATTTCAGAACTAGATGTTTTTATATGAACCTTTCTCTTTCTCTTGGACCCTGTTTTCCAGTATTTTGCATTCTGTCATCAATACATTTCAGTTGCCATTTTCCATTACGGGAGAGGAAAAGAGAGATGAAATTCTGGTCATGGAGAACGGTGATCAATGATTATAACCCTATATAACTGAATTCAACGGCCCAACTGTGTAGGAGTTGCTTATCTGAAGAACAGCGGAAGTTTTGCTCTCCAGAAACTCTGTTTTGTGCAAAGGAGTAGCTAATCATGCCTTTCTTTGACAGCTAGAGTTATTAATTTTTTCCTTTGTGTATGGCTATCCTCTCTCAATTGGTGGAATCCAACTTAATCAGGCTACTAATTTTCTTAGGTTGGAACTCGCCAAGTGCGTTGCAAACCCATCATGTGCAGCTAATGTTGCTTGTCTTCAGACCTGCAACAATAGACCTGATGAGACTGAATGCCAGGTTATATCCGGAGTTAGTTCTGTTCTTGAAGAGAGCACTTTGCTCTTGGGGGGAAACTCATTTGGTTCTGAACAATTTCGTTGCCCTTTTTTTCTTTTTTTTCTTTTTTTGCAGATTAGATGTGGGGACTTATTTGAAAATAGTGTTGTCGATGAGTTCAATGAGTGTGCAGTCTCACGGAAGAAATGCGTACCCCGGAAATCTGATGTTGGGGAATTTCCAGTCCCTGATCCTAATACTACAGTTGGAAATTTTAATATCAAAGATTTCAGCGGGACGTGGTTCATAACTAGTGGTTTGAATCCTACCTTTGATGCTTTTGATTGCCAACGCCATGAGTTCCATGTAGAATCCGACAGACTCGTTGGAAACTTGTCATGGCGAATACCGACTCCTGATGGTGGCTTCATCAATCGATCAGCTATTCAGAGATTTGTGCAAGATCCTTCGCATCCTGGGATACTCTACAATCATGACAATGAATACCTTCACTATCAAGATGATTGGTATCTCTTTTACGCTGTCTCACTGCTACTGCTTCTCATGTCATCTGAGTGTATGCATACATACATGCTTCCACATATGACAATATGAAATCTCACTATTGCTTTTCCTTCATTACCAACTCTTTCTTTCGCTGTACCACGGAAGTATGATACATATTTCTTGTCACTTTCTAATAGTTCTGAATACTAATATTCTAGCTTATGTTATAATAGATTATGAGCAAAGTCTATTTTGAACTTAGGTAAGTACATGAGTGGTTGAGGGCTCAAAAAAGGGTCTTTTAATGCATGACCGAGGGAATCAGCACGGAAATTTCTATTATGTGCTTCAAGGGTGTTCTCTTTTATGTAGTTAATTTCAGCATTTGGCCCAGTATAGCCGTTGATGATTTTGCTCCATTTTCCTTCCTATATGAGAGTATTGGGAAGGAGAAGGGTAGGGCAAATCCTTGCGGTTTTGGGCTGTTAAACATCAGAAAACAGAACCCTGAGTAAAAGCACAAAGTCCAGGCATCATTACCCATATTTTATATTAATTGCACCAAGGGGTACAATAGCGCCCCACAGTCCCAACAAAAGGATTGAAAATATCAGAAAAATCTAAGAAATTCTCTATTAGGTCAAAGAACTACATGCATTCTATTTCTCCACATCTGACGACTCAACTCAAATAGCATTATGACTAGAGGCTAAAGATAACATTTGAAACGCATATAAAACAATCACAGAAAATTAGAATGATCATCTTATTGCATACCACAAATTGTGATCCCATAAAATGGTTAATTTTTGTGCCAATTAGATGAACAACCTCAAACTATTTAGTCCAAAGTGTAGGTCGATAAGAATTACCTTATATGAAGAAAAACAATGAAATTCAACACTGCCCTTGTTGATAAAATTGCTTTACCTGATTTCTATCATGTTTAATTTTTCTTGTCCTTGGGTTTGAATGGGCCCACTCATATTCCTCCCATTCGGAAAACTCTCTTGAATTTCGGAGTCTTAGAAGAATAACCTGGATCTTGTAACCTGAGTGCTTAACTTGTGATGTGAAGTTGGAGAACAGCACTGCATTTTCCGCTTCTTCAAACTAATGAGGACGGTTGCCAAATGAGAGATTTAAGTTCACTAACGAAATTTACCTTTGAAGTTGTTGGAATAGGACCAGATCCTAGAATTGATTTTCAAGGCAGTTCTGAAGTTCCCTGTTGTTATAGCAACCTGTCCCCATATCTTTAAGCAATTTATCCAAGGCCTTCTCTAGAACTACATTTGATTCTAGTGGAGATGATTATTTCCCATCAAGCTGACATTTTTTGTTAGGAATATGAAGTAGATTTAGGTAGCCGAGACTTGGAGAAACACTCGCAAGTAATTCGGGACTTCAAATTGAGGTTGGGCAACGGCGCCACAGTCAATTACCCCTACTCTGTGGCTCTAACCAATAAATGCGTAATAGATCAGTGCTTGAAGCTTAACTCAACAAAGATGGACGAGTAGAAGTTAATGCTTGGTGCTGATTTTGCTCCTTCTGTATCCTGTGGAAGAATGACTGAATGAAGAAGCACTAGGTCCAGTAAAGTAGGGTTTAATAGGTGCGGCGATTAGTGATCAGTGGCCCTACATTTTTACCATCATAAGATTTTGGGAAAACTAGCAAGAGGAAGGATAAGTAAAAAATTTCCATCTTACCTAAATTCCACAGAATCTCGTCTAGGCTTAGAATTGCATCTGAATATCCCAACAAAAACATCAAAACTGCTAGGAAATGCTGAAATTTGTCTCGTGTCAATATGAGGAATCCAAAACGTTCCTACGGTTCCTCATTACCAAAAAAATAAGAAAAGCATTTAAGCCTAAGTGCAAAGTTTTAAGGATTTAAAAACTTGATAGGATTAGGGCTATTTTGAGAGAGACTGTTAACACACACCCAAAAGCTTAAAGAAAAAGAAGTAGAAAGGTATAAAAACTTTCAAGTAGGATAATGATTAATGACATAAAAATAAGAATTACATAAGTAACACTTCACTAAACTCAACGAGCAACTCAGTCGAGAATGATTTTTAGCACTTCTTCTGTATGCTTTCAGGTTGGGTAAAATCATATACATAAACTAATTGAGGCTGTTTTGGACTTTCTGAGTGAAGCAGTAAAATTTCCTTAACAGTATTGGCAGTGCATATCGATGACTCTCATGAACAGGATAACACGACACTCCCTGTTTTGAAACTACTGTAAATTTAGCACCCAACTGCAATCAGTCGCAAACTCATTCTTCGTTCTCCAGTTTTGGTAGTAGACCTCCTCAGTCACTACAAAGGCCCCCGATTTGTGGGAAGAGCCATACCCTGGCAACCAAAATTTTGGCTACTGAACAATTAATTTCTTTCTCAGTGCTTAGACCCCTGACTTCTCGTTGGTTGAACGCAACCAACATGATATGCTTGAGCATTCTAATAACAGGCAAGTGGAAATTTTGGAAAAAATTGAAGTTTATAAGGTGAAGGGCAGCTAGTTTGGGTGGGGCCTGACAAAGTAATTACTCCCGGCCAGTCCCGGGGTTTCTTATGCATTTTTTTTTTAATTTCCTCTTGGAAATTTGAAGCCTGACGGGCATTACTAAAGCCAATTGGTCTTTAACATTTACAGGCATTTTCCACTCTGATAACTGATGAACCTGGAGGTGAAGCTCATTCAATTTGATTCACAACCAGCCCATTGGTCAAATTTAGAACGTTATTGCTTTGATTTTCCGTACTTCCAACTACACATTTTATGCATTTCTTATATGCATTTGGGGCTTATTTACTTATGCAACTTAAATGATCTTTTGCCAGGTATATTTTGTCATCCAGAATAGAGAACAAGGAGGATGACTATATATTCGTTTATTATCGAGGCAGGAACGACGCATGGGATGGATACGGAGGTGCTGTTGTGTACACAAGAAGTGCAGTTTTGCCTAAAAGCATTGTGCCTGAATTACAAATAGCAGCTAAAAACGTAGGACGTGACTTCAACAAGTTCATAACAACTGATAATACTTGTGGACCCGAACCTCCCCTTGTGGAGAGACTAGAGAAGACAGTGGAGGAAGGAGAAAGAACCATCATAAGGGAGGTTGAAGAAATAGAAGAGGAGGTTGAGAAGGTAGGTAAGACTGAGATGAACTTGCTCGGTAGGTTGGTGGACGGATTTAACGAGCTAATTAAGCAAGACGAAGAGTACTTGCTTAAGGAGCTGAGTAAGGAAGAGATGGATCTCTTGAACGAACTTAAGATGGAGACAAACGAGATCGAGAAACTCTTTGGAGGAGCACTGCCACTGCGGAAGGTAAGATAGTTCAACAAGGTTGCAATGGGCAATCAACTTGATCACTGTCTGATTTGTTGATTCATATTTCAGTTTTGAAACTGTAGAACTTTCTTATACCCAGATGAATATGTACAACAGAGCTACTTTTAATTGTTCTTGGCTCATCTTCCTTTTCCGGAAGATAATGGTCAGAAAGAAGTATAGAATTTTCTTGTCAATCATTCTTTTTTGCTGGTGACCCATGATTGTTATTGTTATCATTTGTTACTAGTATTACCACTGAAACAGCCACTAGGAAGACCCATAAATACAGCTACTAGGTCTGGGGGCTGTAGCGCGCCCATGCGCGGTATTATGTAAGTGCAGTGAAACTTAATTGATTCCTCCGCTTTCTTTTTCCACCTTCCTTTTCTGAAAATTAATTCCTCTCAACTACCAAAGATTTGCACGACCAATTCCAAAGCGAACGTAAAGAACTTAAAGATGTGGACGCTAAGGGTGCGGTGGGATACTTGACTTATCTGCTAAGGTCGCGAATGACCTTTTATCTTCTTTTTTTCAAGAACACCGTCGATGAGAATGATTGCTTGGAGGCACTCTTCTGGAAAGATGGGAGGTCTCGGATGGATTATGCCACATTTGATGATGTGTTAGTGTTCGACACGACCTATTGGACCAATGCTTACAAGAAGCATTTTGTCATACTGGTGGGTGTGAGTAATCATTTTACGACGACAATATTTGGATGTGCCTTGTTGTCGAAGGAGATGGAGGAAACATACAATTGGGTTCTTGCGACATTTGTGGAGTCTATGGATGGTAAATGACCCATCTCAGTGGTCATTGATGAGGATTTGACAATGTGCAACGCAATTAGAAAATATTTCTAGATGCGAGGCATCTTCTATGTACGTGGTGGCTTTTGGAGTGAAATGCCGGTAAAAATGTTCACATACCCGAATTTGTATCTGACTATACATGTTTGATGCAAATGGAATGTGAGGTTGGAGAAAATGAAAATCTTTGGGCTGACATGGTATATCACACTACGGCCTAGCGACGAACAATTGGGTGTTGGAGATATATAGTGAGCGCGAAAGATGGGCTGAGGTATATCTCCTTGGCCATTTCTTTGCCAGAATAAGGAGCACTCAGTGTTGTGAAGGTATAAACGGTTATTTGAATCAACTCCTAACATTGAGGCTAAAGCTATTTAAATTTGTCGAACAGTACGACTAGGGTCTGACTAGGTGTGAGTTGACTTGCCGATGCAGAGGCTGAGACGACGTACTAGAGTGCCCTCATCTTGATCACGCAATTGAGAACTCTTGAGCATGGGATTGAGATGTACACACAATACATGATCAAATTGTTTCAGGATGAAATATAAAGCCCTGCTAACGGGTACACCATTTGGTGTACAGGGTACACCATTTGGTGTACAGGGTACACCAAACGTATGCCAGTTTTGCCCAACCCACACATAAATGATCGGAGCTGCTCAATTTTTTTGAAACATTTTTTTAAAAGTCCCTGTAAAAAATCAACTCAGACGAATATCGGTAAGAGCTTGTTGAGTTCTTTACTCAATTTTCTGTCAGCAAATCGGGCGTAGACTCGATCAAGCCTACCAATATTCGACTGAACTAATTTTTTACAGAGATTCTTAAAAAAATAGAGCGGCTCCAATCATTTGTATGAGATCCCGAAGTGGGTGGACATCTCTTTTAGCACCATTTTGTATGTTTGATTTTCATTTTGTAGAAAATAATCTGCTGCTACTCACCTACTTTCTGTTCGAAGAGCTACAAGCATGGTTCGATTTTGTTGATGGGTTGTGAGTTTAATTTCGAAGAAACCAAAGTTGGGCAGTCAAAGTTCAAAGTTGAGCTTTTTTTTTTTTTTTCTAGTTTATGGTTTGATTTTTGTTTTTGGTTTTTTGTATTTGTCGGTCAGATTGTAATCTAGTTAGAATAAACGGAAAATTGGTGTTTTAAAATGAGAGAGCGTAAATTGTAACCCAATTTTATTATGCGAAAAATTTGGGAAATTTTTGGTACTAGGGTTTAAACTTGTGCCTATTTTAGTAGAGTAGTAGTTTACCCCCGATTGGGTTTCTTGTATTCCTCTTGATTTAGCATTTCCTGCACCAATGAAGTGGGGGGCATTGGATAAGAAATAATGGCCATTAGTTTTTAATTATCTACACAAGTGTAGGAGCATTAATAAAAAAACGGTTATTCTATAATCAGCTCATTGGGTTAACGATGGGGATTACCAATGTCTCCACATGTCACATTTTTATTCCTTTGGCTGAACTTTAAGTTTTGTACATATCAGATGTCCTTTATATTTTTTCTAAATGCCTACTTTGCCCTTAGCACTTCATCTCTACTTTTTGCTCTTTCAAGTTCATGGTTACCATTTTTTTTTGGAAATATTCACGGCTACTACAAGTGGGCCAATTACCTTTAAAATTTTCTTGCAGTTTTTTTGCCTTTTTTTAATAACTCAGGTGTCCACGTCACCTTACGCGCACCTCGACTAATTCTAGGAACCTAATTCCACAGTTCTGAATGAACTGGCCCTAAAGGAATTGATAGCACTTGTGAGGGTTTCCAACCTGAAACCTTAAGAAGAAACAAATCCTAAATCTTAGGCTTTAACCACCAACCCAATCCCTTGGGGTTTACTTTTTGCCCCTATTTTTCTCTTTTTATTTATCGGCTTTTTTTTCCTTCTTTTTTTTTTTTTATTAGTTTCTTTTTGCCCTTAGGAGTGCCTGCTATTGTGATTTTTTCAGAACTAATCACAAAATGCTATGAAGAACCACCAAATCTTACATTAAACTATTCAACGCTTCAAATTCATACAAAAATCTCCTGTTTCAAACATCAACAGCAAGGCACATAATTAGTTTACCTTTCTTTACAAAATTACTTCCCAACTGCCCATATTACTACTATCTGTGCAGAAATCTGCAACTTGAGTTGAGATCTTTCAAAACAAAATAATGTTAATTCCAACTAGCCATGTTCATGCTATCATTTTGTGCAAAAGACTTCAACTTCTTGAACTGAGATCCTTCAAAAAACAAAACAAATTTAATCCCAGCAACTTCCATATGTACCACCCTACATTGAAAAATAAAAACATGATGCGTGTTTACACCTTATCAAATCTGCATAACTAATCAAGACAATTAAGCTCAAGCCAAAGCCAAAGGGTTTTGAACATTACCTAATATTTCAGAGAAAAGATTGGATTCAAACCAATATCGCTATTTGGATTCAAGCCAATACCATTGACAAAATCAATATTTTCCTTCTCCGGACATGTCGTAATATTATGGCCAACTTTCTTGCAAAATCCACAAGACTTGGTTTACATTTTGTGCTTCTTTTCCACCTTTCAATCTTTTGTCTTGGGACAACTTTTGGTTTTTGAAATCGGAGGACAATGAACATCATCAATCGGTGTATGTGTTGGGAAACCGAATCCCAGAACCCAGTAATGACGCATATAGATTAGACAGCAACAAAAAAAAATGCAAGAGCCTACAAGGTGGAACTAGGGTTTCACCTCAACTCCTGCGACACGAACGTTGGTTGAACTTGTTATATCACGCCTTGCTATAAGTCACGAATTCTGCTCGACCGTACCTTACAATCTTCTACCATATTCCCTGCACGTCTAGAACACGAACTGAGTGTGGACTCTTTCGTGATCTGTTAGCTCTCTCTAAGTCTCTATCTATTTCGTGAATAATAGAAAATGTGTAACTGACGTAGAGAGCATAATGTGTATATATAGGGCTACGATAGGGGCCTAAGGAGTAATAAGTTGGGCTCCCAATATAAATAAGAAACCATAATCCTACCATGATTCTATTTCTTATTTCACTAATTATAATTTACCCCACTACAGAATTATAATTGCACTCTCGTCCTTATCTCAATTATATTACGAGATTGCCAAAGGTTAGGTCTGTCTCCAATCATCCCCCGCCCATACCCCCAATGATTGGAGACTAGATGAGTTGTTATGTTGTTGTTGTTGTTGATGATATTAAATACTTAAATATCTCCCCACACTAAGATTACAGATACCCGCTGATTAAATCAAATTGCCAACAATTATATTTAATCAACATTTATAATTTTTTGAGACTGTCCACTTAACTTATTCGATATGTTGAATACAAATATTCATCCGCAGGATTTGACAAAAATGAAACTTATAAGCTTACTCAAGAGGGTATCATCAATCCCTTCCGGGACATGGATTCCATTGATAATTAATAACTATCATACATAACCCAATTCAAAGAGACTATTGACGCTGAAGAGAATCTCACTCTCTAATAAATCAAAGTCAACAACATTAGATATATACATCTATTAATTATCTTTGGATTAAGAGTATAAACATTCGTAATAACCATGAGGTTCTAATTGTCTTATAAAATCAGTACAAAGACAATTACTGTAAAGACCCGGATTTTTGCCCTATTTTTTTCAAATAAAGAAATTATTTTTAATCAAATAGTCTATTGTAATCGATTAATTATTTAAAAGTGTAATTAGATTAAACTAGAACCTAGATTAATTTTGGTGTTTAAAATTAGTTTTGCATATACATTATTAATTAGCTTGTAACTATATTTGTGTGTCTATATATTTATATATAGATACTAATACCCATCCCACAATTTATGGGATTATGCTCTCATCCCCTCCCCCTTTATCTCTCCCGATTCTATCTCTCTCACTTCCCTCCCACATTCCATCACCTTCACCCTTGTCATCTCACCCTCCCACCTTCCTCCACTACTCTCCCTTTATTTCTCTACATCCACTACAAAACCAAACACATCTTCCCCATTCCCATTTTATGAGAGAGAGAGAGAGAGAGAGAGAAGAAATCTGGAAAAAGAAGAAGGGATTAGGCAAAGCAGGAGAAACAAGAAGAGAAGAAAAAGAAAAGAGAGATCACACCATTTCATTTTTCATCCATATAACATACCTCTGTTCATGGCCTGTTTCTTCCTTGTTGATGTCATTTTTAGGCCTAAGTTTCTTCACAAATGTTGTAGAGGGCGTCGAGGGCTTTGATTTCAACCCAAGAATCACCCGAAATGATCAAGTATTGATAGAGTTATCACCGTCCAAAGTTTGGTAAAATTCTCGGATTCTGATTTCCAGGCAGATTCAGTGACCCTTCTAAATCTCCATTTTTCGCCTACTTAGAGTGGTTTTCGGGCTTAGACTTCTTCACGAAAGTTGTAGAGCGTTTCAAGATCTTCGCGTTAGACACAAGAATCGTCCAAAACGGCAGAGTTTTGGTCAAGTTATTCCAATCCAAAGTTGCTGCTAGAATACCGATCTTTCGCCTCCAAATGAAAACCCACCGGACTCCACCGAATCATTTTGTCCGGATTAAAGGTAGAATAATCGCTTCCCTACTTTTTCTCTTAAGTATATTTAGTTTCTATATGTCTATTTAGACAAGTTGAGATGGAGAAAATCGTGTCCAAGCATCGGAAGTTACGGGAATATAGAAATGCTCCGTTTTCTGGAAAATGGGAAATGTTACTACTGTACATGCACGTTTCTTTTTAAAAAAATAATGTACTGGAATTACAGTTACCCCCCTGTATTTACATTCATTCTAGATCCAATCCTAAACTATGTGTTTAACTCATTTTACTACTTTATTAATTATTAGGATGATAAATGTATGCTATGACCAAATTGTCTTTGATTATAATCTGTGAGCAATACTATCATGTTTAAGTATACATTAACAACTTTGTTATTACTAGAACAATGATCAGTTTAGAATCAAATGATAAGATTTATAATAAAAAAAAATAGAAACAGTAAAAAGTTAAGTATAGATAGAAAAACTATAGATTTCAACCTTGTTAATAATCAGTGGGTAGTTTTGTAGTGGACGAATGATAAGTATAATAAACACAATAATAGTAGCAATAAAAATGATACCAATGAATCTTATTTTACAGTAAAACAATATACAAAAGACTAACAAAATATAAGTTTCCATTTTGACAAAATATTGGTTAATCCTGTTAGTACTTATGGAATATTGGTAAGAATGCATGTCTAACGCTAGACTCAGTAAAGCGACTAAATGAATATTGGGATTTCTACTAGTCTAGTTATAATGTTAAAAAAAGAAAGAAAGTAGTATTTTAATTATAAGTTGGACAAAAGAATAAACAACTACTTGTTCGATAAAGAATTTTTAACAATCCAAAAGGCATTGGCCCAATCCAAATTCCTTATGTGTTTAATTATTTGCACCTATCAAATGTTGTATTGTTATCTCCTTGAAATATATCATGTTATGAATTGAGAGGTTATTGATTGTATCATATTATACATGCTAGAATGGATTTAGGTTCGCTAGGTGGTTACGAGTAGTGACTCACGTAAACGATGTTTAAGTAAAAGATAAAATGGTAAAGTTGATTGAGGATGTTGGGTGCCGGTAAAGGACCCTAGTACGGTAAAGTACCTTTAGTTGAGTTGGGGAACGGTAAAGGACCCCGAGTACGGTAAAATACTCAGAGTGTGTGGAGGACGGTAAAGGACTCCAGGTACAGGATTTGGGATACGGTGTCCTAAAGGGGGAGAATGAGTTGATACAAGAGATGGTACATGAGATGATTCGGTTATGAGATTGGGATTCTGGTTATGACAGTCATGATTAACTTTGGTGGGACCTTTACCTCTTGCCATGGTAATAAGTGAGTCCACTAGGAAAATAACTTAGATGCGCTCACTTAGGACCCCGTTGTAGGACAACAAGATGGAATTTAATCATGGGACGTCATGGTTGGAAATATTGGGAGGAAAAGATTCTTGAAGGAGGAGAATCGTAGAAACTGTTTAAAGACAAGATAAATTTCATTATGTGTTCAATTGTGTATTTTTGCCATCACTATGTAAATTGTGTTATGGGGTCTAGGGATTTTACTAGGTAAATTATCACTTACGGATACGTTTGTATCCTAGTAAATCGGTTGCTTCGGTGATTAATTTGCCAGAAGGTACAGGATTCGATGGTGGAGCAGTTTGATACAGGAGGTATACCAGGGGCGAAGACCAAGTATGTTTGGGATCTGTATCAAGACTAGAGTTGCTCTGGAGATGTTTAAATAAAATGTTAGATTTTTGTATTTTGGGGGGGGGGGGGAAATGTAAATTTTGTATAGAGACAAATTGAGGCCTAATAGTTTATAAAATTCAGTATATTTTAGGGTTAATGCTTCCGAAATTCCGTAAAAAATTGGAGCGTTACAATGAGAGAGAGAGGGTAGAGAGAGAGACGTTGAGGGATGAGGGAGAGAGACGTGTGGTGATGTGTGGTGCCAACACACACACACCCCTATATATACATAAACTAAATTGCACCAACACTCCTCCACTATAATACTCACAACACTTACCTCCACAGCTATTGCACATTCACACAATGACCCCAAAACACCTATCCACGTCATATTTCACGTTTTCTCACAACTCATGCATTTAAACATTAGAATTATTTAAATTAAATACGGTTCTCTACAGATGATGTGGCAGAAATCGGGCAGACCATAGCCAATATGGACAATCAACTCAAGCTGTCGATCGCCAACGTCGATGCTCAACTCAAGGCTTCTGTGATTGCTCTCCAGAAGGACATGATCCTGGATAAATATTACATGGTTGATTCCAAATACCAAAACATGCTGGGACTCATGTCCCCATACAAAGGTGAGAGGTACAACTTAGAAATTTTTCACGGTCGTGCGAACAGGCCACGTAAAGTGGAGAAGTGGTTTAACTATTGTCACTTCGAAACGTGATTGAACGTTGCTTTGGTGTATTGAAGGCCTGATTTCCTATTTTGAACCATATGCCTAAGGGTTTGAAGGTGAAAACTCAAAAATATATTCCAATGGCTTGTTGCAGAACTATACATACAAGGATGTATGATGAAAATGATCCTCTATTTCTTAAGAATGGTGTTGAAAACCAAGTCTCAGTAATTCACGATTTGTTCTAGAAAAAAGAAAAACAAGTATAAATATTATGATTACGTTTGATTGATCATGAAAGAGAAAGATTGAAAGTAGATTTATTGGAAAAGAGTGAAGATAACGGGGCGGAGAAAAACTTGGAAGAATAGAGAACAATGTGGGTTTGAAGGGGGAGAGTGAAAAGTAGGAGGCGGGAGAGAGAGAGAGAGAGAAGGGGGGGGTTGTTGTGGGAGGTTGTGGGCCCATTTGCAATTTTTATTCCACGTGGACATCAATGTGTGTTTTGGGGTTGTTCTTCTAAAAAAGTCATTTGGCTTTCCCGCCAAATTTTTTGTCCTTATTCAAATTTTTTTTGCAATTTGTGGCTTATTGTCAATTTTTTGGGGATTATTGCTTCGTTATGACGAGAGGAATCTAAAAAGTAAAATTTTTTGGTCGAAATCCAAATTTTTTTGAATAAAGACGAAAAAAGTGGCTTTCCCGCCAATTTTCGTCGAAATTCAAAAAAAATTGGATTTCGACCAAATTTTTTTACTTTTTAGATTCGTCTCGTCATAACGAAGCAATAATCCCCAAAAAATTGACAATAAGCCACAAAATGCCAAAAAAATTTGAATAAGGACAAAAAAAAAGCCACTTTGGCTTATTTGTCTGCATGACTGTGTGGGTAGCATTATTGTGCCAAAATTGCACAAAGCCCCCCTCCAGCTAGTTAGTTATCACTCCATTTACTAATGTTACATACCATTACACTAAGGCCCCTAAAACTAATAATTAGTTAAATAACTAAATCTAAAAGTTCAACAATCGCATTATACAGGTGGGTTCGCCACACATGGTCCACGGCTCAAAGACTCGGGCCCAATCAACTAAACATACTTACACACGTATATGTATGTATACACATTTGAAAATCTGACACCCTAAATTATTAATAATTATAATAATACACAAACATATTACTATATAAATTGAAATATAGACACGGATCTCAACATGGGCTGCTCTTGAATGTTGTTGATAATTGAATTCCGCATGTTGCCATGCTAGTGCCGGCGAAGGCAACGAGTTCTCGGGACTTCCCTGGACTTAATGGTTGTTTTATGTGTATTGCCAATTTTTGGGCTGCTCTTGACTGTTGCTAGTTCTTGGGCTGTGTTTGGATTGTTGCCCATTCTTGGGCTGCTCTCGGAATTTGCCAGTTCTTGGGCTGCTCGTGGATGTTGCCAATTCTTGAGCTGCGTTTCCTTGCTAGTGCAGGGAGAAGGCTGAACATTAGTAAATGACCACGCCTACATATGCCCCCCGCGCGCGTAGGGCGGGTGCACGTCGTTCGCGTGCGTACTGTCTTACTTGTGAGTTTCCGCGGTTGCCCCCGATTTGTTCCGCGGGGCAATGAGTATGTTAACCGTTGACGTCTCTTCGTGTACCGTCGTGACTTTTCGTGTGCAGACGTCATAAATGTCCCCACCGTTTGACCACTATATAAACCCTTTGTCCATTATTTCCTTTTTCACCTAACGCCCAAATCTCCGTCGAAGTGCTGTCACTTTCTCCTCTGATTCTCAGCGAGCAATCGTTTTCTTTCTTGTCACTTCCCACCCTTCGCGGTCACCACTTCCCTTTCTCTTCTACTCAAACATAAATGGCTGCGCGTAATCCAAATGTTGAAGTCCCAGTTCCCTCCGCGGACCAGTGGCAGAGGGCCCCGTACTTGCAGACATTTGGGGACCCTTTCTGGGCCCTCGCAGAGGCCTACCCTGTCGTGGGTGCTCCTGTGGCTGACCCCACCTTCTTCACAGCCCCTGCCGCCCCGGAGCATGCAGAGTTAGTCAACCCTTCTTCGGTGCTTCGCTTCCGCCTCGAGCGCGGGGATTTCCCCTTCGTGGAATGCCGCTTTGGGGCCCAAGCTTCCCCACCCACCGACTGGGTAGAGTGGGTGGATGACGTTGCCAGCGATCCCCGCCTCAGGCCGATATTGTTGGCCAGCAGCACTATTGACGCCGTCCAACTGTCGCGGCGCCTGAGTATCCCTCGGCAAGGGGCGGCTAACAGGAACCTGGAGTTTGCATGCTCGCGTTGGAGCACTGATTCCCACTCCTTTGCATGGGCATGGGGGGAGAGTGGACTCTCACTGGAGGATGCCTTCATTCTCACTCGTTTGTCTCTCCGCGGGGCCAACATTCTGGACCTGGTCAAACTCTCACGTGATCAAAGAAAAAGAAATCTACTTAAATTGATCACTTTATCATGTCAAGTAGGCCAATACATATCCTTTTGTGTTGATGATCAATCTTACATGACCAATATATGTCCCAAATAAGATGTTCAAAGCCCTGTTCATCACGAAACTTTCCTGTGAATCCACCGTGCAACATTAGGTTTTGGTGGTAAATTACCCATGTTTGATAATTTACCCAGATCGAAGCAGAATTCATTATCAAGTTAACCATTTCGGTGGTCCATTTTTTGTTACTTTCTAAATGCCCACAATCAAAAGAATACATTCTCTATTGCAATCTAAATAATGGACAATCAATTCCCCAAAACCATCTGGACTTTATATACCAATTTAATAGTAAGAACATGGCTAAATTACCATAAAAAAAAATAAGAACATGGCTAAATTACCATAAAAAAAAAATATAACATGACATACTCAAACCGTTAAATTGTTAAATTACCATGACGATTACAACGTGGACACGATAAATATGAAAGCACAAGCAGCATCAGGAAAGCCCAATTGAAAGCCTTCTAGAGCAAAGCCTTCTTATTAGTAACATCAGCAACCATCAACCACCAATAAGATGTGCAAGACCCTAAAACTGAGGGCCATCCACAACCATCAAGAACAAATCAGTAGCAACAACAAATGGACCGAACAGATTAACCAGCAGCAGCATCAATATAGAGCCCACACAAATCTCAACTCTGAAATAAAATTGCAGCGTGATGCCCAACTCAATTCGTGAGGCCTTCTTGTTGAACTCCGATCTGTACGACAACGTTGGGAGTTTCGACGGCGACAGGCCGTTGTGTGGATTGCTTGATTCGTTGGCTCCACCTATATTCTTCAAGGTCTCCGATAGGGATCCGAACTCCAACGTGGCGGCTGTTGATGGATGGCGGCGACTGTTGTCGGAGGACGAGTGGATCGCCGCCCACCGGAGGGAGGAGAATGGCGGCGGCTGTTTGTGAAGGATGAGTGGAGGACTTCGGAGGACGAGAGAGAGAGAGAGAGATGCTTTCTTATATATAGAATCCCACCAGATTTTTAGGGGATTCAAAATTTTCAGGATTGACTCAACGGAAATTGCGGGACGGGATGGGAGTATCATGTTTTGGTCTCCGTTTTCGGGATGGACGCGAGAATGTTGCAGAAATGGTAACTGGAGGCAATAGGATTCAAGGGAGGACGAAAGGGATTATGATTTCATCCCAAATTTCAACGCTATATATATAAAATAGATAAGTCAAGAATAAAAGGGCATAAGCGGTATAAAAACTAGTAGGAGGACGAAATCATAACTCCGCTAGGTTTTTAGGACGATTAATTAAGCCTCCCAATTTTTTAATTTTAATTTTAATTTGACCATTGTGGATGCTCAAAGGTCAATTTCACCCCCCAAAAAATCCCCCATGCCTCCAGGGTGGCGCAACCTTCTCTCTCAAGCACAACTCAACCAATCAGGATCAAATGGTTTTGCTACTTTGCAGTGCTTGAATCACACAAATGCACAGACTCACAAGGTGGGTTGTGCCAAGTGTGTGTGGTCCTAGCATTTTTGTGGAGCACTCGAGATTTCTTTACGATATAGGGGTCGCCGCTCACTTCTCTAACACAACTCTTCTGACTTGGTTGAATTTTCTCAAAGTGCATGCACTCTCATTTTCCAAGGGAAAGGTAACACGAGAAAAATGGGTTTCTTTCAGTTTTTATAGATGTGCGGAAATTTTCTCAAAGCCTTGATCCTGAAATTGCCTTTTAACTCTTGGACATGTAAGGGGAAAAGTACAAAGGAGGAAACCGCATTCTTATTTTCAAGGAATATAACTTGAATTCCAATGTTCCTCCACGATCAGGTGCTCGGTGGTCAAGCCAAGCTTTCCAAATGGGTTGTGACCGTATCTTCCATGGCTGCTCGCTCATATCTTCAATCCTGGAATTCCTTAATCGAATACAGAATTCCAAAGATTAGAGAGCATTTTTATTTCATGCCCTGGATGACTCCTCCATCCTAAAATATTTCTTATAAACATTATAAACGACGAATATGCCCTCTACTTGCTAATATCCTAATTAGTCAGTAATATCTACAGTATAACACAACGACATTGGAGAAACCATAGTAAGTTACAAAAAAAAAAAAAAAAACTTGTATAGTCTTGTATCAAAAAAATAAAATTCTTATAGTTGTCGTATACAAGGGTTGTGTGTCAATTGGCTTCGTAAGAACACAAGACCACCACTAATTTAGGTGGAGCATCCATTCTGATTCCAATCATAGCCCAGAAATGTCATCTTTTTTTGACCCAATAGCCCAGAATGTTGTCGCCACTGTTTTTTCTTTTCTTATTTAGGCCACTATTGGAAACAGAATGGGTCATTTTTATGCAGGTGTTTATTCATGATCAAATAAATCTAATGGTGATATCACAAAGAATTAAGTCCAAAATTTGGTAGACTAAAATTAGAAGGAACTAGTAATCTCCTCTCCTGCTGCTGGCAAGATCACTAACAAGATCTACCTCATCCTTTTCACATTGTTCCAAGTAAACACTGTAAGAAGGATCATAAGCAGCCGCCATGCGCAACAACTTTGCAGCCTCGGGCTTACGATGTTCACTGTATAAAGCACTGAAAATCCAAGCCACCAGGTTATTAGATATTGTGTAAAACAAAATAGACTCCATTCATTCACAAGACCAATGTGTATGTATGCCTTTGAAAAAACTTCCAATGATAGATCGCTCCAATTCATACCTAGCAAGCACTAGAAATGCATCATAATAGTGGGCCTTGCTTTTCGCATCTTCTGGCTCTTCTAAATTTGCTACTCTTTCTAGGTGTCTGATTCCCTCTGCATTTTTACCCTGCGATACAACAAGAACAAACTAAAACTCAGTACAAATCTACTGGTTGGTAATCATTCTATAAAAGACAGGTGGAATGTCAGGGAACACTTAGTCCCATATAATCAAATGATGGCTAATTCAACCCATTAAGTTACGGACACCCACTGGCTGGATAATAATCCCATCCCGCAATCCCCCGTTGCATAGCACGAGAATAGGGTTAAGTAGAAACTCCAGTAGAACAGGCCAAAATCAAATTGGACCAGCCAAGGGCATCTTTACCAAGCAAAAGGGGTATAACTTACTCTGTTTTTCCTTCCCTATACCACTTTAAAACTGTAGCTCATGAATCCATGTTTTTTGCTTTAACTGAATTGCATTACAAAGTACTGTATAACTCAATTTTACCTGACGTATATAAGCAATGCCCGCCCACTGAGAGGCAAGAATCAAGAGATCAACCTCTTCAACTTCTGTTGGATGGCCAGTGAGAAAAAGCTGTTCGTAGTTACCGGGAAAAAAAAAAAAAAAAGGGGATCAATCGGGGAGAAAATAAAGCACAATTTTTTTCAGCTAAGTGTACTTGCTACATTTAGAACTAATGAAACTTTCATGCCAGAGAGATAGTGGGTGTCCTACAGAATCCTTCCAAGAATTGCATTAATTTTTTTTTTTGGTGTCAAATGCAGTTCGCAATTCATGTATTACTGAAATCAGTTTTGGCGTGACGCTCTTAACAAAATGACAAGGTGCCTGTGTTTCTAATGATCACCAAAAGTACTCGATTTTCCAAGCTCAAAGCGAAGAAACACCAAGTCATGGCTATTAGTGAAGAAATACCTAAGCGGCAACTTACTAAACAAAATGTTCAAATCAAACCTTCGAGATGGCACGCTCCAAATATTCAGCAGCCTCTGCTAGCTGTTCATCCTGCAATAGTGTCTGTCCCATAACAACCAATGCTCTCACGTATTCAGGATCTTTGTCAAGTGCCAATCTGAAAATTTGAGTTACTTGCACGGGTACAACTACAGACAAAGCCGGTTATAGCTAGAGGAGGACGGATGTTACCTTAGCAGTGGTATTGCTGTATCTTTATGACCTTCGGCCAAGTGCTTGACAGATAACTGTTAAAAGTTCCAAGTATGACACATGAATATTACTATGTCCAAAAAAGGCTATTTTAAAGTTCACACCAAACATAAGATTCATGTCCAGAGGACTCACAGCAAGCAGTTCTCGAGGGGACAAGGCCATTATCTGCTGCTTTCTTAGCAGATCGCCTTGTTTTTCTCCAGGTGTAACAATTTTTTCACGAATTGCAGGAGGAACTGGATCCACTTTGTCAGGTAGCCCCAAGGTCTCACGAACACCAGGCTGGTAGAGACATAGTTGCTGCAAAAATTGATTCATGTGTTTTTAAACAATGACGTCATCGTAAAGATAACCTTAAATCCACTCTTAAGATTGCCAACTTCAACTGTTTATGTATGGCCCACTCTATCTGTTTAGCAATTCAATGGATGTGGTATTCATATTTTGTCATCTTGGTTTTTGGTTGTTCAATGAATACATGCATATTTAATATGTAGCTAACATCATATATGGTAATTTTAGTTCCTTGAAGGCCAATACCTTTTTCATAACCTTGGTCAGTACATCATTCTGTATATTAGGATTAACATTTTGAGATTTCTTCCCAGGAAGTACTTTGACAAAAACCTAATAGTCCATTGGAAAAGTGATACTATGGTCTCATAAATTAAATGAAGGAAAAAAGTAGAGGTTATTTCCAGGCATAATTTCCTCATGGAGGTGTTCTCAGAAACCCCCATAGATTTAAATGAAATATCGTTATGGTGCCATTGAGATAATAATTAGTTACACATTTGATCTTAGGAGATAAGACAGGCAAGTGAAGAAAACTCAGGCTGCTCTGTAAAGTGAAGCACAGGCCCAAACTTTCCTTCTCCCCTTTTGTCCCTTTACATTTCCTCCAGGCAGTGCCACATCACATCCTCTTATCCCTCGCATATTTTAAATTGGAGACAGGTCCCCCACTTCGAGAATATATCATTTCTTGTTTAGAAAATTTAGCTACCTAACTTCAATCAAACCAACAAACACTAGTGTCAAATCATACTCGTCCTTGGGATTTAGTTACCAAACACTGCAGTAAAACCTCCAAGATAGCAGCAAATTTACCTATTTATGTACAAATCGAAGAAAGGGGACCAACCTGAACAAGAGTTAAAGAACTATTCGTCACCCAATATACCAAACTCCCCTGCAAAACAGATACAAAAGCAAGATTCTCAAATTCTTCCCTTAAGGAGGAAACACTCTGCTGGCAAATAACAAAAACGGACAAAGATAGCAGCAACAGAAGGAATAAAAAAACCTCAACAGCTATAACATACAAACCATCTGATTTCACACAACCAATATGTGGAACTTTAAGAGACGTAATATCTTCATATAAGCACGTACACTCAGTAGTACTATTACACTAAAAGGCCCAGCGCTCAAGGACCAAAATAAAAAGCTTACGAGTAAAACTCAGGTGCTCAGGGTCTTTTTTTCAAACAGACAGGGAAAAAGATAGAGAAAGATGATTAGGCGGAAAAATCCTGACAAGATGTCTGAAGTGGCCATTAAAACACCTCATCCTTGTGCATTTTGCACCCATAGTAGCAGAATAACCTAACTTTCGAATGAATCCTAGAGGAACACATTGATACTATCAATCACTGCCTATGAAGCACCGACACCCAAGGTTCTGAATAACGTACCGGCTAGGGTACCTGAATTCTTATTAAAGCTATTACCATTACATGTAGTTATAAATCGATTATTTTTCCCATGCCATCCAATTCATCATAGCAAAACTTTCATTAGACAACAAAAATTGCACTCATTATATAAATCTCTTCTAATCCAAAAGAAAACAAAAAGGGAAAAAGCTCCCATTACTTTAAGCTCACAGAAATAATACATAAAACCCTTCTCAGTCAACCCATCTCCCCATGGGCAACCTTTTTCCCTTTTTTGAACGAAACACTACCCCAAGGGCAACTTGTAATAACCAATGCAGTGCCCGTCTGAAGGAAAAGCCCGTCTGAAGTCCATATCAACCAATGCAGTGCCTCTAATCGATGAATATCAGATCTACATAAATTCTCTGAGTTTGTGTGCTAACTAATTCAAAAGCTAGTTACACTCTAAAGGCGCACATTTCATAACTACAAAGATCTTATCTGCGTAAGCAATTGCATTATAAAGAAAACAAAACAACTGTGAAAGATGTTTTCATCCTATAACAGTGTCAAAACATTTTTGCAGCGCATACGGAATATTTCTCGAAACGCAAAACATTGTTATGAAGACATTCAATCATTCATCTCATACCACGTGTTCATAGGGTTCAAAGAGTGCCGCCAAAGTGTCAGAGAAGTGACAGTAACTAATCAGATTCATGAAATTTATTTTTGAACAAGGCACGTTGAAGAACTTTGGGACATGCTTCTAAAGTATCTTGGTGTGTTGATGTCCAAGATGGATGTCCAACACGACATGGCACGGCTACTTTTCCAAAGTGTTGGTGCTTCTTAGGCACCAATTGCTTCTCCTTTACCAGACCTTTCTAAATATATTGCCCAAGTTTCATTTGTGCATCACTTACTCAGTCAAAATCCATATGAATTTCTTGGATGGGTTAAACATTACATATGAGCATGTCAACTTCAAACTAATGAATATAGTTAACTTCTATACCATTTTACATGATCCAAAAACATATAAACATAAATAAAGAAACAATATCAGATTTCGAGTTACCTGGGGTACACAAAACCCAGTAAAAAGTATAGGCAGTGTCAAGAGATTCAAGTAAAACTTGTAATACTGCAAGAAAAGGCAATCATCAGAACTTTCATGTAACAAATAGCATAAGCAACAGAAGGACATCACATTTGATTATCTTCCCAAGGTAATTGTTTCTCCATTTTCAAAACACTTGGCGCAATTAGTCTCCAGAAATTTAAACATATGAATGGCTGCTTAACAAACTATCCAATTTTATAAGCTAGGCTAGCAATATTTATAAACGTCGAACAATAGATGCATTCTGTCATCCACTCACTTGGGCCAATAAACCGAGCAGACCAGTTGCTTTTCCAGCTGAAAATGTTCGAAATGAAATCTGATAAAACCGCAGGGAACAAGAAAAGCCTCAGTAACATCAGATAAGAAGCAAGGAAGCTACTGGATAATGGCAAAACAAACCTATTATGATTAAGGATAGTTAGTCTCTGTATGCAGGTAACAGCCCATACCTCCAAAAGAAACATCCTAATAATAGCTTAGAATAGTACAGGCAAGCTTTTAGATACTCTAATGAAACAATTGAAAAGGCCTTTTTTTTTTTTAGGTGATAAACGAAAGTTGGCTTCTGCACATAAAGATGCAACGGGTAATCACTCAATGTATCCAAAACAGAAAGATTGAGTTTAAAAGTGCAAACCAGTTAACAAGGAAATGAAGAGTGAGTGCAACAACTTAATCATTTTATATTTTCCAGTACCTAATTATAGCTAAAATATCATGCAAGGGAAGGATGAAAAATCCTAAACCAATAGGAAAACCCGACTCAATCTAGTATTGTGATTTAACAAGACTTTAAGCTTAGAACTTGCCTAAGAAATGACCTATTTTTCATTTCTGCTGTTGTTTTTACGTTTACTCTTCTAAATACTTCATGCTAAAGGGTAGTTTGATGATTTCACCCTAGTTCTTGGCATACTGATTCGTATCTATTCATAATAAGTGTGTTGAGTAAACCGAAAAGAAGGCCAGAATCTTAGTGAAGTAAGCAAAAACAAGGCCACTGGACTTAACTTCCCCCTATTTGGTTAATCACGGAACATACACAGAAAAGGCAGACATACAACGACATATGCATAGAAAAAGGCATCAAGGGGATGCCGCCCGATTACGAAGGAAAGCAAGAACCGCCTAAGGAAACAAAGCCAAGAGGACAAAGGAAAGAAAGATCAATAATGGATAATATGTTCATTATGCAGGTGTTGGTCAGCCGATATCATAGAAATGATGGGAGGCTTAGATGTGCAATGATAGACTTAATGTAGGCACATGATTTAGCTGCTTGGGAGTTCCTATTCTATTCTATGGAGATTGTGAACTTTCCAGTGTTATTTATTCAGTGAGTGAAACAATCTGTTACGACCCCTAGGTTTTCTATCCTTATAAAGAGTGAGCTTCAAGGGTATTTCAAAAAGAAAACGACTTGAGGCAGGGAGATCCTACATGTCCTTATTTGGTCTTCAGCCAAATTTACAGAAGAAAGTAGGTGACTAGTTCGTATTGCAGATTCAGGTTCTTTTCACATTGTGGAAGAACCTTTGGCTGCGTTTCACTATTTATCTGAGCTTCAGCCAAATTTATAGAAGAGTCCAGATGACTTGTTCATATTGTGTGGTGCAGATTCAGGTTCCTTTCACATGGTGGAAGAAGCTTTGGCTGACTTTCACTATTTCCCTGAGCTTCAGCCAAATTTACAGAAGGGGCAGTATTTTTTGCTGCTCTGCCTCAGATCCAAAAGGATATTTTGTGGATCCCTGAGAAAAAAAATAAACTACCTTACTAGATGTGCCTCAAGTAAATACCAGGCTCAAACACAGTTGACTCCACTGTATTAATTTTGGACAAAAGCTTGTCAAGAATCCAATCTTGGTCAACCAAGTTGCTGTCATGTGGAGGCAGAACTCAGCTTATAAACCCGGTCCTGGCTTTAGAGAACCATGGGATGCTTGCTCCAGTAATTTGATTAACTGTGGGTTCTCGTACCCAACAAAACAATAGATCTCCAAACCCCCCATGCCCTATTCAATCACCCAAAATAAAAAATGATTCAGGGCATTAGCTACCACCACGTCAGTCTCCAGTGAACAAACACCTTGGATCAATAATTTCTTCACCATACTTTCTGTGTGGGAAAATGGCACTCATGCGCTCATATGTATGTTCCCTCATATTCCAGTAACGATCTGAGTACACAAGATGATAACAAAGAGATCCATCTTGGTCTAAGGTAAAGGATAGTTTTAAACAGTTGCAACCAGACCCAAAATCCCATGGTTTCAATTGGTTTCTTAACTTGGAACAAAACAGGGCCATGCACCACTCATAACTGAAACGAACATACAATGGATTGGATCATTTCACCCCAAGCCTTACCAGTTTATATTAATTTGAGCTTTTAAATTTGGGTCTACACTACCCCCTGAAGTCGAATGAATAAACAAGCAGCCTAATGCCCTAGCTTTGCCCACAACGTGTATAAACCTAGCATATAACGATGCCAACAAGGATTTTTGCTCACATGTATGAAAATGAAGTGACAGCTTTAGTTCAATGGCAATGCAGGGAAAATGCATCTGAGCCCACTTTTTTTTTTTTTTGCCATTTTCCTGGCCTATGCTGGTTGAAGGGATTGAAGTTTTTCATGCATCAAGGCCCTCTCTTTTTATTCACATGTTGTCAAGTATGCAATTTGTGGCCGTGTCATCAATAATTGTTTCCACAACTTGATACGTTGGGTTTCCAACAAGGGAGTCACAAATAATTACCTATTAGGTGCATGTTTTGGAAGGGTCAGTCCTCAGGTTGGTTTGGGTAAGCCAACATATCAACCTAGAGCTAGAATGACCTCTTTGCTTCTCGGAAGCTTGAGACCCCAACCAAATGACGGCAAAAGGAAAGAGAATGAAACCAAATCAAAGGGCCAGCTTAGGTCTAGGCGTCAGGTTCCGCAAACTGGAATTAAAATCAAAAGGCACTATCAAAGTAATTGGAAAGATTAAAAATAATTTTCTTTTCCTTGGTAAAGAGAGCACCACAGCGAGGCAATAAACAAACAAGAATGAAGAAAGAAGCATAGACTCATAATCAGTGAAAGAGGATCACTGTGCCATATACCTGAACATTGGCAAAATGCAAGCTAGCAATAATTAATGGAAATATGGTGCCTGAAACCCCATGAGGGAAATCAGTCAAATTCTGAAACCATAAAGTGCCACCCTGCAATAAATTCAACAGAAAATTTTAGAAGAGCACTGCATGAAGTAATCAACTAGTTTGCCAAAAATATTAACAAATCTCATAATAATCAAGCATTCTCCACCACATCACAGCTGTTGTAGACTTGTATAGAGAAGATGGACATAATTCCCTACTTTATGAACCAATGAAGATTATAATCCAAGACAGTAGAGACCAAAACCTAGTCTTAAAGTATATGCGATTTTTGGAACTTGAGGTTTATGAAGTCTTTCTCCAGTCATGCGGGCAATTTAAAACCAAATTAGGAACCAGATCAAAGAATCTGACTTCCCTCTCCTCATTATCATTGATTCATTGCACTATCCACAATTTCTTCTGTCAAGCAACATAGTGGCATAGACACACTCGCATCTCCTACAAGCTTTGTGTTTATCTCAATCAAATACTACCAAAGACCAATATAAACAATTTCGCTCAGGCTTTCCGAGAAAGCTAGTAGTAGATCTATCTTCTTACACTTCACTCATAAGTAAATAAGCTTACTGAATGGGCTATATATCAAAATTACTCCAAACCCTCTACAAAATCCAAAAACTGTTTCAACAATGGATCTGCCAAGCTGGAAAACCAACCATACAAAAATGCAGGCAATTTACAATTAACTCAAAAGCCGGAAAACAAGGACCCTTTCCTTCAAAAGCGTTTCCATTAGGTTCACTCCAGATAATCAAAAAAAGGCAAAGCGTACCCCCCCCCCCCCCCCCCCCCAAAAAAAAAAAAAAAAAACAAGCTTTCCTCCTCCTCATAAGTCCATAACTATCGTTCCTCTCGCCAAATTGAGAACATTCATCTCCTTCCTAGAGAACATCCACTCCATCCCAAGCATGGGAAGAGTTTAGGACAATAGCTCCCTACCCACATTGAAATGAAGAAAAAGGAGGCTAACTGACTACCTGTTGTCATGTTTACACACATAACAGCAATACACATGTAAGTGAATCTGATTTTTAGCTTCAAAGGAGCTTTGGTACAGCTTATTTATTTTCAGGGAAAATCATGTCTACTGTGCCAGCCAAAGGGCTACAGCGATCTTTTCACCTCAAATTTACCCAGTTTCAATGGTAACCAAAAAAGAGTCTTCCCCTCACATCCATTCGGGGAGAGGGTATAAAAACAATCTAGCAAAATTAACAGGTCCCAACCTCCCAGTCACTTCAGATCCGTCCGCAGACCCACATACACACTACCCATTATCCACCTAAGGCAACTACTGACAGCTACTTCACATTTCGTGGACATACTGCCAATAGCAGCTCTAGCTTAACAGAAAACCTCAGCGAGCTGACTAAGGAATAAGGATAATAAGAATAGTATTGCAAAACCATCAAAAATTAATTCTTTCTTTCAGCCAAGGATTTCAATATGGCATCCCAATCATGGATGATAACACAAGTATTGGTTTTGGGTTATTAAAGGAGATAGAGCAACTATACACTGGCATCGAAACATTAAAGGCATTCACTTGATAAGAGTTTGCTTCTCCGCTATCAACCACGCCTTCAAGTATGAAATACTCAATTGGAATATGGCCTCTGCATATCTACAGATTAAGTGTTAAAGGTCCTTACGCAATCAAACCCCGGATGGTGATCAAGTGACATTTTGCGAACAGTTGTCATCCACAAGAAAAAGCATGGGACCTGCACAGGTTTTCCAAAAAGGGAAACAAAGCTTTAAGAAACTGTCCATGCAATATAGATTTCACGAGCAAAATGTTGCACTATTCTCTTGTTTTTTCCCTTGTTTATTTTGAATTTTGTGAAGCTTTGGGTTATCCTAAAAGAGAAATCACAAGAAAATCATTCTATTCAGTGTGAAATTACAGAATATTAAACCTAAAAAACTTCTAACACCTAGAGAACATCGAAAGAATAAAAAGCAGGAGTTCTGGATTTTCGCATAGAGCATGTTAGGGCATAATATTTTCACCCAATTTTCAGTTTTTATATGCTAATTTTACTTTCAGTATGCAGCCAGTCAGATTTTCTGTCATTGTATCAGATTGTAATAGTAAGGGGTGTTTTAGTAATTTTGAAATTGCTAGACTAGGGGTTACTGCCAGATAAAAAAGATTTCACTTATAGTTTTCCTAGCGATGGCCTGGGACAAGGTGACACTTGTGACATTTCAGGTAGGGATGCATGGTTGGCCACCTGATAATTGCATCCGGGTGCGCAAGAGAAGGATAAGGAAAATTTAGGGAAAACACAATCCCAAATTCTAACAATTCAACTCCCTGGGGGGGGGGGGGGGGATAATAGGAAATAATATTAATTCGGTTCTACTAACAAGTGTCCCCGGGGCACAAGTTAAGGTGCAATAAATATGGAATATTCTCCAACATTAAATGCCATTTTCTAAAACAAAGTCAACAACAATCTAAATAACAGATACTTCACTATTTGAGAATGTAATTAAAATATCTACCATAACGATCTATCTGCAACTTTTAGCAAATAACAAATATCCAATTAAATTGTGCTAACAGAATATAAACCATCGCCCTATAATTTGAAATGCCATTCCCGAATAATTTTTTCTCATCCAAGTCAAAATAATTGTTTCTTTTTCTTTGGGTGAACTCATGGTCCAAAAATTCTTCATCCATTGCCCTATAATTTGAAGTGCCATTGCGGACAAAAATTCTTCATCCATTGCCCTATAATTTGAAGCGCCATTGCGGACAAAAATTCTTCATCCATTGCCTTATAATTCTTCATCCTGACTCTCACTATTGAGTTAGTTGCTTAAACGCCACATAGGCACGACTCCAATGAATGGATTTCTACCCTAAACCCACACATCCACCATGACAACCCAATTGCACACCGTCCCACAGGACATTCACATCCATAGCTACACCTGATACAAGCCTAATTACTCTAAAAAATTAGAACAGAACACTAAACAACATCTACTATTTGTGCTGATTATGTATTGGTCATATGCAGATCAGACTTGTCATTTTGGAGAACTTTTTTTCTAAACACCACTAACCCTGAGAACCACACTCTGTTGAGACTTGCTTAACCTTAATTGTGCCTCCAAGTTCCACAATTTATCTAGTTGGTGCAAATTCAACTTCTAGCAGCTCCGTTCCTTTTGAACTAACCAAACTTTGTATGTACCTTCAGCCAATGTTGACGTATCATCTAAATGTCCTTAACAATTAATCCTGCACCGCTTCATGAACTTCATGCAGAATTAACCGCTTTTTATCCTTTTCACTTATTACATTTTTCTCAACGATGAAGTATGGTGGCAGCTGCTGATATCTTGTTGACCTCCAAGGTCCAACTTTTCTAACGCAGTTGAAACAATGGGACTAAAGTAAAAATTCAAAAAATACTAATATTACACCATAGAGTAAAGTGGAGCATCACCTGGACAGAAACATAAGCTAGGAACCATAAATATGAAGGGCAGCCAACTGCTCGTCTTTCTTTGCGGAAGAGTGAAAATTGTTCTCTATAACTTCCTCCTGAGAGAGGTGGTGGGAATGGAGGTGGCACTTTAAGAGATGCACAAGAAAGTCAAGACAAAAGCATGTGTAAGTTGATTAGCTGACAAACATTAAAATCTAGAACTGTTCCATCATAGAATACTGGGGAACAGGATATTTGGTTTCCCGTAATAGTTTGAACGTAGCCGAATATGGTCAACAGCCTTATCTACTTAACGTGCAATAGGGAACAATACTGACCAAGAATTACCAAAGGAACATAGTAGAAAGAGTGGAATATCGCCAATGGTATAATAGTGTGTTGCAATTGTGCCAAAAAGTGGTTAGTTACACAGTCGTAGGGCACCACTCTACTACCAAATCGAGCCTTGGCCGTACTAAATATAAGTGAACAGGTAGCCCTAGACAAAGCTCAATGGAAAAACTGGATTCATGTAGCCGACCCCAATTGATTGGGACTAACGAAAAGAAGATGGTATTTACCTTAGTGAGGTGTTTAACAGTGTATTTCACATGTAATGTTTTTAACTCGGAAAACACTTCAGCAGTCAAGAATACGTTAAGAGTACAAGAAATGTGTTAACCTCTTGATTGAACAATCACCTAACAACCTTATCAAAGTACTCGGATATACAAAGTAATTATTCATAAAACTTGCATTCTATGCACAAATGCTCTATGTAAGCTCGTACCGCCATTCTCACCTGGGCAAATAAATGTTAAAAAAATTTGAATTCTACCTGTGTCCCAATGTCCTTTGAAATAAGAATTAGATAGTACACACAAGTATACGAAGATCCGACACCTTTACTCGAGTACATGTAACATAAGATGACAATAGTGAACTAAAGTCCTAATAGAGGTCATTTTGTTTCAACTTTCAAGCTTAAAAACAAAACTCATAAACCGCATGGGCGAGAATGAGGACAATGAAGTTCTCTCCCTTGAAATTCAAGTACCATTAATCACACCCTTTGTAGATGGTATTGTTGGAAAGAAAAAAGTCGCTTCCAATAAAAGCACCACACCCTTCAAAGAGATAACAATAGAATGGACAATGAAACTAAAGGATAGGAGAAAATGGGTCGCAATGGTGGAATGGGAGGAAAGGCTGCAGTAGAAGGGTAACGGGAGGAAATGGAGGTTAGTGTTGGGAGAGGTTTGAGCATGGCGGGTGAAGGGGAGAGAGAAGGTAGCAGTGGAAGATGGGAGGGTGGTGTGCAGATGATGATTGTGAGTGCTAAGCAAGGGAGGATGAAGAGAGGTGAGTTTGAAACAATGCAGTCAATCATATAACTAAGTTAAGCGTGATAATGAGGTAATAGATGGCTACTAACGAGTAGAGGGTTTAATTAAGTTTGAGATCAAATTCAAACAACCATAGAGAAAGTGTGACATCTGTCCCAAAGTTTTTACTACAGGACAGCAAAAATTAAGGTCAAACTTGAAAAGACAAAAATCCCAGGGGCTGTTTTGCTACAAGGTCAAAATCTTGGATTATTTTTGTAATTTTCTCCAAACAGAATTCATGGTTGTAGGCATCCGTTGCAGCATGACTCACAAGCTGGTTCGACTTCCAGTCTTTGCTACTGACACCTATTTCGGCATGTCAATTCGTGGATACCCATTAAGGCATACATATCCAGAAGTGCCAGTTGTAGCGCACTTTATGGAGTTGCCACTTTGTGTTAAGAACCAAGAAACCATTTGAAGATTCATAGTTTGGGAACTCAGAGTACAATGAGGATGAGGGAAGTTGTTGGCCACCCCTCTTAGCTTTTTTTGAACTTTAATAAGTGTTTATTCATTTTAGTGAAGCTTCATTTCGTGTAGTTATGTGAGGACTACAATAAACATGTAGTTACAGGATAGGAGCATGCTTAGAAAGAAGTAAAATACTAGTCAGCAAATCCGCTAGGAAGATTACTTGGTCGCGACTTTGCCACCCAATGATTGCACAGCCGCCACTTTGATCAAGCAGCCGCTCAATCAACAAAACAAGATTGCGGCACCGCCTCTTTGAAGAAGCGGCAGAGACTTATTTCTACGCCGGAGAATTTTCCAGAAATTAAAACAGGAAAAATAAAAGAGAGAAATTTAATAGAACGCGCAAATTTGTCTGATGGCTTTGTAGATGGGTCATTATTTGAGCCACATCAATTTAGTGTCTGATGATCACATTGGGTGTTTGGAGAACATATTACAATGGAGAACGAAATCGAAGGATAGGAGAAAAAGGGTCTGCAATGGGAAAGGGAGGCAAGGCTGCAGTTGAACATGGGAGGGCGGCATGCCGATGATAACTGTGGGTGCTAAATGGGAGAGGATGAAGAGAGGTGAGTGTGAAACAATGCAATCAACCAAACAGTAGTCAGTGAAGTGTGATGATAAGGTGGTAGATAGTTGATAAGGGTGCTAATTAAGTTTGAGATCAAATTTAAACCATAGAAAAAGTGCAACATCTATCCCAAAACTTTAAGCGTTATAAAAGTTTGTGGAGATGACAGCAAAGGTTAAGGTCGAGCTTCAAAAGAATAAAATCTCGTGGGTACAAGGGTCAAAATCTTATATTATTTTTGCAACATTCTCCATATAGAATTATGTGGTTGTGGGCACCTGTTGCAGCATAACCCACAAGCTGGTTAGATTTCCATTGTTTCCTCATGACACCAATTCTTTCTTGCATGTCGATTCGTAGATACTAGATACCCAATTCGGAATATATTTTCGGAAGTGCACAATGTGGCCACTTAGTGTTTTTCTTTTAATTACCAAGATACCATTTAGAGATTCATAATTCAGGAACTTAGAGTATGAGGAGGGGAAGGTGTTAGGCACCCCTCTGGGCCCAACACAAAGGTTTGCCTCTTCCGTTTCGACTTTAGGCTTTGTTTATTCCTTTTAGTCAATCTTCATTCATTGTAATATTAAACCACAGGTAGGTGTTGACAACAATAAACATGTACGGTATGGGAATGGGGCATGCTTAAACATAAGTGCAAACCAGTCAGCATGGCTGACTGTTTGCGCGGCCGCTAGGAACACTACGTAGTCGCGACTTTGCTAGTCAATGAACAAAACAAGATTGCACAGCTACCACTTTGGAAACATATGCTTGGGAGTCTATCACGTGTCTTCCAAGCGTGCCGCCCAATCGATCACGCAACCACTACTTTGAAGGTGTGGCCACGCAATCAAATTCAGTCTGGTGCTCTACAAAATGCGGCTGCGCAATCAACGTCATGGCTGTCTGATTGTTTTGTATGGATCCTGGGCCGAGCAATCGAGAGTGCGCAGTATGTCGAGCTTCGCGGGCTCGCCCTGGCCACTTTTGAACTCCAATTTGCACATGGTTTGAACTATTGGAAAGCTAGTTGAGTCTACTTTCAAACCCAGGTGTAGGGGTGAGCACGAGTCGGGCTAGTCGGGTTTACCCTCAAGTTCCGTTTTGCCAACATTGACACTCCTCTAGAGCCAAAGTATTACCTGAGATCCTTATTCCTTTGAAAATCAAAGGATTTGCTCGGCTTTAGTAACAATTTCATCATTGAGACTACCTGAGGCAAAGCTTAAACCTTTACAAAGCCAAATTGGGGAGTCTACAATGGTGTAATAGTATTTTACAAACACCTGCTACTACATCTTCTGCATTTTCCCCATTTTAGGTTATTTTCCAAAACCCTGAGTTACCAACCTCAGTGACCGGCTCTTGAGAGTTCCACGGGTGGGGAATACAAAAGTGATGAAGGCATATGAGTAATCTAAAAGCCAGCCGCCTAGGCCAACTAGGCCCCGCCTAGGAGCTAGGCGGTGGTCCAACGCCTATTAGGCAGCTAACTAATTGGCGCCTAGTCCCCACCTAGGTGCTAGGTGGTGGTCCAACGCCTAGATTAGGCAGCCAACTAGTTAGGCGCCTAGTCCCCGCCTGGGCGGTAGGCGTTAGGCGCCCCTTTCCACCCGACTAGTGCCTAGCGATTTTTAGAACATTGGGTGCTAGGTGGCCGACTAGTCGGTGCCTAGGCGCTAGGGGCCCCTTTTCCACCTGACTAGCACATAAAGACTTTTAGAACATTGAGTCATAGTCGTTAGAATCATACGATTCGTTTTCCACAATTCGATACAATTCAGCGGGTCATCATTACGAATGTTGCACAAAACAAAAATAGTCGTGAATCGTAATTCAAAATCTGTGAATCAAATCGTTTCATAACTGTCCAAAATGGAGATCAAAAGTCCACTCGGGTAAATCGCCAATCAAATAAGTTCAACATAATACGTTCGTGGTTACAGTATGATAGGATATGAACACCAAAAGAGATGGAAAATAAGACTCACATTTAGGAAGCAATTCTGCAATCTTTTTGGACTTCTTGAGTTGCAATATAAGCACTGGGAGCAGTGTAATTCTAAGAGCCAAAGTGGAGGAAGCAATTAATACCCACCTGGAAGATCATTAGTTAAGTATGTAGACACCAGATCATACAGAATATAAAGAAAAGAAGATTGACAATGTCATTTTCCTGCATCATCCATGCAATTGCTGAGACATGAATTAAAATCAAAACATGGAATGCACCCGGATCAGACTAGGTTCAAAACATGGTTGGCTAAAGCATTCAGAAACAAACAACTTACAGCAGTTTTTAAATGCTGCATTTGAATATGAACTGCACCAAGAAAGTATTCTTTGTCTGCAACCAAACAACATTAAATACATCTCTGCGTGTTTATTTCAATTTTCACTAGGTTCGGTGAATGTTAACCTACAAAACTGGAGATCACGCTACTCCCACAGCCTAACAAACAGAATAAAGAGCCAGAAAAAGAACAGAGTCTTCTGTTTAACATCAAATTCAAATCTCTTCTAACGTGGAAAGCTTAAACCTGCAAGGATCACTTAGTTTGCTTTGTTTTTTTTAACCTTCATTTCTCATCAACCAAACAAAGGGAAGGTCGGCAAACACAGAATATTTCAAGGAGGGTATTGGGGGATAACATACATTCCCTTCTATGACAGAGAAAGATTTAAAATCAGAGGTGGCACCCAAAAATATCAACATACTTAACGCTCAAACAAAAGTATATTATTCTAAAGTTAACAATTCATAATACCAAAAGGTCCAAAAGGTACACATTATTTGAGGTTTAAGCATCCATCAACATAGAAAGGAAATAATTTTACGATCTGCTAAAATGGAACTCGAAGTTCTTTCAAATCCCAAAAAACGTCCAAGATTGATTCTAAACCAAATTTCAAAAAACGGAGAGTGTTTCTTCGCAGACATTTTTTTTTTTTTTCCTTCTGTATTTTTGGACCACTCCCCCAACTAATCGCTCCGCCCCTGTCATTCCATGCTTAATCAATGTTCCGTGTTTTCCCTCTGCTTTTCAATCCACAAAAGACGGAGAGTAAATCAAAGCTGAATTTGCCTACAGAAAAAAAAAAAAAAAAAGATAAAAAAAAAAATTCACTTGGAACTTTTCAGTGATCCAAAGTAGAACGCTCCCGCGCTCAATCCTCGTAGTTTGTGATGCTTTCGAAAGCGCACTATGTGACTTAGGTGAGAACCAATCCCAAAGATTTTTCATCACTCAAGAGAAAATAAAACACAGCTTTCGTTATTTCATCAATGTTTTATTACAAAAATGCCTCTTCGTTAACTCACCAAGGCCAGCCGGTTGAGTCGTGGAACAAATCAAGCAACGAAATCAGCGCACGAACTGGAAGAATCGGCTCCCCATCGCCACCGACATCAGAAGCACTAACCAGCGCCTCTGCGATTTCCGAGCCACCAACATCACCAGCATCGGAAACAGAAGAAGAAAACCCCGAGTCAAAGAGCTCCTCCTCCTCAGCCCGAACTGCGGCCGAGTCCAGACTCTGTTCCCGACCGTAGTCCGAGTTGCCGCGAGTGGAAAGCGAGCGGGACCACACGAAACCGTAGTGAAGAGCGAGAGGATGCACGGTCGAGAATGGAAGGCCAGAACTGGTTTGTTGGGGGGTTTCTCGGTTGCTCGATTGGGCGAAGAAGATTGAATAAGAAGAAGTTATTGAGGCTAGGGTTTGTGGACGGCGACGAAGAAGGTTTGATAGTAAGAGCTTTGGAGCGGCCATTAACGGTCTTTTCGCATACAACTTCCCATAGAGAAGTTTTAGGGGCCGAGAGAAGGACGATAGCGGTTTTTCTTTACCCCATTCGGAGAAAAATTCTCTTTTATGCAGTCCCACTATTTTTAACACAACAAATTTGACACAACATTTAACAATACATTTTTTGAAACACCATGTGAGGACCTTCAGACAAATATGATCGGAGGCGCTCAATGTAATTTAAAACATTTTTTAAGGGATTCCGTAAAAAATCAACTCATTTGGTTTGGATATCGATAAGGATTTGATTGGCTCATTTAGTCGATTTTTGTCAAATTTGCCAGGATAAAATTGAATAAGCCGATCAAACCATTACCGATATCCAAATGAGTTAATTATTTTACGGGAACCCTTAAAAATCTGTTTTAGACAAATTGATCAACTCCAATTATTCAATTCACGTGGGGCTCAGAAAAATGAATTGACAAATGTTGTGTCAAATGTATCGTCAAATGTTGTGTCAAATGCCATGGATAAAGCTAATAGTGCTCTGAAATATTTCTTAGAAATATTCTAAACTGCAAATATGCCCTCCTACTTGGCCAAAGAGGTCAGCAGCAAAAACCAAAACCACATTCTCTACTTTCTAGTTTTTCATGTTTTAGTTTGCACTTGTTCATTATCATATTATTATACAGATTCATTGGAGCAAGAATCAAATAATATCTATGATGAATTTTCCACACTACATGATGTTCCCATAGGTATTTTTTTAAATCCTTGCCGTCGTCACTTCCAATCGAATATTTAACTCGTGCTTTATATTTATCATGACAAATATTTCCTACAGGTATCGCAATTGATTTCTTGGCACTTACGCAAAAGCCACACCAATGTCCCATACCGACTGAGCCATACAGACTACCTTAACAGCCTTCGTGCACATATTGTAGCGCGAAAAAATTCCCATATGAAACACTTCATTTCTATTGCTGCAAAGGGGAAGTGGATTTGTACTCAGTTACAATGCTCGATGAATTCCAACAGCTGTACCCAGGAATCAATTCACTTCTTGAAGTACACCAAACCTTATAATGATGCATTTGCCTTCACCTCTTTTGGCATTCACCTTGATCCTCAGTTTGCAAAACGCGTTAATGGAATTTATACTTTTCGAGCTCAGGGTCAGATATATCATTATGTCAACGGTCTCCTTCCCACTAGAAAAGTGTCATCAATCTTCTAGATATACTTTTATGATACAGAACATGAAGTTGATCATAGGAAGGGATCAAAGGATAAACTGCAAACATCAATGATAAAGGCATTGATTGTGATGCTCCATGCTAATTAATATTCAAGGTTCTTTAGGAGTTTAGCAAGGGTAGCAGACCTGCAAAATTGTCAGATTAAGCTTATAGCCAATCCAAAATTACAAAATCCAGCAGCTGCTACACCTATTGTTTCTCAAGTTGCTGCAATTTGGAATGAAAATGAAGATGATGATGATGAGCTAGCAGAAAGAGAAATCATAGTTCGTAATCATGATGGCCATAACCACATAATCCAATACTCTACTATGGTTGTTATGATCCATTACAGTATCCATTACTCTTTCCCCGGGGTGAACCTGGTTGTCACCGAGGCATAAAGAAAAAGAAGAGTAGCAGCACTTCTAGGCGTGTGCCTTCATAGCCAACAATTCTGCCAACATGCGCTTCAACAGCTGAAGAACTAATTGCAACAGAAGCAGCAGGTAAAAAACACGCTTCCGCTTAGTAAACATTTGCAATTACAATAAGCTTATCCTGCAATACAATATCTTATTCGATTATTTTGCCCCAGTGCACCAGGCCGCAGATGATGATGATAGTATGGTATCTGCCCGTGAATTCTACGCATATCGATTGCAAATTAGACCATCAACAAATTCAATACTATTTCGATCAGGGCGTCTATTGCAGCAATTTGTCGTTGACATGTATTTCAAAATAGAAACTTCAAGGCTTGATTATTTCCGGAACAAACAAGATGAAATCAGAGCAAACTTATACCAAGGAATAGTGGACAATGTTGGCCAAGGCGAAACACAAGGTTTGAAAGTTGGAACGAGAATAGTTCTACCAAGAATTTTTATAGGCGGCCCACAAGACATGCAAAAGAGATATTTAGATGCAATGACGCTTGTCAAAAAGTATGGGAAACCTGACTTGTTTCTCATTATGACCTACAATCCAAATTGGCCAGAAATTAAGAAGGAGTTGAGATCTCATGAGAAAACCCAAAATAGACCAGACTTGTTGACAAGAGTTTTTAGAAGTAATTTGAGCAGTTAAAAAAGGAGGTGATAATGCAAGAATTATTTGGCCCAGTTGCAGCATATACTTATGTTATTGAATTCCAAAAAAGAGGGCTGCCACACATGCACATGCTAATCATCTTGAAAAGAGGCTACAAATTAAATATTGCTGAGAAATTTGACGCATTCATATCTGCAGAACTTTTGGATAAACACATGCAGTCACATCTTTATGCAATGATTCATAAGCACATGATGCATGGTCCATGTGGTGATTTGAATGCGAATAATGCTTGTATGCAAAATGGTTCGTGCAAAAATCATTACCCCAGAGATTATTCTGCAAAAACAATTGTGACTGAAGATGGATATCCAATTTATAGGCGACGACAAAATGGTCAACAAGTTCTTGTCAGGGGACAAATGTTAGACAACAGATGGGTTGTTCCTTATAATCCATATCTTTTGGCACGCTTTGATTGTCATATCAATCTTGAAGTTTGTTCAACAATCAAAGCAGTGAAATACTTTTATAAATATATCTATAAGGGTCATGACAAAATCATCTATAAATTAATTGTTGCCACTCCAAATCAAGTCATTGATGAGATCGAACAATTCCAAGCTGCAAGATGGATATCTCCTCCTAAAGCTATGTGGAGAATTTATAGATTTCCTTTGAATGATATTCATCCCGCAGTCTTAACTCTACAGCTCCACGAAGAAGGATGCCAAACAATCAATTTCAAGGATGATACAAATTTGCAAGGACTTGAGGATAGTGATTTCTATTCAAGAACCATGCTAACCCAATTCTTTTGAATGAATGCTCACGATGATCATGCTAAGGCTGCAAAATTACTTTATGAAGATTTTCCAATAGAATTTGTGTGGATTGGGCAATCAAGAATATGGAAGGTCCGACAACGAGGTTAAGTCGTAGGCAGAATTGTAGGAGCAAATCCTAATGAAGGAGAGATATTACCTCAGAGTGCTTCTAACTCATGTTCCCGTGCCAACATCATTTGATTATTTAAAGACGGTAGATGGAACATTAACTGGTTCTTACAGAGATGTTGCAATTGCACTTGGTCTTTTCAAAGATGAAGACAGTAACGAAAAGTGTATGGCAGAAGCATGTGTATATCGAATGCCAACATCACTTAGACAGTTATTCTGCACAATACTTCTTTATTGCTCTCCTGCAAATCCTAAGGAACTCTTCTTAAAGTTTGAAGACGATATGGCGGAAGACTATCTCTTAATTCAGCATTTGACAAGGGATGTCGCACGCCAAAAATTGCTCCATGCAATCAATTCAGAGCTCGAATCAAGCGGCAAAAATTTGGCACATTTCCAGTTGTTTGACTTGGTCACACACCAAGAGAATAAGGAACACATTTGCAGTGAAATACAAGACGAACTAAGTGTTCCTATATCAGAAACAGATATTGCAGCTGTTGCATTATTAAATCAAGAGCAAAGGATTGCGTATGATCAAATACTTCACGCTGTCTTTAATTCCATGCCTGTGAGTTTCTTCATTGATGGACCCGGTGGAACAGGCAAAACTTTCCTATATTGCACTATTCTTGCAACAGTTCGTTCACAACAAAAAATTGCTCTAGCTACTGCAAGTTCTGGAATTGTCGCGTCAATCCTTCCAAATGGCAAAACAACACATTCAAGATTCAAAATTCCAATAGATGGTGAAGGAAAAATTTGTTGCAATGTTGGAAAACAATCTGGTATTGCAGCGCTTCTTAGAGAAACTATTCTGATTATATGGGATGAGGCTCCAATGGCAAAAAAAGAAACAATTGAAGCTTTAGATTCTTTGCTACAAGACCAAACAGAAAAGAAAGTTCTTTTTGGTGGCAAAGTTATTGTTTTGGGAGGAGATTTCTGACAAGTACTTCCTGTTATTCCAAAAAGAACAAAAGAAGATTCCATGAATGCAAGTTTGATCAGATCTTACATTTGGTCATGTCTTAGTAAAAATTTAGGCTGAAGGAAAATATGCGTGCAAAAACAGATCCAACTTTTTGTGATTATATTCTTCGCGTTGGAAATGGATTGAAACCAACAAATCATGAAGGACATATCAAACTACCATTATCTCTTGTTGTTCAGCCAACCACAATAGTGCCATCATTGGATGATCTCATACGATTTGTGTTCCCCTCCTTTGAAATCTATGTAGAAAATCCTCTTTCTATTACTGAATCAGCAATTTTGACACCAAAAAATCAAGCAGTTGATGAAATAAACGAAGCCATGATATCCAAATTTCCAGGAGAGCAAGCAACATACCTCAGTTTTGATGAAATAGATGATCCAATGGAACAAGAAACATACATGGATTTCCTAAACTCCATAACGCATACAGGAATGCCACAACATCGTTTGGTCCTCAAAAAGAATTGTCCCATACTCCTGCTCCGCAACATCAATCCTTCAAAGGGATTATGCAATGGCAAAAGATTAATATGCAGAGAATTTCAAAAGCACATCATTTCTGCTGAAATAGCAGTCGGGGAAAAGGAGGACACGAGTTTTTATACCAAGGATTCCCTTAAAACCAAACAAGAATGAATACTACCCAGTTGCTTTCACCCGCAAACAATTTCCCATCCGAGTTTGTTTTGCCATGACCATAAACAAAGCACAAGGACAAACCTTAAACACTATCGGTGTCTACTTGCCGCAACCAATTTTCTCACATGGTCAACTTTATGTTGCCTTATCGCGCATCACAACAGCAGGCAAAATTAAAGTACTCCTAGAACCGTCAAAAGCTGATCCATCTTCCTTGTTTCATACTCTGAATATTGTATACAAAGAGCTTTTAACCGAAGCTAAATCTACATAGTAGTATAATAATTAGTACTTATAAATACTTACCATCTTGTACATAAATAAGCATTCTTACAAAAATAGGTACTTCTATGCATTCTCACATGCATTCCTACAACATAAGTACTCAATACGCAATATCAGTCCAAGCTTATACTGTTACTATTGTTTTGCAGGAAGAATGCCTCCAAATATTTTGACAGTTGACAAAGTTGGTCCTCTGAGCAAAAACTTCATAGTCCACGTAATGGTCACAGAAAAAGGTTTGGCAAAGTTAATGAGCAGCTCATCATCAAGCTATCAAAGACTGCTCTTACAAGATGCACATGTATTGTAACTTTTGTAGAGACTCGTATTAAATTTTAATAATTTTGATGCTTGATAAAAGCTTGAGTTGCAAATTATGTGAATAATAACAATAATGTGATTATGTGATTTGGGGTTATTGTGGTAAGATTGTTAGTGGAAGGGTGCAAGTGTGAATTACAAGTGTATGGATATATATAGGTGTGTGTGTGTGGTGTAGAGAATCATCTTCTCTCATCCTCTCAACTCACGTCTCTCTCTCTCAGTTCTCTCTCTCTCTCGCCCGGCTCTCTCTCTCTCACTCTCACACTCCCATAAAATCTCACCCAAGAACTCAAAACCCATGAAGATTAACCTTCATTCCACCTTCTGTACGCGATATTGAGCTCGTATTTCGTTGGGTTTAGCTCGGAGAGGAGTATTCGGTTGATTCAAGGATTTCGGAGCTAGGGCTTGCTTGAGAGTTGGGGGTTTTGCTCAAAACCCATTCGGTAGGGATTTCTCACTTCTATTATATGTTTATGTGTTGATTTGGTGCTTGAATCGTGCCCTAGATCGTTGGTTTCGTTGTTAGAAATGTTCTGGTGAGGTCTGAAAGTCGTGCACTGAAAACCTAAGTCCTACCGGTAGAAGTTTTGGACCTACCGGTAGAAACGCTGTCCAGTAGAGTCATTTTGTGAAATTTTGGTCTTCTACCGGTAGGAGATTAATTCCTACCGTAGGTATTGAAAAATTAGCATTTTTGGAAAAACTTCGAACAAGCATAACTTTTTCATCCGAACTCCGTTTTAGGCAAATTTTATATCGAAATTCATGTGCCGGAAGTCTACTTTCCAATGGTGGTGTCTCATCTCCTAATTCTAAGCTGATAAGGTTTGGTGGCCAAAATAAGATAGGTACGTTCGAAAACGTGGAGTAATCCTTTTTCCTTAGGATTGTTTGGGGGAGACACGGATGTTCCTAGGTTCTCTTGAGTACTTAATTGAATGGTATGAGGAGGCTAGTGGTTTACTAGGGTTTGTAGTGGTCATTGGGTTCCGTAAGTCCTTTGACACCGAAACGAGGGTTTAGAGAACGTAAAGAGTATAGGTGGGCGAATGTTGTATGTGTTGACTTGCGATGTGAGAAATAAATACGTAGATCACTCTTTTGAGTTAAACAATGCTAGGCGTGAATACAAGGGACAATTCTCTTTATGTTTGATATGCGATACATTTCTTGCGTAACTTGTACGGTTTTATGAGTTGCAAGGTGGAAATCTATGAATCGTCGTTAGAGAATATCTCTTGATATGTGAGTGCTTGTATGATGATGAGAAACTAATAACATAATAAAAGCAAGTTGATTGAGGTGAAATTATCCATGCTACTTCTATGTGAATAAGTCTCCGTTGTGGATTCATTATGTGAGATTGAGATGAACTGTTGAGTTGTAAAGTGTATTGGAGGAATTTTGGGTACGATGACCTATGACGTGTGACTTGAATTAGTTCCATCAGTGAGAGAGGTACTAGTGGGGAGTATCGGGGCTCCGTAAATGGCCCGGCAGGAGCTTTTGCTCATGACATAGAATAAAAAGGAAATTGTGACATAATGTGATTGGAAATGGGCTATCATTGTGAAAGTGTGAGTGATATGAAAGACATTGGCGTTGCGGTTCTTTGATTATGATAGTTTCATAAGTCAAGATATTGGATTGGTGATTCGAAATAAGATGAGGGGCAGTGGCAGTCATGAGAGAATCGTATAGATAATAAGTTCTTGTGGTTAATTTAGAATCTTGGTGTGTAGTTATGGTACTTTAATTATGTCGTCGACTTTAGGAAAATTGCTTGTCGTGTATTGTTTCTCCTTTGAAATACCGTACCTTGCTTCAGTTATTCACTCTACCTGTCATCCCATTTGCATATAATGGTTGTGTAGATTTCTCTACTGGGCTAGTGTAACTCAACCTATCATTTTTCAGGTGTGATCCCGGAGCAGTAGCTTGGAGTGAAGTGCATGCATTCAAACGCATATTTTTCGAAGGAATTGGTAAAAGTGACTCATGGATAATTTTGGGTAAATCATGTTTTGGGAATGTAATAGAACTTTAACTCTATTTCTTTTAATGGTGTTATATATTCAAACTCTTGGAGTTGGATTTGTAATTTAACCACCAGGACATGGTGAACTCTTTTGGAGTATTATGTATGATAATGTGAGGAGTTTTATTTATGAAAAGCTATTTTATTTATGTTGAAAATCGAGGGCGTGACAACTTCCCATATCTTCATAAATTTTATAGGCTTCCCCAATTTTTTGGTAGGCAAAAAAAGTTGATCCACTAAAATACCTTCCAGGGTGCAAAGCATAATTTATGGCGACAACATCGAGATCCTTGCCAACAAACTCAAACTGTACCATACATATACCATAACAAATGCAGTTGTGACAAAAATCAGGGAACAATTCCGTTTCTTGAACAAAATGCACCAATTAGTCATCAATGCAAAGTCGTCTGTTGAAGAAATTAAGATTGACGGCTTCTCGCTGAGATCACTTCAGTTCAATTTCACTCCACTTAGTGATGTGAATGCTGTTGAACGGACTGATGCGAAAATAGGTAATCTCTATGCTTATCACTCAAAACTTCGTAGAACATCAATGCCAAAGTATGACTAATCCAAACTCTACGCAGATGTTTTGTTCGCTGTTTTGAACGTTGGTCCACGCAAGAAGCCAAATTCATCATACGTAGTTGATCTACGAGTCATAGATACAAGGTAAAATTCATACAACCAGCACATATTTTATGCGTTCAGTCTCGAAAATATACTAACAAAAACTCTAAACAAACCTGAACAGCATGGTCCCTACTACAATTTCCATGTGGGATCAGTTTAGTGAATATGAGGCTGAAGAATTCCGTAAAATACAAGGTCCATTTCCTGTTGCAATTGGTCTGCGCCTGAAGCTATCAACATACTACGGTAAATTCAGTATTCTTTGTGCTCCAACCACAGTTTAAACTTCCATCCAAGTATGTTGTTTCAAATAATTACTTAAGCTAACACCCTAGAAGTAAATTGTGGAGCTTTTACATATTATTGCTGTAATTTCAATGTTCCTTGTGGAATCTGCAAGTGGAACTGTTCAGCGCCAAATAATTTTGATTTGGGCATAACTTCTTGTTTTTCTTTCAAAAATGTGTTGAGCAGTTTGTTTGTGAATGGTATAGAGTTTCATAGTCATATTAATTTAGTTCTCTTGCTTGGAGACAGAATTTTTGGCCACATATCATATTATTCTCTTCTTCACTAAATGAGAAGCTTACTATTTCACTGCAAACCATCTGTGTATCTCCTACGGTCCTACCTTTTCGAAATAATTACCACTTCAAAGTATCTTCTTTTCTTTCTTTTTAGTTCAATTTTGGCAAGGCTATCTCAAGATATTAAATATAGTTTGTTCAATTAATCATCCAGTTTCTTTTCTCCTCATTCTTTAACCCCATTTTAGCCATTCTTTTTCCTCCATGGAATTCAATCTTCAACCTATCTTCCTCTTCCTGGACTGAGAAAACCCTGTCTTTATTTCTTCATTCAGACTAAAAGTCAATCTCAAAAGGAATAAGACAATGAATTTTTATGCTTTTTCTATAGAGAATTCTCAATAAGAGTGAAAGCCAATTGGATCCTATGCTTCCCGACTAAATTTTGACACCATCTATGCTACATGGGGACATTAATAAATGTTTTAATACTTGCGTTGCATGCTCAGGACTCGAACAAATTATGAGTATTTTTCGGACAAGAGTAATATAACATATTCATAACATATGCCCTACGTTAATCTTATTTGTTATACATCCCTTTGCTTCACAAGTTTGCAACCTTTGTATTTGTACTTTTATGCTCGTTGCCTACCTGCCAATCTACTTCATCTGTAGCATATTGATTGTAGAAATGCCTTATCTGTGAATAGGGTTGCAAACAAGCCAAACCAACTCAAGCTTCCATATGCTCAGCCTCACCTCATAAAAAAAAAATTTACCAGAATGACCTATCAAACTTGGGCTCAAGCTCGACACACGATCCCAACGCCTGGACTAAATAATGTATTTGCATATCGAGGATCAATCTTCTTATTTTGTCTCAATAAATTGTATTGTACTTCATCTGTGCATAATTTACTCTGAACTCTAAACTACAATTGCCTAGACTTACTTTGAAACTTTCGATAAATTTAAATCAAGGGTTTCACTATCTAATTCTGCTTTTCTGAGGCTTGTGCCTACATCAGCTCAGCTAATCTGATCATAAGAGCAGGTTTGGCCATTGCCGTCTGAGTTTAGTCTTAAGCCTTTGTAGGCTGAGTTTATCCATAAAATATTTTCCCCCTTGTCCACATGAATGCATAAAAGTTACATTATTCAGTAGTATTTACTTTCTGCTAGGCCTTATGCTCAGTTCCAAACTCTGACTGTTGCAATCTAACCACAAAAAACAGGTGGAAGCCTAGCGATACGTGGTCCATTTGCTTTCATATTTAATCCATCCTTTCCAGAAGCAATAGCACTCTGCAAATGGCAAGAACTATATATCCAAACAAAATAAATTCAATCAAATTATTTCCCTACTTATTTCACTATTTTTCCAAACCCCTCAAGGTGCATCGCAAACGCTGAAAAAATCAACAATCTTCCAGCAGCAAATCTGCAAAGAGCTGCTCAAAAGAAGCCTACTGCTGATGACATCATCTCAATTGTCGATTTACCAACATCGGTAACCAGGGACGGACGGTCACATGGGGGCACGTGCCCCCAATCAATTTAAATATTTTTTTTTTACATATAGCAAACAAAAAGTGAAAAGCAAGCAAAAAGAGGTATCGTTTTTCTCTATTCGTTCGAGAAAGAAAAGGAGCGCGCCAACTGGCCGCCTGATCCAACCCAACACAGTCACCGATCGCCGTCGTCCATCGCCGACCCAACCCACCAGGCAGCAGGAAGCCACCACTAAGGTCTCTCCCCCCCCCCCCCCCCCCTCCCCTCTCTCTCTCAGTCTCTCTGACTCTCACTATCTCTATTCTCTGGACCAGATTTTTTTTTTTGTATTAGTGTGTGTATATATATATATATAATATACATATCATATGGTGATGTCGTGAATATCAGAATATGTACTACAAGTCTATGATTGACTGAGATGTGAATTTGTGATACACTGATACATATATTATAGTATATACGCACATCCTCTGGCCCATTTACGTAGGAATTTTTAATTCGGATGTTTATATACATTGCATATAGGGCTTTTGCTTCTAGTTTTCAAGCTTTCTAATTAGGGCTTTTTGCTCCAGTTTTCAAGCTTTCCAATTAGGGCTTTTTCTGATATAAGTGCGATTTTAATTAGGGTTTTTTTTATACTGATTTTAGGGATTTTCAATAAGGGCTTTTTTATACTGATTTTAGGGCTTTTCGGATACCTTTGTTGATACATATGTTCTATTTATCTTTGTAACAGTATATACTATGGAGAAATACTTCAAACAAAAATCACCCATGGAGGTTTCTCATTTTGTAAAAAGATCAAATAGCTCCCAACCATCAAAACAAAGTCGAGTGGAAATTAACGAGACAGACCTCCCTGCAAACTCTAGTTTTGTGGAAATTAATGTGATATGCCTGCCTTCAAATCCTAGTCGTGTGGAAATCAACTTGGTCGATCTTCCTTCAAATCCTGGTTTAAGACCTAGCATTATGGATTACAACCCTAATGATTGAGATCAAATACGCAAAGCATATTTGCAAAAAGGTCCTTGTCAGCCTCGTGACCACAATTTTCGGCAAACTCAATTCGAAAAAAAACAAAGAAAATTCGTTGGGACTTGGTTCACTAAATTTTCAACATGGTTGGAGTATAGTATAGCAAAAGAGGCAGCATATTGCTTATGTTGTTATCTTTTCAAGCCAGATATTGGTCATCAATCGGGTGGTGAGTCTTTTGTTAGTGAGGGCTTCTCAAATTGGAAGAAGTGTGATAGAATTCGAACTCATGAGGGAGGACCCAATAGTGCTCATAATCAAGCTTGGGGCAAATGTGAAGACTTGTTGAATCAAAGGCAACATATTCAAACGGTTTTGGACAACCAATCAAACAAAGTTCGAACCATGTACCGGATCCGCTTGAATGCCATGGTTAATTGTATATGGTTTCTATTAAAACAAGGGCTTCCATTTCGTGGTAATGATGAGTCTGAAGATTCAAGTAACCAAGGAAATTTCCTTGAACTTCTAAAGTTTCTCTCCAACCACAATGAAGAAGTGAGAGGTGTTACATTCGACAATGCTCCGCAAAATCTTAAATTGGTAGCTCCCACTATCCAAAAGGAAATTGTAAATGCGGCGGCATGTGAAACTATCAAAGTGATTGTGAGAGAACTTGATGATGCACAATTTTATGTGTTAGTTGATGAAGCTCGTGATGTATCAGTCAAAGAGAAAATGGCGATTGTGATACGATACGTGGACAAAAAAGGGAATGTCATTGAGCGTTTTTTGGGTATTGAACATGTTGCCAATACCAATGCTTTGTCACTCAAGGATGCTATGGAGAATTTGTTTTGTAGACTTGGGTTGAGCACATCCAGATTGAGGGGACAAGGGTATGATGGAGTGAGCAATATGCAAGGTGAGTTTAATGGCCTTAAAGCTTTAATACTAAAGGAAAATCCATGTGCATATTATGTTCATTGCTTTGCACATCAATTGCAATTGGCTCTTGTGGGCTTGGCAAAAAAACATGAGCAAATTGGCATGCTTTTTTATTTTGTTAATAGAGTGGTGACTGTTGTTGGTGTGTCATGTAAACGTTGTGGTGTTCTTCGGGAGAAACAACTAGAAAGAGTTGTTCAGGCACTTAGCATTGGAGAGCTTTCAAGTGGGAAAGGCTTAAACCAAGAAACCAATCTCCAACGTCCTAGTGATACACGTTGGGGATCTCATTATAGAACTTTAGTTAGATTGATGGGTATGTTTGATTCAATGATTGATGTTCTTGAAATTATTTCGGAGGAAGGTTCCAACACGGACCAAAAAGCAGAGTCGAATGTATTGTTGGACAATTTGCAATCTTTTGAGTTTGTACTCAATCTTCATTTGATGAGAGCGGTTTTGGCTATTACGTCGGAGTTATCACTAGCTCTACAAAAAAAAGATCAAGAAATTATGAATGCTATGACTTTGGTTCAAATGTCCAAGATAAGGCTCCAAATGATGAGGGACAGTGGGTGGGATTCTTTGCTTGAGGATGTTGTATCTTTTTGTGTGAAAAAGAAAATCAATATCCCCAATATGGATGACAAGTTTGTACCTCGAGGGCAAGGGAGACGTAATGCTCCAGAAATAACAAACTTGCATCATTATCAATTTGAGATAGTATACACTGTTATTGACTTGCAACTTCGAGAATTGAATGATCGTTTTACCGAGGCTAACAGTGAGTTGCTACTTTGTGTGGCATGTTTGGATCCACGCAACTACTTTTCTAGTTTTGACAAGAAAAAGTTGCTTCGTCTTGCTGAATTTTATCCAAAAGAATTTTCTCCGGTTGACCATATGTACTTTATGATCAACTAGATACGTACATTTTTGATATGCGCAGTAGTGATGAATTCTCGAGGTTGAATGGACTCACCAATCTTTCTGAAAAAATGGTGGAGACAAGAAGAGAGAAACTTTATCCTTTAGTTTACTTGCTCTTGACTTTGGCATTAATTTTACCGGTTGCAACCGCTTCAGTCGAACGAGTATTTTCAGCCATGAACATTGTGAAGAATCGATTGCGGAACAAGATGAGTGATCAATTGTTGAATGATAGCTTGGTGGTCTACATAGAGAGAGATGTTTTTTTATGGAATTCCTAATGAAACAATCATGCAACACTTTCAAGATATGAAAACTCGGCGGGGACAACTGTGAGAATGCAAATGGAAAAATGGAACTACTTACGGATGAATATGTTAGTTTTTGTGCTTATATATGTTTAGGAACTTTTGGAAGCATTGTGCTTATGTCTACGAACTTTTGGATGCATGCAAATATTATAGAACATGTTGCGAAATCTGGTTTAATATTATTGTGCTTGACGATAAATTTTTATTTATAGTAGTACAGAAGCTTGTCTATGACAAGCGGCATGATATCATCAAATCTAGTGCATCCAGTTTTTTTCCTTTTTTGTGCCGAGTTTTTACCTAAGAGTTTGGCTTTTGCTACTTCAACTAACGAAGCCTAATAAGATGATTCTTGGGAAGTGTTAGCTCTACTCTCTGACTCACTTCGGTTACGGAAATTGAATCTTTAAAATTGGTGCCCCCACTATTGGGATTTCGAATCCTTCAATGTCGGTAACTGAGGTAATTAGTCTCTAACAATAGTGTAATTCACTTTAACTGTAATATATCAGCACATCCATTCTTAAACATAGCTACAATCTCATTCTTTCTCTTCATGCACTACTCATACCAACCTGAATATCCAAGCGTACAAGCCACCGTCCAAGTGGTTGACTTCAATCAGAATTTTTACTACTTGTCTTGCTCGAACTGCAATAGAGCCACTTATGCATATGGTGATGGCAGCTTCTGGTGTAACTATTGTGACCAAAAAGTGCCACCATTGCCCAGGTAACAAACTTAACTATCTAGACCAATTCACTTCATGTCATGTATCTAGGCTTTTGTTTATCCTTTTATTCTTATCCTTTTATTAGGAGAATTTTTTCCAAAAGAAGAAGAAGCTGCTTTTGTGACTCAGTCTCATCCACCATTTTTCCTTTTGTAGATGAAAAGGAAAAATTTAGTCAATACTTATCAATTCATGCTCATGTTCAGAGTTTTAGCCCAAACAACCTCTCATTAAATGTAAACTATTTGCAGGATCAAATTCAATGTGGAGATAACAGATCAAACTGGATCCATCCCTGCCACTGTATTTGCAGAAAAGGCAGAACAGCTTTACGACATCACTGCAGCATAAATGGTCAACAATATAACCGATGTGCGTTATATAACACCTTCTCCTCACTACATTAACCTGCCTAGATTAAACACAGCACAACCAACTAACATAAAACACTGCACAGGATAATCTGTCATTTGAAATGATTCAGAAGCTATCCACTCCCAAAAAATGGGCCCTCATCCTAAAGGCATCCATGTACACGTATGGAGCAATTACCCAATGTGTCTTCAATGTGCACTTTGTCTTCGACGCAATTCCTGATCAGCAAGCAACTGGGGAAGCATCAAGCCAGAATCTAGGCCCAAACACCCTGAAGAAGCGTGGAATGAAAGCACCCTCCACAGTAGACTCACCAACAAATGAAGACACCATGGAAACAAGACGGCCCTGTGGAGCCTTCGAAGAACAAGCAGAAAAAGGAATAGCCCTATGAAGCAAACCTTTTGTTCTACCTTTTAAAATAGTAGACGTTGCAGTAAATCTTTTGGTGTACGTGCATGATTTGCAGCCATGTCTACTATTCTAGCTAGAAGCCTTTCCAAAAACTCAAGACAAATCTTTTGTTTCATGTTATTTGCCATGAAGATGTATCAAACTCCCTTTTGTGTAATTAGCTTTGCCATGACTTCAAAGTATTGTAAATATATAAAAACTACTTCCAAAAGAAATTATGCTATCATAGCACCAACACTTTCAACACGCATGAATACCTCCTACCAATAACAGGCATGAGACACCTCGTGCTAGCATGAGCCGCTGACCTAGTTCTTTCAAAAAGGGAGAAACATGGAGCCTCCGTGAACAGGTTGTTCATGGAGCGGCGCAATCGCAGCCGTTCATTCGCGCAATCAATGATTGAGGTTCATTTTCAATTTTGATCGGTCAAAATTGATATTCAATCTGGACCGTCCAAAAACACTTTGGACGTGCACGATTAGACTCCATAACTCTTAGTTTACAGAGCCCTCAGTAAAAAAGATTTTCTTCAAAAGAGGAATGCTAATTTTGGATCAGAAAGTCTACTTGCACAACACATGTGCACAGAAATCGGGGCCCACTTTAGATCTCCCACAAACGATCCAAGTTGTAAAATATTTTTTTGAAGGCCCTCACGAAAAAATCAATTCAATCCAATACTTATAGGTACTCGATCCAATCATAATGTTTCGAGATCCTGAAAACTAAATGAAAAGTTAGATTATTAGATCAAACACCTATAGGTATCCGATTGAGCTAATTTTGGGAGAGGCCTTTGAAAAAATGGTTTACATCTAATGAACGGCTCGGATCGCTTGTGTGGGACTGGAACCCAAAATGGGCTCCATACCGCGATCTGTGCACAATCGCCGTGCACATTTGCTGTGCAAGTAGTCAGGTTCATTTTGGATACAGTTGTGTCCGAGATGAACAATTTCTGAACACAACTAGACTAGACACAATTGTAGCCGAAACTGTGTTTTAAAAGTGTGCGTAGAATTTTTGTTTTCAAAGTTACCTCCCGAAAAAGAAGTTTTACCACTTTTTAATCACCACAAAACAAAACTGTGAAATCAAATCTCATTCCAACTTCCATTCCCTATCGCTCTACTACCCACTCTCCACATGCACATTCCATGTATTCACACCTCCACAAAGGGATTGTGTGTCCCACAGACCTAGTAGAAGTTGAATAACACCAAGAGAATGACGATAGCGGTATTTTTTTTCCCTCTCGAAAAAATCACAATAAGTTTGTCCACACAAACAATCTGTGCACAAATTGTACATAGATTTTGTTGTGGGGCCCATCGCGGATCTCACACAAACGATCTGAGTCGTTCATTAAAAGTAAAACCCCTTTTCAAGAATCTTCGCGAAAAATCAGCTCAGCTCCCTAGCTGTCTTTTGTTGCTTGATTTTTGTTTTTTGTTTTCTTTTGATAAGAAGCTGTATTTCGATTGTACTATTGAACCTCAGCAATTTAAACCTCAGCTCCAGTAGGTAGAACACACAAAAATACTTATGATAATATATTGGGCAAATTATGTTTATTTCTGCTACCTTATTTGATTGTTCTTCTAGAGGTCGGCTCGATTATTTGAGCTCGTCTAGCTCAAGTTCAATTGGTTTTGAACAAGCTGAACTCGAATCCTTCGAACTCTGTTTTCGTTTGCAATTCTAATAGTCCTAATAGAGACCTGTAAAATGAATACCTCGTATCAACTAGAAAATGATCCAAAAGTATAAAAAATAAAATAAAAAAACAAGAAAATGACCATGGTGGGCACCACTTACCTGTCACCTGAGAAGTCCTTTTTTTGTGCTAGAAGAGCAAAAAAAACTTTATAGGGAAAATTTTCACTTCACCGTTCGTAAAACAGTGTCGCGCCAGTTTCCGATCGCAAATCATCGAATCTCAAGCCTCTGCACGTTGTGGTTAAGCAACAAGGAAAAGAGAGGAGGACGGAGGCTTCAATAACGGAGATCAAAAAAGTTTCATCTACGGATTGTATCGCAATCGCATCTTATGGTAACAAAACATTTAGAATCACAGCATGCATCGACTCTAAAGTATGTCGGGTCACCCTTATAAGCTTTCAGTGAAGAAGAAGAGTATCTTCGAAAAAGAATGATTGCCTAAATACCGCTTTGTTGAAGCCCAAAAATTACTGGCATTCACACATTATTGTTCTGCCAATGTCATCGGATTATAGGCTGTTATTTTAACTTCTAGGAATTTATAGAATCTCAATTCTGTTGAATACAAATTTCTAACAAACTCTTATAACCTCTTAAAAGTTCTCATAAAAAGCTTATGCTTTTTTTTTTTTTGGGTAAATGAAAAAAAAAAAAAAAAAAAAAAGAAGAAGAAGAAGCAGCAGCAGCTTATGCTTAACCATGGAGTAGTACAATTACTTTTTCATATCTGAACTCAACTAATTCGGGAAGACAAAATGTGTTCAAAGCAACGGTTGATATACATATCTTCGAGTGACCATGAATGCTCAAGAACAGTACACTCCCAGATTCCTAACTTAATACACGTATCAAAACTGAATCGCTCTCACAAATCTCCACGAATAGGGAGGCCAAAACAATAGCAGTAAATAAAAATAATAAAGCATGTTCTCTTTGTCCCCTTTCTAGTGCAGAATTTCTCACATCCCTCCTATCAATGTCCCAACTCTTTCTCCAATAATGGCTTTTGAGATGTTACCCGGTTCGTTAAGGTTGAAGACGACAACTGTGCCAGCAAACTATAAGTTAGTGCAACTAGAGCCCATTCTCATCGATAAACACAGAAAAGGAAGAAGGAAAAAAGGTGCAAAACTTCATAGCCAGAAACTATTACTGCATAATCTTTACCTCGTGTGGTTAGACTTGGGGACACCTACCCCTGTCACTATTCTGAAACCACGAGGGGGCCATGGGCACATTTGGAAATGTGACAGGGTATAACTGTAATTTTCCCTTGTTATTACTCATACCGTCCCGTTTTTGTTTGTCCACTTATTGACTTATTGGTGTCCATCTTAAGAAGTCAACGAACAAGTTCATATGAGATTCATCTTTCACCCTTTTCTCCCCTGAACTAAAACTGAAAGGTCTAATATGAATTGAAGTTCATTTCTGGTAAACTTCAAATTTCAAAATCACATTGATAGTATTCGTAAGTTAAAAATTCTCCAAAATGGTCAAATAAATAGGGATGGAGAGAGTATAAATGAACTTATAATTAAGACAACTAGTGTAGCCATACCGGGAATTTTGTTCTCATGGCACAATGTAATGGCAGTCATGTCCATCACTGAAAGGTCCCTTGACATCACATCTTGATAAGTTATGGTTTCAAGAAGGGTAGCATTTGGATTATGTCTGGGATTATCACTGTAGACCCCATTGACATTTGTAGCTTTCAGCATCACCTCTGCATTAACTAGACAAACAATAGAAGCAATACAAGCTCAGAATCATTTCCAATCATAGAAAATATTCCTAGCTTTTCAAAACTCAAGAATCCATCATGATGATACTGTGGATAGGTGAAGAACTAGATGGGCTAACTTTATTTGTTGATAAAAATTTTGGTTTTCAAAAAGCCTGCCATCTAAATGGTTTGCTCATCTTATTTACCATATAAAGCAAGGATCAAAATTTCATCTCGGTTTGTCGTTTAGGTTTACCTAGGAAAAGGAAACGTTTCGGAAACATTTTGGAAGCATTCCAAAAATGTAGCTGGATCATCACAAAAATGTCAAAAAAAGGAATGTATGACAATTTCATCATTTGTTATTTCTAATAGGTGTTGAAACAACTTAATTTTTTGTAGGATTTCAAATATTTGGTGCCTTAAGGCATCTGTCTGTGGAAGATTGAATTTTCTGGTTTCCTCTCATGTTTACATTCAGTCTCCTATCCTACTAGTAAACAATAATACTTCAGCCTGAAATTTAATACCTTGCAATAAAATAATAAATCCTGAAAGGATATACGTTCCCAGTCTAAGATAGCCTCCTAATATAGTACAAAAGACTTACTCTCCGCACAACGAAGGGCTGCAGCAGTGTCTGTCGTGAAGAATGGGTTACCAGTTCCAGCAGCAAAAATCACAACCCTTCCTTTCTCTAAATGCCTAATGGCACGTCTACGTATATATGGTTCAGCAACTTCAGACATGCGAAACGCAGTCTGGACTCGTGTCGGGATGCCAATGCTCTCCATAGTTGCTTGCAGAAATATGGCATTCATAACAGTAGCCAACATCCTGAAGTAGCCAGTCCAGAAAAAGCAAAAACAGAAAAATGATAAAGAAACCCTTCACTTAGTAATCACAAGGTACGGCAGTATCTATTCAATAGTCACAAGCTTACACATTTAATCCCATCTAACACCATAATACATATTCCCTTCATCCCCATTTGGTTTTCAATTTTCACTACTCTGGACATCTACAAAAAACGATTGACATATTTTGATTGGCCAAAAAAAGTTGAATTTTTTTCAAGGAAAGACATTATTTGTTGAGTCGATTAAAAGGATGCAACTGCCAAGAAAGACAAACATAACAGGACAATGAGAGTAATACCTTTTTTTCATGTAACTCAAGATGTCCAGACCAGCTTACGTGCACCTTGACTACTTCCCAGAGGACCAATCCCACCGTCACTAGCAGAGGGCCCATTTAAAACTAGGGCAAACTCTCATACAGACTGGCCCCACAAGTGTTGATAGCACCTAGGTGCCTAGGTGGTTTCAAACCTGAGAACTCCTTAGTCTGACGACCAGGACAATCCCCGGGGAGTAGTATCTATTAGGGTCACTTGTTTGCATGTTTTTCTTTAGAGGAAAAGACCAGTTCACTAGCACATGACTTAGAAGACAATAAAGAGTGATCCATGACATAATAAACCCTGTTGAAAAACAGAGTAATTTAAGGAAACCAAAAGGAAAAAATACAAAAAGCATGAATTACCCAATGTAATCAGCTGATGAGCGGTCGAGACCACTACTTCCTGCCCAAGAAGCCCCACGGAAGATATTTCCCCCACCAACAACAATTGCCACCTGAAAAGTAAGCCCGATGCAAAGCTTTGAACATCATAGGCAACTTCTGACTACTGAATCAACAAGTCCAGTTTGAATTTCTTAATTACCAGCACACAAATTATAACCTAAGAAGCAAACACTTAAAAGAAGGTGGTGTGTCCGTGTTCGACACGTGTCGGATACCAACACTACTCGGACACATGATCAATACACTTTTTTGTGTCTATTAGTAGAAAATAAGAATCTAAATTCGGAAGCATGTCCAACACCCTTTCTACTACATGTCCAACACTACTTTGATGTCTATGACTAAAAAATAAATATGTGATTGACACTTCTTGGACACTTTCTAACATGTGATTATCAAACATTTAAGAACTTGAAATATCACTATGGTAGACAAAGTAGGAAAAATAATCATTCTTAGGACTAAACATATTTAACTTCAATTGGAAATTCTATATACTACTCGAGGATTTTCATTGCGGCCATGTCTTATTTTTTAAGGCTTTCTTGAATCCCATGTCAATCTAGGTTGTTATAACTTATTGTATAATTCGGGACATATGCTTATAGTGATATAAAAACAGAACAAGGTATATATGGATTGAAATAACTGAATGTGACCCTAACGTGTCCATGTCCTACATTTTAGAGAAATAAGGTATCTGTGCGTCCGTATCTGTATCCCGTGTCAGTATCCGTGCTTCTTAGTTTGTAACTGATTGAAGATTCAAGAAATACCATGATCAAAGAATTAGGCAATTACGTAATACATTTGGGACAGCCGAGAAGGCGTGCAGTTAGATGCTCTCATTATTTGTGTTGGACTTCCTAAAATGCCCTTGTTTTTAGCACTCAATTTGAACTCCGTCTAGTTTAGGGACCTATTAAACACATATTTGTAACGTCGGGGGCTCAAATTGACATGATGCCTAGATGGAGGACGATATGAAACTCAAGCAATACAATGGGAACCCAAAACATAAATCCGTTTTTTTTCTTAGTCTACTATGCTTTTTCCCAAGAGAAAAAGTTCTCTGCATCACCCGGCAACCCATCTTTATCCGGATAACAAATGGGGAGGTGCCACGTCATCCAATTTCCCTCCAAGCAACAAATTTTGTGGGTCCCCTTTTAACTTTTCTAGCCAAATCAAAAGAGTAAAGTAATGGATTGTGGGAAAAGCAACGAGAATTTCTCTTCCGACGACGTCAGTGCTTCAGAGAACGCATGCATTACTGAATCTACTTCTTTTTTTAAAATTGTGTTTCTTCTATTGTCCCTCAACAAAACCTTTTTGATTTTGTAATTTTTGGAGATGGATTTTGTGTCTATTATCCAATTATAAAATACACTTTGTTAAGAATGTGTCACTCAGATTGGTAATGGCTAATACAGCCAATGAATTTGAGAAGGTGGGCTGATCAGAGCTTTGAAGAAAATTTTGTAGAGTCAAAACGAATTCCTGCTTAAAATGTTCCAGATTTGCCAGAAAATGGGAAACGATTAACCAATCAAACCATCTTCAAAAGGGATCCCGTCGAGCCCTGCTAAGGTATGATTTTTGATGACTTAGAAGATGTTGTGGCTCGCGGTTATTAATACAGAATCTCTTGTTGATTGCTTGCAACAAAAATATGTTCTTAGGAGGTGGACAACCAATGCAAAGAGTGATGATGGATGCACACGAGACTTTCTCTCATTTGATGAGGCAAAATAGCGTACAAGAAAAGACGCAAATTTCTCCTATCTTGATGAGACACAATTTGATGATTGAAGTAATGAAAGAAGTTGAAGAAGGGAAAAAGTCACAAAAGAAACATGATCATCTTACACTTGCTTTGAAAAAGTTGCATTGTGAACTTTTAACCATGGATGATGGGAGCAATGAAATTGAGAATGATGATGATTTTGAAGGTGCAACACTGGTTGAAGGTACCAGTCAAGTTCTATCCAAGTATCCAACATACCATTTACTTTGCACGACCCACCACATGTTGCTTCAAAGGGGCGACCCAAATCTCTTGGAAAAATATCCAAAAGAGAATTGTACGGGTAGAACGTAAATGTAGCTGCATTTGCAAACAACCAGGGCATACAAAAACTACTTGTCCTCTACAAAACCAAGCACGGTAAGTACTGGTGATTTAATTTTACTTGATATTATATCGTAATGTAAACTCTAAAACTCAAGGTTTTTTCAATTATTCAGGTCTAATGCAGAAAAGGTGTCACAGACAATCTTTATGTGCCTAGCCTACCCACCATAATTTCCATGCGGTATAGTGCTTTTTCCCAGGTTGTTTCATATGTCTTTAAGTGGTCGTCTTATTCCCGTTTTTCTTTGTAAAATAGTCTTTTTTTCTCTACCTTGATGTGATTAAGGATCCACTGCCAACATTTTCACAAGGAACTACATTTACGGTATGAATTCGATGTTGTTTATAAAATATGAAACACTTTTTTAGTTCTTTTGTTACACTTTTTGTCTATCATAATCTAATTGTGACTCTATTGTCTGTTTATTATGATGTAGACGGTAGACCACCCAAAATTAGAACATAACATATCATTGAGAATGGAAGAAAGGATCATTTTGAATGGTTTAGGACAATTTTTCAGATGAGAGAGAGAGAGAGAGAGTATGAACAGTTAGATGTTAACTGGTTTTGGACATGTTTGAAGCTGTTAGTTGTTTTAGTTGTGGAACTGTAATTTTTGTGATCTAATTCTCTCGACATTATTTTGAGGTGGTATAGAATTTTGGTGAAATTTTAGTTTATTGTTAGCAACTGGTATGCAAAGGTATTCCAAAATCATTAGAAAGACTTGCAGGGCCAATTATTGGAAGAAGCAAAATCTAGCACATTAAATTTCCCAATTCAATTTATTATGTACATTGCAAAAATTTAATCTTAAAATTTTTAAATGTTCTTTTTTTCCTGATAATGATTTTAAACTGTTCTTTATAATACTAATAATTCACTGTGCTTTTGATTAAGTCAGCGTTTAAATCTTGAAATTTTAACTGTTATTTATAATACTTCACTCCTTTTTTAATCTTTAATGTAAACTTCAAGGTAAAAACCCTTTCAAGTTGACTGGGTAATAGCCGGATCACAAAAAGAAAAAGGCTGGGTAAAAGGGGACCCACATAAGAAAATGACAAACTGGGGAAAAAAGAGTTAACCCAAAGTTAAAAAGGACCCACAATAATTGGTTGCTTGGAGGAACAACAGTACAACTTCTGAGCAATTAGATGACGTGGAGCCTCACCATTTGGTATCCGGACAAAGATGGGTTGCCGGGTGATCCTGAGAGAATTTTTTCTCTTTCCTAATCCCGAGGTCCTATCTAAAAAGCTTCATTCAACGTAATATCTTCCAAAAACAAACACAAGTCCATGTTATTTTGAGCCTTCGATAATGTGAAATAAGAACTTGTGGTATGATTCTAACTCTGACAAATGTATTCCCCAATAAATCTACAGAACTAGATGTGTACAGGCATCTTAATCAAACACATATAGAACCAGGGGTAAGTTGTTACCTCAATGCCAAGCCGAGTTACAGCCGCAACCTCCCTTGCAATAGCCATTGTAACCTATATTGCAACACAAATTACATGTCCTACTTACGTAAGAGTAAAGATCCTACAAAATACTAAACAGGAACTCTTTCATATGCAACCTTTGGGTCGATGTTCTGTTCTTGATCTCCAGCAAGGGCTTCCCCACTTACTTTAAGCAATACCCTACGCCATTTATAAGATGATTGGGATTGGGACAAGGCAACTTCTCTCATTGTCATATTAAAAGGAGCCATGTGAGGTATTTGATGTTGTCTGTTGAAAAAGCGAAGTTAGCATAACAAGTAACTTATCTAACTCAAATGCAATTTTATATAGACTCAGACTATGGCATCTACTTTCCAAAACTGTCCAACATTATAAGAAGCAAACCATAAGGTAATGAATAGATGTGGGAAACCTGCGAAAGTCGCTAAGCGTTATCTGATACATCGAAGAGTTGCCACTTGTTTACATCAAACCATGGACCAATGACATTCATTCTTGCAAGGGTCAAGTCCGTCATAACCAAAGAACTTGGTTCGGGAGCTAAAGTACGAAACAGAGAAGGTGTTAGGCACTCTGTCTCGCCCAACCGATTGATTGGCCTCTACTCGTCGTTCATGGGATTTCGAAAATAATTTTGACATTAGCCTATCAACTAGGGAGGAGAAACAGGCAATAGGAGATGAAAGTTTAGTCTAACAACCAAGGCATGCTAGTAATTGATGAAAGCAGATAAATAGTCAGAGAGCGAGAAGAAAAGACAAAGGGGTATTAGAAAAACAACCCGCGGAAATAAATATCAGCAATACAGCGCTTGGTTATCATCCGAATGCTCCCCATAAGTCACAAGTTTCAGATATATGCTCCTTCTTTGCCTTTCCAAGTACTTCAATCAAGTATCAACCCTAAGAACTCGAATGGAGGATTGGTGTATGGATTTATGAGTTGTAAATAATAGACGAATTAGGTTCTAGTTTTTGTAATTAAATATGAGTGACACGCAAACACGATAGATTAACAGTGCATGAAAAGTGGGATCACTTCTGTTGAATCCTAGGTACCATCCATAGGCCAAGAGTTGTGTGGAAATGAATAAAATATGGGAATATCCAGCATATATGCGAACACACGCGTCTTATCATCTGTAGAAACATTTCCATCTCGAAAAGCTTGTGGACAAACGTTGTGTAAGAATTTGTGTATAGAGGACAAACCTTGTGACGCAAGGTCTGACTTCGTAGCCACAATGTTCATGCTTGCAACCCAGTTTTTTCCATTTCCAGGGTTCAAATTTATCTATAGATCCATTTGCCCTCCGTCTGGGACATTCCAGCTCTCATTTTTCTCTTCTAAAAGGGTGCTGACCCAAATGAATCCGCCGATAAAAAAAGAAAGAAAGAAAGAAAGAAAGAAAAAAAAAAGTGAATCTGCAAACTTTGTAAGAATTTTTCATTAAATAAAATAAAATGATTCCATCAACTCGAGAATTTAGAGCGGAGCAAGAAGGGGTTTCGCTGAATTAGACGGCTTAGTCTATGACACATAGACACTTAACACTTGAAAAGCACAAACAATTTCGTTGGAAGACTCAAATATAAGATAGGCCCAAGTGTTCTAGAAAATCTCTACATCGTTGTTCATCATGTTTGAAGTCATGATATGGAGTACGTCATGGTCCATGAAGTGGAATCCAGAGTCCGCAAAATATCCAAGTGAAGAAGCCATTGATAGTATGCAGATCGAACTGGTCTCAAGTCTTTAACTTTAAGGTGGTTTGTGTGCATATTGGCAAGGGCAACAAGCCCCTTACCTTAACCTCGTAGTAAAGCTCTTGCCATTGTGGATTATTTTACCAGCAACATTCCTATGCATTTCCCTTGAAGATATCTTTCTTCAAGTGTTTCCACCTACATCATGCGTTCTCTTACAATTTGTATGGTGGATGAATTATCTGACTTATTCGTTGTGAATTTGTTAGATGATATTTGCCATGTTTGGCATATCCACACCATTAGCCATTAGGCATTAAACTAGGGTGGCCTTTAACGTATTACAGAACCTAACCGCAAAAACAGGATTCAATCAGACAATAGATTTGGATACACCACAATCTTTCTCTAGCTTCACTAATACCTACTACTGACACAAACCTGAGCTTTCGTATTTCCTCCATCTTGTTTATACATCCAAGAAACCTTGTAGACATACTTGTTCCATTGAAGGGGCTGTTAATGTTTTACATTCCGAATACCGCCAAACACACACAGTCCAGACAAATCAAACCACTGAAGCTGTGAAAGATAGTACCATTTGCTGAACCCTTTTGTGCCATACAACTACAAGCCACAACATTAACTACGGTAGGTCCGTAACGACAGGACACACAATAGACAGACATCTAGAACCAAACATTCAAAAGCACTGCATGAGCAACCCTAACAAAATGTTTCTCACAGGCATTTTAACAAACAGCTGAAATGCACAATTAGTACCTGCCATTCACGGGGTCAGAAGGAGGACCCACTTCCGAAGAAGAACAGTTTATCCCCATACATCCACATGAGCGCTTATAGCTCATCAAAGGTACATTCTGGTCAAGGGGTTTCAAGAAATACAGAGAAGGTGAAAATGGCTGAAAAGATTTTGTGTTGAAAGGAACAATGGGGCGGCTAAAGGAGGTAGAGAATGCCATCGGGAAATGGAAATACGAAAAGGGATGATGGGTTGTCTCAGATTGAACAATAAACTCGGCGTGGATTGTTTATCGATTTTACGACCAAGATTTTCACTGGGGTGCGCTCTGGTTTATGGTCTTCGTGAGGAATTTCAAAGGAAAAATATTGGGCTTGTCTGCTACCCGTTTTTTTGGAGGAGGGCAAGAGGACACTTAGGCAATTGTTGCTACCGGCTTCCTTTCCTTTTGTTTGTGGGGATTTCCAGATAATATATCCGACAAAATATGTAATTATATGTGGGAGGGAAATAGAATTTGAGCAACTCTACCTAGATAATTTTAAAACACAAATTCGGACATAAATCTATTTGGGACCGTTTAATGTACCTGATGCATCGAACGGATTTCAGACATAGTTATATATGAAATGATTGTCACTCCCTTTTTAACAATCCACGCTCCATTTCCTGTTTTTATTCACGTAATTTTTTTATGTTATCCTTTTTAAATACACTTTTTCACACATCTAAGAGCAATATTGTAAAGTCATATAGATTAAAATAAAATAAAAAGAGTTTAAATTGTAATAAGAAAAGTGTGAAAATCATTTTTCAAATAAAAAACTTGACTAAAATTTTGAAGTGATAGAATATCAAGAAAGAAATAGGTAAAATCTCGTGATTAGTCGAGGAGAGTCAACTATACATTGCATGAAGGAATCCGATAACGTAGTAGTACCAAAAGATTGCCGCTGCCGGGAGTCGAACTCGGATAGATACAGCATTGCTATTTCCTTAGGTTGTGCTACAGCGGCATTTGTTATTTTGATTCCTTCGAAGTATTATATTTAAAGCAAGTTTAAGAACCACTACCACAAGAAATAAGGGAAATCTTCACCTTAACCCCATGTAGTTTGGGCTTGATGCGATGTTACCCCTCTCATTTGGAATCTAGCACAATTTCCGTCTAAACTGACAGAATGGGCATTGCACGTGTGTATTTTGAGGGTAAAAAAGAAACAAAAAAAGCTACACAAATAAGAAAACTATTTTACCAGGAAAATACTATGGACACATTCAAATTGCACAAACAATAACATACATACTGTATTAGATAATGTAGTATGTGTGAAGCCTACAAAATATGTGTGTGATAATTGGTGTGCCCATAGAAAAACTGCTCTTTTACCCTTGTCTTGATCCAGCAGCGGAGATATATTTGGTGTGCCCTGGAAGAACTGTGCTCTGGTTTATGGCTTCATGAGGAATTTCGAAGAAAAAATATTGGGTTTGTCTGCTACCCCTGGCTTCCTTCTCTTTTGTTTTGGGGATTTCCGGATACTCCATATGTTCTTAAATGAGAGTCCATATTACTATTCCAGATACTTCAAAAAATTATTTATATCTTTCAATCTATAATACTAAAAATATTCAATATGGATCTTATTTGATAGATCTCAATTTGTTTTATTAGACAAAGTATTAAAAATCATAAAAATCATAAAAATTATTATAAACACAATGTATAAACACAAACTACCACAATATATGACCATACTTACCACAATGTATGGCCACAATCTATACTCGTACTTACCACAATGTATAGCCATACTTACCAATGTATAATCACAATCTATACTCCAATGATTGAGAGAAAATGGGGCATAAATGCCCCAAAACCGAACTGGGGCATCATAGCCAAATCCAGTTTTGCGTAGGGAGAGGCAATGGAATGTGCACCCGGCGTGTAAGTGAAGCCAGTGAAGCCGCAAAACGTGCGGAGTGGGAATTTAAGACAATTGTTATAGTCAATTTTACTTGTTATCCCCGACAATTCAATTATTTACGACAATGGTGATATGTGAGCTGTTGAAACCAAGGGTAATTTTGAGAGCTAAAAAAGTGAGGCAGTTATAGAATAGAATATATGAGGAGGTGCTTGAGAGCCTTATTTTTTGACTTTTTGGATTATGATAACAATGTATTATTGAATTTGAAAGTGTTAAAAAGCTACTATTTCCATACTTCTGCCTTTTGATCTCTAACATCCAAAAACCAAAATTGCATTTTCAATGGAATGCATAATGGACGAGACCATTCAAACACTAGCGACTCCAGGAATATATGAACATGGGGTTATTTAGAAGTTAGCCTAAATTCTAAATGAAAAACTAGAAGATTGGATCAAGTACTTACACATATTCAATTGAACTGATTTTTTACTGGACCACTTGAAAAAATATTTTAAAATTTATCAACGGATTGAATTATTTGTGTGGGACCCGTAGTAGGCCCCACACAGCATGTATGTTGTATGTACGCCACCCAATCGGTACCCTAATGCTTGGTAATTAGTGTTGTATCCAAGATAGGAAATTGGGAGAGGTGGATATTGCGCGCCCCCCCCCCCCCCCCCCCCCCCCCCCCCACACCTAGGGATTCCTTCTCTCGAAAAACAAAGTCAAAGCTAAAATAATTGATACGCCCAAAAAAAAAAAGACACGAATTCAAAGCTTTAAAAAAATCGATAGGCCACAAAAGCCAAAAAATAAAAAATAAAAAAATCTTAAAATCAAAGAGACAGAAGGAGGTACCAAAACAAGGGTAAAGGGGAGATAAAATTGGAGTAGTACTGGTGGGAAAGTATTTTCCTCTCAGCCATAGAATGTTTTGGCATGGGTAAGGAGCAAGATCAATTTATTAATCTTGCTAAGCTTCTTGTGTTCCGCTTTTGTTGGTTACCTTTTTTTTTTTAATTTGACTTGATTTAGTTGGATTGAATTTGTGTTTGGGAGATATGAAAATGAATTTAGAAACTTAGTTCGTTATGGTTGCGACAAAAGATGATAGAGACAAAGGGAATGACCGAACTAGGAAGAGATGAGATGATGGGTTAGGTGAGTAGATTTACGATGTGTTTGGAATTTAAGAAAAATGAGAGGATAAATTCACCATGCATTCACAATACTAGAATTTGTTATTTTCTTCTCTCTTTCTCCTGTAATAAAAAAATGGTGGAGAAATTTTTTTAATTTCTCTTCTTTTTTTTCCTTTTCTTTTCCACAAGTTACAATTTAGGGTTTTGGACAAGGATGTTGTAGGGTTTTGCCATGCCGGAATAATGTTTTCATTCATAGACCGAAAAATGTGGCACCACATGGCAACTTGTACTCTATTTTCAAGAACGCACAAATCAGCTTATTGATGAATCTTTGGGAGATATGGAATGAATTTAGAGATTTAGTGCTTTATGTTCACGTAGTTAATTGAAAAAAACTTGAAAAAATGAGGGGTGTATATGGACATTAGTTGAAAGGTCAGGTGTTACTTTGAAATTCTCTCAAAAACAAAAAGAAAACAAAATACCGCACGTAAGTTTGTTTCTTGTGCGAATTGATTTTTTTTAGGTCTCTTTGTATCTTCTGCACTTTTTTTTTTCTTTTCTACTCCGTATTTATATTTAACTACGTTATCGTTTTACTAGGGTTTGCCCGTGCCTAAAGGCACGGCGCAACGTGAGATCTAATTAGTGGCAATTGTGCAATTAATATTGTTTGAGAGGGAGAGCCGTAGGATTTATGGAGCAAATCAATGGTTAGGATTTATAGAGAGATAAGATTCAAAAACCCTTCTCCCTTATTATGTAGATGTGAATAAAATTTGGGGAGTGATTTTGCCACTCCCCTTTTTGTTAATGTCACTCCCCTTTGTGTATTGATTAGATGATTTGTTTTGTGAGAGAATGAGAGTGATATTAACTCCCCTTTGTGTATTGATTAGATGATTTGTTTTGTGAGAGAATGAGAGTGACATTAACAAAAAGGAGAGTGACAAAATCAATTCCCTAAAATTTTCGTATAAGTATTTTTTTTGGGTCACTCGATAGATATGTAGCCAACTCCTAAGGAAATGGAGAAGGGGGTACTGTTAAACGACATACAGGTGAGGCAAACCCAAAAGGTATCAACCACCACACCAAGCACTCGCGCTCCTAACGAGAATCGAACCCTCACCTTCTACGTGAAAGATGTGAGGAAGTGCCATTTGGGCTACAAGCCTGTTGACATCATATAAAGAGCATGGCTGTTCAAGTCCACACCCTTATGGTCCGCACCGTCCACGCTTCTCATTTCCCGATCAAATTTTAATGATCCGAACCGTTTAATGTGTTTAAAAAGTGATTTTAAGAGTAACCTCTAGAAATCGGCCAAAAAAATGACCGGAAAGGGCTTGATCTAAGCAGTTTTTTATAAAATGCTGACAGAAATTGTTTTATGAAAAACTGCATGGATCAAGCCCTTTTCGATATTTTTTTAGTTGATTTCTCGCGGATACCCTTAAAATCATGTTTTAAACACATTTTGAACGGTTTGGATCATCAAAATTTGATCGAAAAATGAGAGGTGCAGATGGTGCGGTCGGTAAGGTGTGTGGATAGGAACCGGACTGATATAAATAGTATATACATATAAAGAGTATGAAAATCTTTTCCTTTTTTCTCATTCCATTACTTCAGTCTTCAGGGACCCAAAAGAAAGACGTAATGAAAGAGCAAGAGGGGTTCCTGGTCATGATTTTTGTGATGCTTCTAATGAGCACAAAACCATGAACTTTGCAATGCTTCAACGGAGAAACATCAAGGGATGATATGTTTCCCCATGCATCTTACATTTTTATTTTTTTACAACCAATGTCCGGGCCAGTTTGTCCGCATCTCAGCTAATTCCGAGACCCTGAAGTTAACGGCTAGACAAATCCTCCAGTGGCCCAAAGTTTTGGAATGTCTGGCATCGGTGGAATTCGAATATGCAACCTCATAAAGGACAAATGCTTATTTACTTTCTCATACCCACATGCCCACCTACCCGGACAAACCTTTTGCAACCGAGTGGCCCAAAGGTTTGGAATGTCTGGCATCGGTGAAATTCGAACATGCGACCTCATAAAGAACAAACACTTATTTACTTTCCCATGCCCACCTACCCAGACAAACCTTTTGGGGTTGCATCTTGCACTTTCATTGTTCTTCAAAGACAATGTATTGAGTTAGATGTTTCAAAGTTTCTGAATAAAAATGATGAGCAGCAAAAAATGGTCAAAACAATGCAGGAGCCAATAACATTAATTAATTAAATCAACAATTGCAATTTCTTTTGGTCAATTTTGCATTTCCAATAGTCCTCTATCATACAAATTCATGAACAAGAAAACAAGTTGATTAAGATCCCTAGGCTACATGAACATGGTAAATCCCAAACCCAAACAAAAAAACTCTACCTACTGTTACAAATGTATGTGCTTGGGATGTACAGATTACAAAACATGAACAACTACAGAACATCATCAAGGCCTAAAGAACACGAGCGAATCGTGTATGGGTTAGCTCTAAATTCCATCTATTGGAAATAACTAAATCCTAAACGGTAAGCCGTAATTGTGGAATGTCCTGATCATTCCATCCAAACCTGCTGTGACTATCACAAGGCCCCACGCTCCCGGTAGAGCTTCAACATCGCCATTCCCAAGCTGCACATGGTCATACTCTTCAACGGGTAGGTCCCACAAAGGGAGTTTCTCCTCCGGCCACGTCGCATTGCTTCTGAACGAGCCATCGATGGAGGCGAACCAATTGGAGAGAGAAAACCGCCAAGAGTCTCTCCTCCATGAGGAAGCGTCCCGGTGGTCTTGCATCGGGTCTGCATCCAAACCCTTGTACTTCAATTTCGGGCTTGACCAAGGCACTGCTAGTGAGATGCCTTCTAATAAGAAGTGCTCGCATGAGCGGATATAATTTCTTTGTTTCGATGATGAGATACAAGGGTCATCGTAGTTCCAAATATACACTCGAGAGTCCTCCCCGACGGATATTATGTGCTTTCCGGCTGAAGTAAATGAAGCCGACATTTGACTTCCTGACTTTGCAAGGCCTGCAATGGTAAAATAAAATCCCATACTCAGGACGCAAGACTATCCGTGATAGAAAACTACACAAGGATTGAGAGCACATGCTTTGATGTTAAAAGACAGTTATAATACAGATACATCCCAGTTAACATACATTGTACTTATTGATTGCACATTATCCAAAGTACACATAAACAAGAAGGTAAATCCACCTATGAACGTAAATAGTAAGAGATTTCACACTCCGTGAATGCAGCTGTGCAGGCCGATGTACACGTAACTTCATATAATTTATCTAACCAGTGTGGATACAATGTATGGGTGAGATGCTATATTAGTAAAAGGTTGGGACACCTTTTCATGGTTAGTTTGAGTACTCGGTTAAACGTGCAGAAAGATATAATAGTCAGGTTCACGAATCACACACCTCAGGAACTCATCTGACTTTATGCATGAACCAATATTGTAAAGATGATCACATCCATAGAAAAGTGCATGAATTTCAAAATGCCCAGAAATAAACGTCAACTTATGATAGATAAATTTCCCAAACGACAGTTTTTCATTAACAAAGTGAGACCTGAAAGTGATATAGATAGGGCTTTGCATAAAATAGCTTACGGTGCATGGGAAAAGGAAATAATGTTTGACAGAGATTAACTACGAAGAAGCAAGGATATCTAATTCTTGTCTAGACAAAAACAAATATGATCCCAGGGTAGATACAGAATCTGCCGAGGACATAAGCGGAACCAGGAACAAGCAATAATTATAAGACAATTCATTTGAGCTTATGATACAGAATCTGCCGAGGACACAATTGGAACCAGGAACAAGCAATAATTATAAGACGTTCATTTGCGCTTAGGATACTACTATGGTTGCATTAGATATCAACTAGGGGCCGAACTACACTGAAATGAAACCTACACAGAGAATTTAGCCCATTTTAGAAGGAAAAGGAAGGCCACTTCAGGCATAAAGGAGGTATTTTGCATCCAATACATACTTGAAGACCCTTGAACATGAACTAAAAAAGAGACTTGGAAGAAAATGATCACAATATAAATTGAAGCTACATCATCCTTATGGTTGATTCCATCACACATTTTAATCAGTCAAATAATGATGTGGCGGATCTAAAACTCCACACAACTTATGATAAAGACGAAACTGAAATGGTAATCAGGTTTCAGATTGAAAGTTGCCAGAATAACGGACAATCACTTTGGTACCTTTATATTTGTGGACAATATCAACACCATCGAGTATACGAACTTTCGAATCTTCCGACGTTATCATTACTCTCTGAGAATCTTCATGGGTAAACTGCAAGAATTGGACCATGTCAATACAGTATACACAAGTGAGGTCAGGTTAAGAACCAATTTTATAGCAGTAAGATTCAAAGAGTAAAACCTGAATGCCGGTGATTTTGTTGCAGGAGGATTTCTTTCTACCCCGGAAACTTATCAGTGCATTTAGCTGGAGATTGTTATCTGTAAAACCAAGAAAAACAGACTAAGCACTCCAAAAGTACAAAATTATGGACATTAGCTACCTAGAGTCTAAACTAGGAAAAAAACTATGTACCTGATACTCCATAGAATCGACAGGTGCCTGTTATGGAACCCACTACGAAACCCTGATTTCACAAAAGAAACCGCAACAATCATCAATTTTGCACCACATAATGAACTTCGTAAGCTGTAAGAAAGCTTACTAGAAGTTTATGATGAAATACTTTCACTCTTACATTGCCATCCGAGTGATAAGATATGGCAGTCACCACATCTCGCACATCAGCCCAGTCAACAACTCGTTCCTCGGCCACTCCCCAAATTCTAACTTTCCCATCTATGCATCCAGTGATGAAGTAATTCTCATCAGCAGGATTGAACTGAATGCATGTCACTGAAACACCCAAAAAGGAAGAATACGTCAACAATTCTAATAACCAAAAAGGCAACGGATATAACAGACACTTCACTATATCTATAAGAAGATATGAAATATATCAAGTTAGTATTTACCATAGTCAATGTGTTGGAAAACACCAAGACATTCATCGCAGCCCAATTGCCAAAGACGGACAGTTTTATCCTTTGACGAGGAAAGAAGACACTGCAACAAACAGCCAACCTAGCATATCAACAAAAATTCCCAAATTGATGAATACAGTAACAGAAAATTTGATAAGTTTTGGAAGCAATAACTCACATTAGATTTGGACCAGGCGAGATCCAAGACATCACTTGTATGCCCATAAAACTCTTGCACTGGCAACTCTTCAATCTGAAAGACCTTATCAGGTATCACAACAGATAGAGGACTCGCCTTTTTCCTTCCCAAACTGTGCTTGCCTTCATCATGTAAACCTTTGAAATGGGCATCGGACTGCTTAACACGCCAAATGCGAATAACCCCATCTTGACCACCGCTTGCTAAATAATGGCCATCTGGACTAAATTTCATAGACCAAATAAGGCCTTCGTGAGCCCGGATCTCTTGTCCAAGGTAAACTGCACTTAACTCCTTACATCTCTTCTTGTTTTGCCTGACCTTCATTCTGTTCACCTTAGGTGTTTCAGCAATTGGCTTAGACACCTTAGTTGCCTTCCTCTTGGCCATGAACTGTTTCCACCAACTCCTAAACTTCCTTTTATCCGTATCGAACTTCTTTTGGTCTTTAAGAGGAGAATGAAGGAAATCGGAATCATTTTCCCTTTCAAAATCTAAATTGGGGTTGTTGATCTGTTCCTGCTCTAATTCATCAGAAGCACAGTTGGCTTCACCGTTCAATTCCCTACTCCTACATTCCAATTGCTCCTCTTCAACGTCAACCGACGATACACAACTAGAGACAGCTCCACTGCATTCTGCAATCCTTTCCACTCCCATCACTTCTGACTCATTTCCATCAACGAAACCCATTTTGCGTAGAAAACCCGCTCGTCTTTCCTTAACGCTCTTTGGCTCCTTCAACCAAATCTCATAACCCACATTACCACAAAACAAATCCTGTTTCGCAACCACAGACTCTTCAGATGACAAATTTTCCGCCGAATCGAAGAAAACTTCGTCTCCTTCATCAGAACCCGGCATGTCTAAACGAAAGTTTCGATACCAGAGTTCCGCATTCAACCCCTCTTTCGTTCCTCCGGCAAAAACCAAAGCAACACCACGAACCTCTTGTATACCCACCAAAGGCCTCAAGGCACGGACCGGGTTTCACTCACTTAAACTATGTTTAAAAAGAAGAGAGCTGAACTAGTCCACATGTGCAATGCCACTGAAACATTAAACATTCACACACTTACAAACCAGGCCAAATACGAGGTACCCAGTCCATTTATCCACATATTTTAAACCAACTATCAAGATCCCAATACACGGGGAACCAATAGCAGTAATACAATAATCAAATCAGGAAACAAACACAGAGATCAAAGATTCAAGGTTCAGAGGCTGTGTACCTCGAGATCAATGTGAAGCATCAACAGAATCCCAACAGTATCACCGGCCTCCCTATTATTGTGGTCTCTGAATACCCCTCCAATGTCAATCTTTATACATATATTTTTTTTGGGTCAACCTTTATATATTTTCTATGTTACTAACACGTCAATACAAGGCAGACCCAGAAGTTAGAACCCCTTGAAATCATTTGTACCGAGCCAGTGATATTTTGTAGGGTTGACATTGTAGAGAGAGAGAGAGAGAGAGAGAGAGAGAGATGGCGGTACAAGGAAAGGTAGATGAGTAGTGTGAAAACGAAATTAAAAACTCCAACAATCAACCAACACAAACTTCTGGTTTAGATCAGTGATGGGTAGGGTACTGGCACTCGTTTGAGGCCTTGAGGTTTTGTGGGTTTCAAGGGAGAGATTTTACAGCGCACGAGCGACAAAGACGCAGTAGCCTCAGCCCTATTCTACGAGGGTGTAGTGTTTTTCTGCTTTCTCTGAAAGCTGCTATTCCTCTGCAAAAGAGATGGGTATATATGCACAAGAATTTCAGAAACCCAGTTTTGGAAAGCTGAAAAATTGATGGAATTGAAATGCGTAGTACAAATCTCAATTAATTTTGCTTAACGGTCAATTAAAAGCTGTACCACAAAAGCCACAGTACAAATTGAAAAAAAATACAAGTAAAAACTGAATTTCAAAAACCCAAGTGGCCGAATTGAAATGCATCACCTAAATCTGTAAAATTCTGGTTAAATTTTAGTACCAGAGGAAAAACCCAATTGGGTAAATGCAATTGACAACAGCTTTTTTTGTTTTGTTTTGTTTTGTTTTTTATTGACAACAGCTTAAAAACGAAGGAAAGTAGAATGTGGAAGATCCAATGGGCGAACCTCTTTTAAAAAGGCTTCATTTGTAATGACCAGAGAATAATCTCTTTCCAACTTGATAGTGGAGTAATTTTTAAGCGCATTAATGATCAAAATTACTCTACAAGAACAAAAGCAGGAATCGAACCACAACCACCCAGCCAGGCAACAAAAAAATGCTGTGATATAATTAGAGCACACACTGGTACGAACTATATTCTGTAGCTAATAATAAAAGTAGCTCTGCGTGTGTTTCCTTGAGGCAGAGGGAGAGGGAGAGAGAGACTCTACTCCCAAGAGAGAAAGCGATCGTTCGTAGTAAAGCACAACAGGGTGGGGGGAGGCCCCCTCCATTGTAACCGAGAGAGCAGCAGCAGCAGCAGCTGCTTTAATGGAGAGGGAAAAGTATGGTGGAGGGTGAGGACACGAAGGCCTAGGTAGTGGTGGTGGTGCTGGGTAGACGCCTCTCTCTCTCTCTCTCTCTCGGTTTCAATAGAACCGACGGGTGGCGATTTTGCATTGAAGGGCACGCGGGGGGGCCACTATGGGTCCGCCTGTTCAATAACTTTAAAAAAAAAAAATTGAGTGGACTCGCGAAAATCAGATCAATCCAATATATATAGGTATTCAATTCAATTTTTTCATTTTTGAAAAATCGGCAAAAATAGAAAGATTGGATCAAGCACCTACATATAACGGATTGAGCTGATTTCTCACGAAGCCACTTGGTTTTTTTTTTTTAAATTATTGAATGACTCGGATCATCCGTGCAGAACCCGGAGTGGGTTCCGCGTGCCGTGGGTGCAAAATCAAGGCACCACCCGTCGGTGGCTGTAGCAAGGTTCTTCAAATTTCGACATCTCTTTTAAAAAAATAAAATTGGGCAAATGTGTTTATCTCTAAGTGCCGTGGGTGCAAAATCAAGGCACCACCCGTCGGTGGCTGTAGCAAGGTTCTTCAAATTTCGACATCTCTTTTAAAAAAATAAAATTGGGCAAATGTGTTTATCTCTAAGTCACAACAATGCATGTGTGCGTATGCAAACAAAAGCACGAACGTGAAAAGGAGAGACAGAGAGAGGTGTGGACATATGGGGGCTAAGGCTCCCACGCGGTTTTCGGGGTTTTTTTAAAAATATTAATATTATTTATTTTTTGTGCTTTTATTTGGTGAGAACATCTAGGTATTGTATTTTATATAAGGTGTTATTTAGACATAAAAATGTGTTCGTTTTTTGTCTTAAAACCCAATTTCTCTCTTTGTGCACGGCCTCCCATAAGTTTTTCCTTCAATTATTGATCGCATTTCTTTTTCTATCTCTCTCTACTTAGAGCATCCACAATGGGTTTGTTAACTAGTGTGTTAATTAGAGCATCCGCAATGGGTTTGTTAACTAGTGTGTTAAGATTTAACAAACAAAAGTGTATTTTTTGTGCCACAATACATGTGTGTTAGAGTGTGCTAAATCTAATAGTGTGTTAGTATGGTTATCAAGTTTGGCAACCAAGCTAACAAACAATAAGTGGGCCCTATCTCCATAAATTCAAACTTCAACCATAAAACATAAATGCCAAAGGGCTAAAAACCAAAGTCCAAAAAACTTACCGTTGCCTTTTTCAAACTTTAAATTTACTGTTGCCTTTTTCATTATTTTTCTATATATATTTTAAAGAGTTAACACATTCCTAACTAACTCATTGAGGTACTCACATATATACTAACACACTCCTAAGTTAACACACACTTGTGGGACCCATTTTTTATCCTAACACATACCTTAACAAACATTTTGATACACAAATATAATACACCCATTGCGGATGCTCTTATGTGTGTTAAGACTTAACAAACAAAATTGTATTTTTTTGTGCCATAATGCATGTGTGTTAAAGTGTGCTAGAATGTGCTAAATCTAGTAGTGTGTTAGCATGGTTATTAAGTTTGACAACCAAGCTAACAAACAATAAGTGGGCCCTATCTTTATAAATCCAAACTTCAACCATAAAACATAAATGCTCACACTACTTTTTTTTTTATTATTATAGCCATTGTTTTGACATTATTTTAAAGAGTTAACACACTCCTATCAAACCCATTGAGGTACTCATATATTTACTAACACACTTCTAAGTTAACATACACTTATGGGACCCATTTTTTTTATGGGACTCATTTTTTATCCTAACACATACCTTAACAAACATTTTGACACACAAATATAACAAACCCATTGCGGATGCTCTTACTACCCAAAAAAACCTCCCTCAAAATCCAAACCAAACAAACTATTAGATTCCCGAACATTCAAATTTCAAAATCTTGTTCATAGATCGACCCCCGTGTTTACAAAATCTTGATTTCGTCCCTGTGTGAAAGCGTCTTTCAAAAACACGTCAACCATCTAAAGTTTGTGAGAGCCAAGATTAGCGCAATGTAAAGTCATGATTGAAAGCAGCAGCAGATTGTCCTGCTAAGAGCATCTCCAATCCAATACTCTATTTGAGAGTATCAAAATACTCTATTTTATTCATAAAGTGATTTTAGAGGAAATCACTATTCCTATTTACTCCAACCACAAACCCTCTATTTTTCCCTCTAAAATAGAGGAGTCTTGAGAGGATGGATTGGAGAAGTTTCATACTCTCAAATGGAGGAATAGAACATGGGTTGGAGATGCTCTAAGGATACAAATGCCATTTTAAAAGGTGAATAGTGTTATAGAGGAGATCCTCCATATTTTCTCCCATCCTCTAAATATGGAGGATCAAAATCTCATCCTCTCAAATAAAGGAGGTTTGAGAGGATGGGTTAGAGGAGTTTTATGCTCTCAAATGGAGGAATAAAGCATGGATTGGAGATGTTCTAAACCCACCTCCCTCCTCTGCTCCCCTCGTCTCCCCCTTTCAAAACCCACCCCCACCTCCTTTCACGATCGCTCTGGATGGGTTCGCTCTCTGTTCTCGCCTGTTTTCCCTTAGCTCGCGACCTCGTCTTTTCGAAGCCCTTTGCAGCCTCCACAAATCCAATCTCCATCGGTGACAATGATGGAGGGTATGATCCACCTCCTTCGGCTCTAATGCAAGTCTCAAGAGGGTTAGATCTGTTGAGATTGCGCAGTTTTGAGGGGATTTGGCGTTCACTCCGACAAATAAGTGGCCACATCTGAGGCGGCGTTCTGATGACATTTTCAGTGATTCGGCATTCTCCATTTCCATTTCTTCATTTTCGTTTGTTCTGGTATATCTCTGTTTAAGGAGTTCTCTGTTACCTGTGTGGAATTTTCCCTACCTTCTGTGGGTATCATCATTGCACTGTACTTGTTAAGATCCAACCCAATTCACATGGCTACCCCGAAAAAGTTGCAGATCGATTTTCCCAAAGGGAAGGCTCTGGATTTTGGGTGTTTGTAGCATTTATTGTTTTTTTTTTTTCTTTCTCGGCGCCTTTATTGGTTGTTTATGATGATTAAAAAAAATACAGTAATCATTTACAATTTTTAATTTTAATTTTAGTTTATACTCTAATCTAGAAAAATCCCAATTGGGAGGCTTAGGGTGCATTTTCGCTAAACTACATGGACTAAAGCTACGTTTTTCATGAATTTCTAGACAAGTCACTTCCTCACATATATCTAACGGATTCTACCTCAGAGCAATTATGTTGGCATCTCTCAGGGTTATAAAATAACAAGAACCACGATAATTCAACACACGTAAAACAGAAGACAAGCTTAAACAATGGTAGGTTTGCACTAAATTCATTATTGCTAAAGGCACTCCATGTTTAGTGAAATACTGTTTTTTTTTTATTTGTCAGCAAATTTTTTGTAATTAATCATTCTCTCGAGTTGAAGTAAAAAGCAAAAGATATAGACCAAAATTGAAGAAAATGTAGATAAGATGACCTTAAAGACGAATCTAAATAGTCTTTAGTGATCTTTTATTTTTCTTTCTTTTTACCTTAAGTACAGACGCCCCCTCATGTTTGGAAAATAATTTTTGACCCCCTGAGATTTGGTGTTGCCTCTGAATTACACCCAAACATTACTCAACACGTATGTCAACTGTTAAAACTTTTGAAAGGCCCACATAAATGATGCCATTCAATTTTTTGGTAGGGACCAAAACTTGAATGACTTGATCAAGTCTTTACTGATTTTTTGTATGGACCCATAAAGAAAATATTTTAAGCAAATTGAATGACTTTGATCATTTGTGGGACCACGAGGTAGGTTCCACACAATTCAATGTACAATAGATGTTGTACCCATAGTCTGTTGACAGTTAAAATGGGCATTTTGAAAGTTTTAACCGTTGACATCTCAACAAACCATAAAAAAAAATACTTTAACTGTTGCGCAACGGTTTGAGTTTTGGGTGTAATTGAAATGCAGAACCAAACCTCTGAGGGTTGAAAATCATTTCCTAAACATGGAGGAGGCATTTGTACTTGAGGAAAACCTTGAGGGGTGTCAGTGATATTTACCCCCATTTATAAGGAAATACTACAAATTGAATTCTACACTCCATTTTTTGACATCTACACTTTTTTTTGTCTTCTAACAAAAAAATTACATACACTTTGAACACTAAAATCTAAAAAAAGGAGTGTAGATGTCAAAAAAAGAAGTGTTGAATTCAATTTCCTACTACAAAATGATGTTTTTTTTCAGCAGTATGTCCATTAGCATACGCACACATAAAATGCCATTGGGATCTCTTTGTACTTGAGGAAAACCTTGAGGGGTGTCAGTGATATTTACCCCCATTTATAAGGAAATACTACAAAATGATGTTTTTCTAGCAGTACGTCCATTAGCATACGCACACATAAAATGCCTCTGGGATCTCCTCTGCATCCGCAGAGAAAGTGGCCAGTCAATCAAATTTATGAAGTTCGAATTTGGATTGAATTCGAGGATTATCGGTTTGAATTTGTCGGATTCAGATTCACTCCGATCCATTGACAGGTCTAGATCGTAGAATATTAGGGCCCTTTGCCATAAGTTTTTGGTGATTTTTCGACGTGATCTCTTTATTTGTTCTCTATGGAGTACTTCATAAGATTTGTTTGGAACTCATAGGGAAGGAAGGAAGGAAAAAAAAGGAGAAAAATTTACAATTTTTACCCTCCCTTGTTTGGTTTGAGAGGAAAAGGAAGAGAAAATGACCAAATATGGTATTAGGAATAGTAAAATTTTCTCACACTTTCCTTCTCCATTATTTTCTTTTCCTTTCACTCACTTTCCACAAATTTCAAACACATCGTTACTACTTTTGATTCAAATTTTTACATCATTATCTGTCTCAAGAGTAATTACTCGCGAAAGAATAATGTTGGGCTTACCCTATTTTATTTGGGCTTTTAGGCTTTCTAGGTGTTTAAGATGTGTTCCATTTGTGCTTACTGTTCTATCTCGGCCTTTAGGCCTTTTAAGTGTTGGGCTATGTTTTGTATTGTTTTAGATCTGGGCAATTAGGCCTCTTAGGGTGTCTCTTTAGTTGACATCTTATCAATCAAGGGTTTGAATTTCGGACGTACACCTGTTGCCTTTCTCCTTACTCCCATGGTCTTTGTAATCTTTCAAAGATTAACAAAAAATATTCGCTGTTCAAAAAAAAAAAAAAAAAGTAGACAAGATTTCGCACGGACAAACATATTGATAGTACTGAGAGAGATATGAATGCTACTAACTATGTGTGTTCGTAATTGGAGAGTTGTACTCGGAAGAAGAAAACTCGCGTGAGAAAGCCAATCAAATTGGACAAACTGACAATAGATCGATCGAGAGTAGAGAAGACGGAAACTGCAAGCCTGCAACCTAAATTTATCGCAATCTTCAATACCCCCTTCCAAAAATCTTCAAAATTGACCGCGCAGATCACAAGATACGGAGACTGCTATACACATATGGGTGTTATTCTTTGTCTTTCTCAAAAAGATCTCGCATTTGTTAGTTTTGCGTCAAATTATTGAGGATTATTGGTTGGTCTCGACGGAAGGAATCGAAAAATTAAAAAATTGTAATCCAAACTCAAATTTTTTTTTGAACAAAGTCGAAAAATCTGGCTTTTTAACTGATTTTTGTCTCTAATAAAAAAAAAACTATGTTTGTACTAATTTGTTTTAATTTTTCGATTCCTCTCGTCGAGACAAACCAATAATTCATAAAAAAATTGACGCTAAACTAACAAATGCAAAAAAATTGAATAAAGACTAAAAAATAATCAAGTAGCTTATTTAGCCAAAACACCCCATATTATTGAGAGAGAGAGAGAGAGAGAGAGAGAGAGAGAGAGAAGTACAAGGTATTGCAAGGCCGATCAAGGGTGAGTGGGCAAAAACAACCTTGGGGGTAGGCATGGCAACGGGCGGGGTAGGACGGGTTTTGTCGTACTCTAAAACCTGAAAAATATCACACGGACACAACTCGGTCCGAACTCCAACTGGATAATTCTTGGGTGCAACCATCCCTGCCCTAGTCGGGGATGGATTTACCTGCCCCCGTAAGAAATAAGGAAATCTTTTTAACCTCAAATCAAATGGAAGGGAATATATAATACATATACACACACGGTGGTATTTGGGAGTAATGGTGAGGATATAGGAATAAATATGATAATCATATTAGGGGTGCAAGTATAATTTCTTAAGTATAACTAACAAATTTCTGAAATTTTCTCTTTAACTACAAATTCCATACTTAATCACCTTAACTTAACTAAAATTTAAATCACTACAACACTCTTAATGAAAAAAGACTAAGGTTAAATTTCTCTATTGTCTAAACGGACTAAATAGGCTAAAACCCATAAAAATACGAATTTCGATACATGTCATTTTCCTCACATACATCAACTAAAGGTCTATTTAACTAAAATACCTCATTTAAAGTCCTTAGTGATCGACCAACTTTTTAGGTGAAACCCACTCTAAATTACTCATTCCTACTCGAATTAAGACTGCCAAGAGTCTTTCTAGATGGGGTGGAATTACTAATTCGGCCAATTAATGGGTAGGAATGGAGTGTGACGGTGGTAACTGGTAAGTGGAGAGGCCATTTATAAATAAGCTAAACGTCCCCCCCCCCCCCCCCCCCCCACCAAAAAAAAAAAAAATTGGTAGTAAAAGAAAACATTAAAGACTAGAACCAATTTTCTTGATTTTTTTCAGATACTAAAAAGGCATGTCCAAATTGAAGAGTTTACATAATTTTTCATGGCCTCGTTGCCGTTCAGATTTCATATGTGCTTTCTCGGATTTGAGTTGGAATCCGTTTGAGATTCTCTACTATCTACACCTAGATTGGTTCTCATTTGGCATTCGCTGGTCTTGCTTCGATCTGCAGGGGGTGTCTGTGTCGACGTCTCGGTAATTTTGGACCTTTGGTTTATTCTTGTATCTTTTGATGAAATTTGTAATACCTTCGGGCTTTGATATGAAATGAATTGATTCATAAAAAATAAAAAAAAAAGTGTAGGATTGCACTCAAACATTTTATGTGCTTGGTAAAAATATTATTTAGTTCAAGTTCAAGAACGAAAAAAAATCGATGATCAAAAGAATTGGGAAAGACCGTCATAATTTCAACCGTGAATTCCTACTCCTCTGATTTTCCGCTTGACCGAAAAAAAAGAATTCCTACTCCTCTTATCTTTCCCAATCTCCTTTCTACCCAACCAAATATTAGGCCGCCGGGCCCTAGACAGGTCAAGTTGATCTTCCCTAGTCAAATCTTGGCTGCCCCTTGTAACCTAAAATTTGGAAGACATCTACCCAATTGACCTTCTCAATGCTTCTAATTCACCATTTAGCAATTAGAACCTTGCTAATATATAGTATATGGAAGTGGGTCCCTAGCTAGCAAAAAGGTCCAGAATACTTTCACAGATTTCAAATTTAATTGTCTTTTTGTACCCTGGCCTAAAGTATCTCATTTATAGTTTGGCAAAAAGTGGAATTACAGCTAATTAGAGGATAGACTTGAACCAACTTAGGCTGCATTCTTGTAAATTTATAAGTCTGAAACTTATTTCGGTATTTTTTTATTTTTCGTAAGTTTTTGTTTAGCTTTCCGTCGTAATATGGATCGATGTTGAAAAAATTTAAATAAGATGACACTTTAGACAATTAAGATAGTTGTTTGATACTTTTTTCGTCTTTAGTGATTTTTTTATTCTCTCAGTCAACATTTTATACTCCTTTCGTTGAGACGGATGGTTAATCCAAAAAATAAAACGCAAATCTAACAAAAATTCAAAAAACCCGAATAAAATGCACAAAACGAAGAAAATAATTGAGTTTTCAAGAACGCACCCATAGCAATCCAATAAGCTAATTAGAAGCCAAGATGTGTGACACCACATAAAAGCAATAAAGTACTCCAAACAAAGCACAAGATCATAAGCACGTGCAATAGTGGGATAAGGACAAATTAAGGGCAATCACCTTAACGTGCCGTCCGTGAGGTCAGGAATTTTAAATACCGAAAAATTAGAAAATAATTACCTGGAAAAAATAAATATCCATTTTTTAAATTTTAGTTTAACATTTTTTTTGTCAGAATAAGAAATCCAGCTCCGCACACGAGTCCAACTTGGAGTATTTTTACTACTATTTTTGGCAAATTTGGGTGTCAAAAAGGATTTAAAATTAATGACTCATCCAGAGATTGATAAAATAATCTACTAATTAAACTATTTTTAATACAAATTTAGAGAGAGCCGTAGCATTGTTCTGGTGGAATACAATGACTAATAACGCCAAAAAAACAGCGCATACAATAAGCAGAATCGAATGATAAAAAAATAAAAAAACAAAACAAAAAAAAAGCAGCAGAATCGAGGAAATTAATTGGATTTGTTCATAAAATTTTAAAAGGGCAACTAGTTCTTTACTCTTTAGCTACTATATACGAATATTCTACAATATTCCTTTCTATTTCTTGTCAAGAAGTGGCAACTTCTTTTGGAAATCCTAGCTAATGTTCGGAAGTTATCATCAATAATTGGATGTAGCTTGAATTGTTTTTTTGGGTCAAACGATAGGATAAGATTTTATAAATGATAGTAAAGAAACACGTCAGAACGGGCATCCAACCTTATGACGGGAAGATAGAAGCCACAAAGAGGATTAAACTCCCAGATTCTACAACCAACACTTCTCACAGCTTGAAGAGCAAAACTATGAGCTATACAAAAGCCACTCCTCTTCACAAAATCTACCTCGATCTCATCAAACCCTCCAATGGAATGGAGGAAAAGAGACCGGTGTAAGAGAATCAAGAGATCCCTAAGGAGAAACGACAGCTAACACCCACAAAGGGTAAGAGAGTCCCACGCAGGGGAGAGAGTCACACAAAAGGAAAAACCGAAAAGCAAAAGAAAAAAAACCTCACAATCAACACCCAACCAATCTAGCACTCTTACTCTGGCGGACCAAGTGCACACAAAACAGACTCCAGCAACCACATAACAAGCTAATCCACAAAACCAAGACGCACCTCAATGGCGGAGCACCGACGACTCCATGAAGGAGATGGTGGAGGAGGTGCGGCGGTGGAGAAGACGAGAGGGTCGAGGCGGTTGGAAGTGTAGGGGTAGGGCGAGGGTGGAGGACGGTGAAGGGAGGAGATAGATCTCCAATCAAACCTACGGAGAAAACGCCCGAGTGGATGAAAAGGATAGCCACCTCCTGCCGTCCCATTTAGGGTAGAAACCCTGGGGGGAGGGAAGTGAAGTGGTGGCTAAGGTTTAGAAGATCGTAGAGAGAGAGAGAGGCTCTCATTTAGACAGAGAAAGTACTTGGAGGAATGGGGCATGTAGCTTGATCATGCAGGGAAGATATTTGCACCCACCAAGATATTTCCCTACCTTCCAATTCCGGATGCCAGGGAGAGGATTTGTTATTATCCACAGCTACGACAAGTAATGGCAACGGACATGCGGCCGGCGTAACGAAATTTATGGAGATTTCAGTGTCACCGTCGTGAAAATTTTAAAATCATCAACATATATAAGAAGAAAAAAATTGACAGTGACAAAATCGGCCAATTTGGCAAGAAACTTACAACAATGTTCAAGTCCAGCAAAATCTTTCGATATTTATTTATCTAATACCCTAAAAAATAAAACAATTGAGTCAGTTGACAATGGTAGACGAGTTTCTATACCTTATAAGCACTTTGAAGGAAATTTTCGAATCCAAAGCGAAATTAATGGACATGGATTTGAAATAAAGCTCTTAAGAAAACCAAGTGTTAAAAATTGAAAGGAGTTGGAAACATACCTCAAAGAAAATTCAACCCTTTGAATCTTTGGAAGTGAAGCTACAGAAGAAATGTACCACCCATGCTCAGAGAGAGAGAGAGAGAGTTTTGTGGTCTTAATCTTGCAGATTAGCTGTGGAGAGAGAGAGAGAGAGAGAGAGGACTTTGTGGTCTTAATCTTGTAGATTAGCTGGCTAGGCTAGCTAGCTAGTGAGCTTTGAAGGGTATATATATGCACAATTAATTCTTTCATCCCTGATTGGCTACCTAAGCATTACTAGGTCCCTAATTGTTGGCACTTAGCATAGACGTATCTCCACTTGATCCCCTTCGGATTTCCTCGCATTTACTTCCTAAAGTTCCACTTTTATATTTCAAAATATCCCACTTGATTGGGAAAAGTTCTGAATAAATTAAGCATTAATTCAATATCCAGTTGCCAGAGGGCTTCTTTTCACCTATATATATATATATGGTCCCCAATGTGTTAGCAAAGTGTCATTTTGGTCTCAAACAAAAAAATTATGTTTATTGCATCCCCAACGTTTGCCATGCAAGTTTAAATGATGTCCCCGTAGCACACACCGTTTGGTTTTTATGTCTAACACAAGATCATCCTTGTCAAAACACCTCCCTTTCCCTCCCTTTCTCCATTTTAGCTATAAGCTATTGTTGGTCTTTGGGAGCACACCATAGACTAGCCAAGTAAAAGACGAGAAAAAAGAAGATGAGTGCTTCTCTAATAACGGAACAGAGCAAACCATGGGGAAGATGCAAACATCATGGACTTATTCACACCCGGGAAAGAAGTTCATGGGCTGCCATCAATACAAGTTATAAGATATGAAGCTTTCATATTTTACCCTTTTCATATATGGGTTTGTTTGTTTCCTTTCTCCCACGTTTTTTTTACTAACATGTGTACAAAACGAAAAAAAAATAAAATATTGGTTTGGGATGCCAAAACATGTGTACAAAACAAAAAAAATATCATAAAGGCCCTACTATGTACCAACCCGAAGTAAAAAAAAAAAATTCCAAAAGCCTTTCTTTTCCTCTCATAAACAAACAAGTGTGTCCTTAGAAATTAACACACGCAGATATAAACCCTAGAATGGGATTGATTGTGAATACTGAATAGGAACCGAATCTTCTCAACAGAATCAACTTCCGAGGGTTTTGGAAAGTTTTCAGAATCTTCTATTGGAGAGGAATGTTCTGATCTTGGCTGACCTAGGGTTCGTGGATTGTGGTGAGGGAGAGATTTGAATAGGAGATCGCGAGGAACATTATGAAGTGGGAGAAATAGAGGGATGGGCCGAAGGGATCCCGTGTTAAACAGAAAAACCAAACGGTGTGTGCTCTATGGACCACATTAAAGCGCATTACAAATGTTAGGGATGCAATAGATACGGAGTACAATTTTTTGTTTAGGGACCAAAGTGACACTTTGCTAGTACATTGGTGACCATCGATGAAAATAAGTCGTTGCCAGAGTTACATCCTCATACTTTGATATTATAGCACAATACGACAACCCCGTTCTAGATTTTATTTTTATTTGAAATGGTGGCACAACCGTTGCATCTGAGTGACCAGGAGGGTATCTGATGAATTTGACAGATAGGCAGCACGAAGTTGTATGAGGACCAGTGGGTGCCTGTGCCCCCACTTAAATGGTTTTTTTTTTCTGTGTAAAAAAACTTCTTAGAAGTTTTAGTGCATCACGCTCGAACAAGTAAAAATCATTGAGGGCACCGCCACATGATATCCCAATGCTCTTCAACACATATTCATGTGAGACTCAAGATTAAATGTATGAATCCCGCATAATATGTGATGGAGAAGAGTGTTGAACACTACCTGGCAATGTTCCAAAATCACTAAATAATTACTCACAAGCAAGCCTCCATTCACTGAACTTTCGCTTATAAACCACCACGGGGTTAAGTTGATTAGGGTAAAAGTACAAGGGTAAAGGTGTTATATCTTCTTTCCCGCGGATTCATACCTTGACCATATCTGGGGCATATTTGTTTCCAGGGCTCCCGGACAGCAAGGCCCTTGTTGCACGTTCTCATTAGAATATTGGTCTCATTTCCGATTTAAAACAGTGATCTGATCAGTTAAGTTCATTTTATTTAGCTCGTCGAGTTGGTTGCCCAAGTAGAAGATCACACTTGGAATATTGGTATCAATATGAACAAAACACGTTTGCCTTGAAATTTATTTTCAAAATTGTACTAGCCATTAAATATTTTTGAAGACAAATATGTTTTATTTACGTTGATATAGATTACTGTATTTTTTGCATACACGTTAAATTTGTTGACATTGTTGTGCCAAACAACATGAACGGTTCGATTTACATTTTTGGTTCCGAGATGTGGCCAAAATTATAGGAACAATTTGCGATGAAAGTATCACAAGAGTATATTTGTCATAGGATCTGGACCTCTCCAGTGATGGATTGGACGGCTCTGTTTCAATCCATTGTGTTCTTTTCAAATACTTTGATGATCAGAATCATTATGCTTTAGAGCTCGTCAAGAACATTAATTATGTCCAAAATTTCGTTAACCAAATACGGTTTGATATGTTTTGCAACATATTTATCTTGAAAAAAATAAGAATGGAACACTAGGTTGGAACTCATTTTTTCCAAGATAAATGTGTTCCGAAATCATATAAAAAATGTCTAATTAACATGATTTTTGATATGGTTAAAACTCAAAACGAACTTAAAAAGCAAACGATTCTAATTATTATGATCATTATATATGTACCCTAAAACTCTAAAAGGACACACAATGGACTAAAATTGGATTGTTTATTCACTGAAAAGGGTATGGCTCCTTAATTATAGAGTCGTTTACGTTTTTTAGTGTGGAGTCAAGAACCTAGATACATAGGTACGCGTGACTCGTGAGGTCATTTTGGCCTCACTAAATTTTATATATCTTACTAAAAACAGTTTATATTATTGGATGGGCTTTTTATTATTTTGACTCTAGTATTTTCACTACATTTTTACACTTTTTTTTATATATTATATCAGATTTGTGTTAATTTTCGAGTTAATTGTTTGTCTAGACATGAGGAATTTAGAAACATATACTGTAAAGTTTACGATAATATTCCAAAGTACCAAAAAGAAATATAAAGTTTACGATCAAAAGTAAAAATAAATAAATAAATAAAAAGAAGAAGAAGAGAGTCACTAATTAATGATTAACCAAATACTCACTACCCTAGATATGGACATTTTCAGTAGACCATTTTTACATAATCTAGCTTAATTAGCAGAAGTTAGGTACGTAGGTCAGCTTTTTAGCAGTTGATCATGCATGGGGCATATCGCCACAAAATCTTATTTGATTTGTTCTCATTTATACCAAAAAGGTGCACTTTATTTTATCTATTGAAATCAAATTGAGTCAATCTCGTTATTTTATTATAAATTATCTTCTCCCATAACACCACCATGATTGAGATTCTTTCAATATTTTGACTGAAAATCCGATATTCTCATCCAAGGTTTCGTCTAAATTTGCTAGCTCTAGATGCAAATCACTATTACTAGACTACTTATTTTACAAAAATTGTCACTGTTGTTTTTATATCGGGTTTTTTATTTATTTTTATTTTTTTTAGATTCGTAGCATTTTTTAAGATTGGATGAACAAAATTTTAAAAGTACAAAAGTTATAACCAAAAATCCAAAAAAATAGTTCGCTGAAGACAGAAAATGATCGAAAATGCAGTTTCACTCACTTTGTTCACTTCCCAAGACAGAAAATGTTTTTTATTTGTCTTCTCTAAATTTTGTTTACTTTGTTTCATATTTTTATACACCCTCTTGTCGGCACGAATGATTGATCTTAAAAGTTTTGAGAAAAAGCTAAAAAAGTGTGTCCAAATTGGCACCCAAGGGCATGTTTGATGTCAGGATTGCTCCCGAATTTACGGTACAAGGAGACAAGCGGCCCAAGATGTTCTCGAGGATGAGGTAGTCCCATGTTTCCTCTATTTTTTACTTTTTGCATTTTTTGCCTTTTGAATTATGGTCAAAATATATTATTAAATCTGTAAATTATTTTGAAAATAATCAAAATATGTGCAGAATATATACATTTTGCAACAGGTGTAGTATTTGGGAGATACGTGCAAAATACATCCTATAGGTGTTTATATTTACCAAATGAAAATTTTGAAAAATAAGAACTCGAAAAGCTCATCTCTCCGTACTTTTGTCTTTTGATCTCTAACATCAAAAACAAAAAATGCATTGTGATAGTATTATTGCATTATGGACGAGGTCATCCCAATACCCAAAAGTGAAGAATGTGAAAATGAAAATGGAAAAAGTAAGGGAACCAAACACCCTAACTGGACATTTGGATTATTTTTCTCTTCATTCAGTGATTATGAACTAATTATTCACTCTTTATCCTAACCAAATCAAATATATAGTACACTAAATCCTGTATTACATGCAATCTCATTTATTGTTTTGGAACCCAGATATCCCCTTTAAACTACTATTAAAGTTACAGTTATTAGGAAAAATTACCAAAATTACCCTCAAGGTTTATAAAAGTTATAAATTGTCCCCTTACGTTTGTACAACTACAAAATACCCCTTGTCTCATAACAAATTACTCCCTTGTCGAGATGCACCCACTAGAAAATTCGACAAAATTTGTCTGACATAATCAAATCCAAATTATAGTCGACCTAATTGTCTTTTTTAGCCATTGAAAGGCTATGTTCATACCTCTGCAGCCTTTCACATACTACAAAATAACAGTGTGGTCAATTGTAATTAAGGGTAAATGATGTCAGACAGATTCTGTCAAATTTTCGAGTAGTTATATCACGACAATGGAGTAGTTTGTTATGGGTCCGAGGATATTTTGAAATTTCATAAATGTGAGGGGACAATCTGTAAGTTGCAGAAACCTTGGGTGTTGGTTTTGGTAATTTTCCCTTATTTGTAAGCTTTTGTTTTAAACAATAATTTAGCAATCAAACATGCCGCAAGGACGCAAGTGGAGTGGAGTCCGTTGGTGTCTCCCTTATATTTTCATGTATATGGATAGAGTTCGATTCCCGTAAGAATCCACCCCCTCCCCAAATCTACTAGGATAGAGTAGATTAGGTTTAATGAATGACAAAAAAAAAAAAATTACCGCAAGGACCTTAATGCAAAAGTTATCTCCAAATCCATACCAAATCTCATTTATATTAAAACGAAAAGATTACAACTACAACAACAAATAAAATACAACAAAAAAAAAAAAAAAAAACAAGAAAAGCTCCCATGCACGATGCATTTTGGAGCATTCCAAATCTAGGCCTCCAGGCTAGAGGTGTCAAACGTGCGTGCCGTGCCATTCAACTTCCGTGGCAACCGTGTTTCGTACCGTGCCGTGTCGTGCCCATTTACTTCATTGTGCCATAGCGTGCCGTGCTGGGCCATTTTACTTTATCGTATCGTATCGTGTCGGGCCGTGCCTTTTTAAATCGTATCGTATCGTGCCGTGCCCGATTAATTAATCGTGACACATTGTGCTGTGCTGGCCCGTTTACTTAATCGTGTGTCATGCCGTGCCGTGCCTTTTTAAATCGTGTCGTGCCGTGCCATGCCTTTTTAACCAATTTTCGTCTGAAAAAAAAAAATCTTCCCAAAAAGCACACATTCCCGTGCCTCTAATGTTCTTAAGTTTGTAGTATTCAATCCTAATTTGAGGCGTGCTAGCAAAAAGAACTAACTTTTTCGCTTAAAACTTTATTGAGACTTGTAAATTGCAATTCAAATGGAAAAAAAAAAAAAAAGAATTGGAGATTTGGAGATGCTCTAATGTTCTTAAGTTATTTGAGACTTGTAAATTTGAGACTTGGAGATGCTGTAATGTTCTTTTTTGCTTAAAAGTTCTGAAGTTTGATTATTAGAGATGCTCTAATGTTCTTTGGGACTCGTAAATTTCAATTCAAAAGAATTTCAACAAGAGAAAACAAGTCCATCAGAGAAAACAAAACACATTTGCTCAACATTTGTGTATAAGAATTACTCGGAAATAAAGAAAAGATGTAAAACATGAGTATTGAAATAGTGCCAGAAAGGAAAAAAAAAAAAAAAACACAAATATTAGGTACTAAATGAAAACAGTTCAACTGGAATACTACTTCCACGAGACAGGATGCAAGCGCTATCGGATAAAAATGATTTGGCTTAAACCAATAAACCGTAGGTGGCTTTGTATAGATTTGAACGGTATGGATTGTCATAATTGTGACGCAATCATGTGGCTAGCGTACATTGGACTATAGCAGAATACATTGGTTTAGAACCAGATAAGTTGGATGCATAGATTTGAAAGGTAGCTGCATACTCATTTTTTCAAATGTTCGATCTAAACCGTTACGATTTAAGATCTTATCAAATTTATCATTCTCCCCTAAATAGGTGATAATCGGATGTCTGAAACCACATGATCGGAACACAGTCGGTGCTTCCAAAGGCGTTAAAGTCCTATAATGCACCACTTGAGGGCCACCTAAGCTGTTTTTTTTGAAAATTGGAACTGTCTACCTTTTATGTGGGAGTGATTATATCAATCGTGCAAAAAATAAAGTAAATTGGTTATCGTTATATACTTGATCGCACATAACAAAAAAATTTCTATTAATGAATCTACGTCCCGATGATAGGGCTTACAAAACCTGATAGACCCGAAAATTTGTGAGAGTGATTAAAACACCAAGAACAACAAAATGAATAGTATGGATCATCATAATTGTGTTGCAATTGTGTGGCTACCGTACAAGAGGTCAATTTTTATAAAATAGAATTATATATATATATATATATATATATATATATATATATATATTAGTTGTTCCAATTATAAACACAACAAGATTATTGGCCTTGGTGGTTTGAGATGTGTGTAAGTCCCCGAGAACTTGGGTTCGAACCCCATAGAGATTACATTATTTTTTTAAAACCAATTTTTTTCCTTATTTATTATTAGTTGTTCCAAGTAAAAACATAACATGACTAATGGCCTTGGTGGTTTGTGATGTGTGACAAGTTTCATAGGACTTGGTTTGAATCACATGGAGGTTATTTCTTTAAAATTAGTTTTTTTAATTAGTTTTCTATGTATTTTTTTAAAAATCTTTATTAGATAAAATGCAATGTATATGTGTGGTAATTGGTATATTATCATGTTTGAATTTTGATTCAAATTTTCTTATTCATATAAAATATTTTAAAAGCTTATTTTAGTTAAATAAAAGGAAAAGATTAATAAATTATTGGATTATCAAAAAATATATAGAAATAAAGTAAAGTATAATCTGAAATCCCTTGTTTATTTAATAACATTTTTTTTGGGTTTTTCCATGCCTCGTGTCGTGTCGTGTCTTGCTGTGCTCGACGAGAACCGTGTTGTGTCGTGCCTGTGCCGTGCCGTGCGTGACTAGAACCGTGTTGTGTTATGCCATGCCTGTCCTACTTCCGTGCCCGTGCCCGTGCCGTGCCTGGCTAGAATCGTGTCGTGACTCGTGCCCCATCCCACTTTCATGTCGTGCCCGTGCCCGTGCCGTGCCCGTCTAAGACCGTGTTGTGCCGTGCCGTGCTAGGCCAACTTCCGTGCTGTGTCCGGCCAACTTTCTGCTCACTTCCGTGCATGTGCCGTGCCGCGTGCCCACTAAGACCGTGCCGTGCCAGGATTAAACCGTGCATGTGGCGTGCCGTGCCGCCTTCAAACGTGTCGTGCTCGTGCCAACCCGGCCCATTTGACACCTCTACTCCATCCACCATTATATACTTGGTTGAAATCTAGACCCCATGCACGTGCTTCTGCTACTTAATTAGTACATTTCAAAGACCACTTGTAAAAGATTTACATTTCTCTCTCTCTCAAGACTCAGCCTCTCTCTCTCTCTCTGATTTACATTTCAAAGACTCTCTCTCTCTCTACGTGGAAATTGCATTATCACAACTCCTAACCATCATGCTTAGAGATGTCCTTATGTCATTGTATTATCTATTTGGAGTTGGAGTGGCCCATTGACAACAAATTTTCAAGTCCACTTCCGATCCCCATATTTAATTTGTTTACTACTTGAAATGCACCACTGGCATTCAAGTACTACTAGGGGAGATCTGATCCCTCATTGCTCCATCTTAATTATATGATTTTAGTAAAGTAATTGGCCGGAGTAGTTCTTTTGATCCGTGAGATTAGATTGGATAGTACTGCAGCATGTCCTCGAGATACGGGATTCACTAACCAATTAAACTTATCACTAATAGATAATAATTAAGACCAATTAAGAGTGAGATCAACGAGAGCATGTGATGATCATCCTGTATGTGGTTGTGGCTCACTAATAGATAATAGTTTTGGGGGGCTGACGAGGACTAGATATTTGTATTTTTAGTTTTGTCTTTGTTGAGCAAAACACATATAAGCTTATATGTGGAATTCACGCAAAAAAACCCGTTATATATGTGAAAAATAAAAATACATGTTTATAAGGTTATATGTGTGATCAGAGATGGTAGAGATATCACATAAATAAATACACACAAAAAAAAACATTATATATGTGACAAAAAAATAAGGTTATATGTGTAATCAGAGATGGCGAAGATGTCACATAAATAAATACACACAAACAAAACGTTATATATGTGACAAAAAAAAATAAACATATAACCTTATATAAGGTTATATGTTTATAAGATTATATGTGCAGCGGTGGAGCAGGTGAGATCTAGAATGTAGAGAGAGTTGTCAAAATTCTTAAAAAACAAAAAACGATAAGGGCATTTTTGTCTTGTATTAATTCTTTTTTGGCTTGACAAGGGCTCAGTTTGGCGGCGGCTGCTGCTGCTGCTGCTACTACTACCACCACCACCACCCTTAATTGCATCCAATTTGCAAATACAGTAATACAGAGCGCGCGATACTCAAGTGCATGGAAATCAGGCTGATCTCATGATGACTTATATCGTGACCCCGCCTCTGCAGTTCAATCTCGACTATTCATCTCGCCAATTAACGGTTCACATTTGTTAAAGTATCGTACTGTTAAGATACTATTGACAAATCTCAATTATTAAAAATACTTTGTGATCGGGTCGTTTCCATACTAAAAATAATTAATAAAACGAAACAATTACTACTACTCAAATGAATAGTGATAAGTATTCCGAGTATCGCTCCTTAGGGATTATAAGGCTGAGTTACAGTAATTCCAATTAATTTCTATCTTAATTTGAGAAAAAGATTGATTGATTGTGGATTTTCCTAAAATTATTAAACAATAATTAAAAGCGATTAAAAACATACAAAGTATTGATGGGGAAAAAGCTCTAGAGTTTCGAATCCACTCTTCCCCTCGTAACCTAAATATGTTTCGATTATAGGTCAACTATTCGAATCAATCCAGATACCGTAGGATTGCAAGCCCTAGCGATATCTCCTAATGATTATTTATGAATCACCTAACAACATTGACTATCTCCACCTAATACGAATCGTCTTACTAGCACGAACCGTCTCTAGCACGGATCTAATCAAGCACGGATCGTCTCTAATCAAGCACGGATCGTCTCATTGGCACAACTCGTCTTACGTAGTCCATCTAACTAGTTATCATAAAACAATTAAACCGTTGTATGAACGTACATAAAACCTATGAGATTATACACAAAATTTGATGGGAAGAATTAACATCAATAAATCCTGAAAAGTCATACAACCATGATTCGAATAATAAAAACCTAAATCAAACCATATTATAAGTTTTTTTGGGGGTAAATTAACCACTTTATAGAGCAAACAAACAAAATATACAGAATTTTCCAGTACAGACTTTGAAATGGCTACCAACAAGGAGCCTTAACAAGGAAAGAAATAATAACCAAAGCCTAAACACCGGCTAACAAAAACAATAGAAGGCAAAACGACAACCAGCTAGGAACTAAAAATCCTAGAATTTAAGCCCCAGATATCAGCCAGCAAACGGTTCCCATCAGTCCGCTTGAGGCCTCTCCAAGAGCATAGGCATGCCCGAACTTCATTAATAATGTGAGAGCCCAAGAGAGAAGCAGGAAGAGCTTTACCTTGGAATATTCTGGAATTCCTTTCACGCCAAATCCAGTAGATAGAAGCTGCCAATGATAGTTTGTAGATTCTGCTAGGGATAGAGGCACCAATCATTCGAGAACACACCCAATCAATTTCCTCAGCCAGCCCCAAAATAGATCTTGCAATTTGATTCTTGGTTAATACCATATTCCAAACCTCCTTAGAAAATAGACACTCAAAAAATAGGTGTTCATGGGACTCCATGGCACCTAAGCAGAAAACACAATTAGCATCAATCCCCATTCCCCAGCTAAGCATCCTATCCTTTGTAGAAAGACGCCCCATAAAAGCAATCCACTCTATAAAGGCCCAACGAGGAACATGGTGGGGAAACCAAACACTTTTCGCCCATGGAACCTTAGGAAAAGCAGCCCTCAAAGCCTGCCAAGCAGATTTGGCAGAAAACTTGCCATCCTTATTTAAGATCCACCTAACCGAATCAGAAATAGCAATATTTGGAACCAAAGTAGGAGGGGTATGGGCAACAATTTCCCTTGTGGCCATACTCCGAGGCCTAGGCCATTTCGAAGTACCTTGATGTATAATGGTAGCCACTTTGGTAAGCAAAGATCTCCCTCTGTCAAGTACTACAGCATCACCAAATTTATGGTATAAAGGGCCTAAAGCATGCCAGTTATCAATCCAAAGAAAAGTAGAGGATCCATTACCGATCATGTATTTAACCCAAGGTTGAGCTAGATCTCTAAGTTTAAAGATCTTCCTAATGGTCCAAGAAGCCTCATTAGGAATTTTAACTCTCCACAGACTTTGATCTTTAATAATGTAGGTGTGAATCCACTTTATTCATAACGTATCAGACTTTAAACACAGGGCCCATAAGTGTCTTAACATGGAAGCTCTATTCCAGTCTTTAAGAAGTCTGAAACCCAAACCACCCTCCTCCTTGGGGGCACACACAAACTGCCATGCCACCTTAGCACCAGACGTTTTGAGTTCAGGACTAGACCAAAGAAAGGATCTTAACATTCTCTCAATGTCACTCAACACTTTTTGAGGAAGAATAAAAATTGAAGACCAATAGACTTGGATGCTGAAAAGAACATACTGTACCAATTGGGCCCTTCCTCCATAAGACAAGGTTTTATTCGACCAAGACTGGATTCAGCTAAGGATCTTCTCTTTCAACTGAGCACAATCATCAGCTTTGAGACTGGTAGAAATAAGAGGGACCCCCAGATACTTCACAGGTAACGTTCCCACGGGAATAGCTAATATAGTACTAAGAGAAGCTTTGGTTACCTCATCGACTCCTGAGAAGAAAATGGTGCTTTTCTGCAAGTTAGGGCCAAGACCAGAGAATAAATGGAAATCAGTCAACATATCTGCCACCAATTGAAATGTTGTAGCTTGCGCCCCACAAAGAACAAAGAGATCATCAGCAAAAATCAGGTGGTTAATGTTTAAAGCTCTGCATCTTGGATGAAACACAAAATCAAGGCAATGACCAATCTTATACTGAAAGAGGGCAGTGAATCCTTCCATAATGAGCAGGAAAAGATAGGGAGACAGTGGATCGCCTTGCCGTAAACCTCTCTTTCCAGGAAAAAACCCCTCTAATTCCCCATTTATCATAACTGAAAACATAGGGGAGGTAATGCAAACTTGTACCCAACTTATGAACTGTCTAGGAAACTCCATAGTCCTCATGATATTCAGCAGAAAATCCCAATCTACTGAGTCAAAGGCCTTCATTAAGTCCATCTTAATAGCACATCTAGGGCTGCCACATTCTCTATGATAATTCTTGACAATCTCCTGCATAAGCAAAATATTGTCCACAATTGATCTCCCTTTTACAAAAGCAGATTGATTAAGGCTGATAAGAGTAGGGAGTAGAGGTTGCATCCTATTAGCAAGGATTTTAGTCACACATTTATAGACCACATTGCAACAAGCAATGGGCCTATAATCTTTGATAGAACTAGGGGATTGGATCTTAGGAACCAGAGTCAAAGCAGTACAATTCCATTGTCTTGGCATTATCCCACTCTGAAAAAACAACTGAATGGCTCGAAGCACATCTTCACCCACAATGTCCCAATTCTTATGGAAGAAATCAGAATTGAATCCATCTGGACCAGGAGCTTTATCCCCTTTGATGGACCACATAGCTTCTTTGATTTCCATGCGAGAAACAGGCTTGGAGAGACCCTCTTTGAACTCCCTGGGAAGTCTCTGAGTGACAGCAAGACTGACCACGTGGGAGGCATCAACCTTCTGAGCAAAAGGTGACCCAAGTAAACCCATGTAATAACCAAGAATCTCACCCTTGATAGCTTCAGGATCTGTCAATCTTGTACCCGAACCATCAGTCAAACTTAAAATTTTGCTTCTAGAACAATGAGACTTAAGTTTTTGGTGAAAAAACCTAGTGTTCTGGTCCCCTAAGGCAAGCCATTGAACCCTAGATTTTTGTTTTTTGAATGATTCCTCAGCTGAACTTAGTTCAACAAACTTAGTATGCAGCGCTGTCTCTTCCTCCATAAGGGTAGCATTATGAGGATTTTGAAGACACTGCTCTTGAACCAAAGCTAACTCTTGTCTAGCTTGATGAACTCTGACCCCAATTTGTGAGTAAAACTTCTTATTAAAAGCCCTCAGAACTGGTTTTAATCGTACAAGTTTACCATACAAACGAGAATGACATGAACCATTGAAAGGCATGCCCCAAGACTTTTGGACCTCAGCCTTAAATTGATCATGTCTCATCCAAAAACTAAAGAATTTGAAAGGAATCTTCCTGCGAATTGCTGGCAAGACATCCACCAAAATGAAACAGTGGTCAGAAATTCCAGGAGGTAAAAAGGATGTTTCTGATTCGGGGAATTTGTCCAGCCATGTAGGATTAATAAGAACCTTATCCAGCTTGCTCTTTATATCTCCAAGTCCCCCCCTCTTATTAGACCAAGTGAACCACATACCTTTAAAAGCCATATCATCCATGTCAATGCTATCAAGGCAATCATTAAACTCAGTAGCAGCACCTCCATCAAAGCCAACTAATCTTTCAGACAGCCTACGAACAACATTGAAATCACCTAATTGAATCCAAGGTACATCTCCAATAGAAGCGTAAAGAAACCTCATCTCCATCCAAAGTTCTCTCCGAGTAACCAAAGAGTTGTGGCCATAGACAACAGAAACATAGAAACACCGATAATCACCAGTAAGAACCTTAGCCACCAAAAGTTGAGAAGAAGAATGTACCACATCCACTGTGAGGAGCTGAGAATCCCACCTCAAAACAATTCTTGCAACCGAACCAAGAGAAGCATTATGAACAGACAACCAGTGAGCAGGAAAGCAACGTTTAAGTGTGCTATCAATATTTTCTGGCCTAATCTTGGCCTCAATAACACCCACCATACCCAATTTATGAAGCTTAATCATGGAGTAAACCTCTTTCTGCTTAAGGGGATTATTTAAGCCCCTAACATTCCAGGCCCCCAAGCTTATTTTGTTTATGAAGGTTACTTCTTGGTACCACCCCCAACCCCCTTCTTTGTATTAGGGGGATCAACTAACCCTTTATTCTTCCCGCGGCCTCTCTTAGTAGCAGGGAAAACGACAATATCTAGTTCAACAGTAGGAACAGTTTCAAGATAAAGAATCTCCTCTTCTGTTAAGACAGTCCCAGTCTCGTCAATTTCCACCTCCCCAGCTTTATTTTCAAGCAAAGCAAGGGCTGAAAAGGAATTGTCACTACGCATAATAGGACTTTGGCTTAGGACCTTACTAGCAAGCTTGACAGGAGTAGAGTAGTGCACAGCCTCTATACCAGTCTGACACACCTCACCTTGCTTACTTTTAGATTTCTCAGAAATAACCACAGTCTCACGCACTTCAGAAGGCCCTTGAGGACCAAGAGACTCCTCTAGAGGTAAAGGACACACATCAGGAGCAACCACAGGCTCTTTCCTAACCCATTCAGCTTTGGGCTTAAACATCTTAGCTTTAACACCACACTGTTCTTCAGAATGACCAAAAACATGGCACTCCAAACACTTAACTGGTTTCCAAGGATATTTAACTCCTATAGTAGTAGTAAGACCATTGGAGCACTCCACATCAAAAGTATCGGGTAGAATAGAACCAACCTCAACCTCCACACATAGTCTAGCAAAATTTAGCCTCTTACAACTCTCTATTAGTTTATCAGCATATAAAGGTATCCCAATAGCGCTAGCTATAAAGCTCAAGCCATCCTCATGCCATAGCTGCAACGGAACATTGTAGAATTGAGCCCAGAGAGGGACTTTGGTAAACTGCTCCTTCCTAAGCTCCAACTGAGGGGACCATTGCTTGAGAATTAGAAGTTTTTCCCCAAAATGCCAAGGCCCAGCTGCAACAACCTTTTCATGACCATCCACCTGGGAGAAGTTAAAGAAGAAAAAACCGTGGTTGTTAGACATAACCTTCTGAATACCAAATCTCTTCCAGATCTGGAAAGCGATACTCTCAACAGCACTAAACGGCAGTTGCTTATCCAGAAAATACCCAACTACACAATCTTTCCACTGAGAAACCCCTGCCTCAACAACCTCTGGAGGAGGACACACTACTACTCTAGCCTCCTTAATCTGTGGGGGGTGGTAGGATAACTTCATATGAGGACCATCTTGTTTTGACTCAACAATCTCAGTCCAAGTAGGTTTAGGGTTAGAGTCACCCTCCAAAGCACCAGTTGAAATCACAGCATCCATTTGTGTGTTAGGTTCTACCTCCTTACGCAAGATTTGGACCTCAGCCTGAACCAGCGTAACAGGTTCACTTACCACTGAAGCACCCTCCCCGCATTCGAGAATAGTGCCACTAATAGCCGAACTAAAGCCCTTATTATGTAAAACATTAATAGCAGATCGCGCACCTTTCAAAGAGCTAGGGTTACGATCTAGAAGAGAAGAACGAAGAGTAGGAAAATTCGTTGAGAGATTCATCAGGAAAAGTAAAGAATCTTACCAGAGCAATCAGAGAGGTAAGCGAAGAGAAGAGGAATCAGACGAGGAACCAAGCAGAGATCGGGCCATGCTCGCCCAAATCGCCTCTTTCGTTTTGCTCAAACTATATCTTGGACAAACTATATCTTCACCGATGTTGTTGCTTTCTAACCATATTATAAGTTACTCAGATTCGAGGTTCATCTACGCCCTAGAAAAGGAGTTTAGCCGGTCATCAAAGTTGAACTCTGAGGCCTCTGCTTTCTTGATGTGCTGCGTGGTCTACTGATGCCGCACGGCCGAGAGCGGTCAATTCCACGTTTAATACTGACTGCCGAAGTCTTTCAATTGTTAAAAACTTAAAATAGGGTTTCAAGCATTAATTACATACAGGCCTTTGAACTTCATGCTTTAATAAATTTGCAATTCAACTTTGAAGCTCCTTACACTTTGACCCCAAACTTTCATTAAATCTTTTTTTTATCCAATATTTTGACAACGAGCTCGATCAACCTATAAACAAAATAAAAGCAAATAAATATTACGTAACAACTATAAATAACTAACAAGTGTAGTTTGGAGGGCCAAAATATACTACAACAAATCTAACTTTTGGCGACAAGAATTGGCGACACACGCAAAAATACATCGCCGTTGGGTATGTATTGGCGACACACTTTGATGTCACCAATAATTTTCACATTTGGTGACAAGGATTGGCGACACAACAAAAATGTGTCGCCGTTGGATATGTATTGGCGACACATTTTGATGTCGCCAAAAGTCTTTACATTCGACGACGTGAGGTGCGTTGCCGTTGGATATGTATTGGCGACACACTTTTGATGTCGCCAATAGTCTTCACATTCGACGACATGAATCGCGTCGCCAAAGGGAAAATTTTTTGGCGGGATATTTGGCGCCAACAATCTTCGCAATTAGCGACGCACTTCGCGTCGCCGTTGGGTATGAAGTTTTTCATCAGTACGAAAATTTATTATTATAATGATATACTATGTTCGATCAAATATGTAACGATAAGAGATTTATTTCATTTTTGATAGGAATGATTTGATCCCTCTTATGTAAAAGATAGACGGTTCTGATTTTAAAAAATAGTTCAAGTGGCCCTCGAGTTGTGCACTATAGGATTTTAATGCCTCTGGAACTACCGAATATGTTACGACCATGTAGTTGTTGAGATCAGATTATCACCGATTTTGACGAGAATGATATAATTGATAAGACGTTAAATCCTAACGATTTAGATTGACCATTTGAAAAAATGAGCCAGCAATTACGTACCATTAGAATCTATACATTCAATTTACTTATTTCTAAACCAATGTCTTATGCTATAGTCTAATGTACAGTAGCCAGATGACCGCAACACAATCACGACGATCGATACCGTTCATTTTGTTGTGGTTAGTATTTTAATCATTCTCGTAAATTTTTAGGTCTATCGGGTTTTGAAAGCCCCTTCATCGGGACGCAGATTCATTATTAGAATGATATTTTACGTCCGATCAAGTATGTAATGATAAGAGATTTACTTCATTCTTGGCAGAAATGGTTTAATCCTTCTTATTTATAAGATAGACGGTTCCGATTTTAAAAAATAGTTCAAGTGGCCCTCAAGTTGTACACCGTAGGACTTTAATGCCTCAGGAACCACCAAATGTGTTACGATCATATAGTTGCTGACATCTGATTATCACCAATTTTGGCGAGAATGATATAATTGATAAGACGTTAAATCCTAAAGGTTTAGATCGATCATTTAAAAAAATAGCTTACCACTACCTTTAAAAGGTATACATTGAATTTATTTATTTCTGAACCAAGGTCTTGTGCTAATCATTCTTGTAAAATTTTGGGTCTATCGGATTTTGAAAGGGCCTTCATCGGGATGTAGATTCTTTATTAAAATGGTATTTTACGTTTGATCAAGTATGTAATGATAAGAAACTAAAAAAAATCTAGTGAACCCATGAAATTAATACATAGATATAGTATCTACTCCCTCCATCCCAATTTAAATGTCCCTTACGAATTTTTGTGCATTTTCACTTTAATTAATAACTACAACAAATTTGACTTTTGGCGACAAGAATTGGCGACACACCCAAAAATACGTCGCCATTGGGTATGTATTGGCGACACACTTTGATGTCGCCAATAATTTTCACATTCGGCAACAAGGATTAGCGACACAACAAAAATGTGTCGCTGTTGGATATGTATTGGCGACACATTTTGATGTCGCCAAAAGTCTTCACATTCGGCGACGCGAGGTGTGTCACCGTTGAATATGTATTGGCGACACACTTTGATATCGCCAACAATCTTCACATTCGGCGACACAAATCGCGTCGCCAAAGGGCAAATTTTTTGGCGGGATATTTGGCGCCAGCAATCTTCGCAATTGGCGACGCGAAGTGCGTTGCCGTTGGGTATGAAGTTTTTCATCGGTATGAAAATTCATTATTAGAATGATATATTACGTTCGATCAAATAAGTAACGATAAGAGATTTACTTCATTTTTTATAGGAAGGATTTGATCCCTCTTATGTAAAAGATTGACGGTTCCGATTTTAAAAAATAGTTCAAGTGGCCCTCGAGTTATGCACTATAGGATTTTAATGCCTCTGGAACTACCGAATATGTTACGATCATGTAGTTTTCGAGATCAGTTATCACCGATTTTGACGAGAATGATATAATTGATAAGACATTAAATCCTAATGGTGTAGATTGATCATTCGAAAAAATGAGCCAGCAACTACGTACCATTAGAATCTATACATTCAATTTACTTATTTCTAAACCAATGTCTTATGCTATAGTCTAATGTACAGTAGCCAGATGACTGCAGCACAATCACGACGATCGATATCGTTCATGTTGTTGTGGTTAGTATTTTAATCATTCTTGTAAATTTTTAGGTCTATCTGGTTATGAAAGCCCCTTCATCGGGATGCAGATTCATTATTAGAATGATATTTTACATCCGATCATGTAATGATAAGAGATTTACTTCATTCTTGGCAGAAATGGTTTAATCCTTCTTATTTATAAGATAGACGGTTCCGATTTAAAAAAATAGTTCAAGAGGCCCTCAAGTTGTACACTGTAGGACTTTAATGCCTCAGGAACCACCAAATGTGTTATGATCATATAGTTGCTGACATCTGATTATGACCAATTTTGGCGAGAATGATATAATTGATAAGACGTTAAATCCCAAAGGTTTAGATCGATCATTTAAAAAAATAGCTGACCACTACCTTTAAAAGATATACATTGAATTTATTTATTTCTGAACCAAGGTCTTGTACGTGCTAATCATTCTTGTAAATTTTTGGGTCTATCGGACCGACCCGACCCGACCCGAAGGGTTTCGGGCGGGGTCGAACATGTGGTTCGAACGGGTGCGGGTTCAGTTTCTGTTAAAAATCAATTTTCGGTTCGGGGTCCGGGTTGGTGCGTTCTTTACCCGTGGGGTCGGACTCGACCCGACCCGACCAATCTGAAGGCTAAACCCGACAAACCCGACCCGACGTAAAGAATCGGACTCGCGGACGGTTCTTACCCCTGTTCGATTCAGTCTGCGGGCCTAAAATATTTTTACCCGACATGGTCGGGTCGGGTTTGGGTTTCGGGCCAAAATCGACCCGCTCGATCCGTGCACAACCCTAGTTTAAAGGTTCAAAATCACGTTTGATTCAACTTTAATTATTATTTTAATGTTAAATATATACTATATATATTAGATATTCCGAATATATAATGAAAAGTGTGTGTAGTGCAGTTGGTTGGAGCCTTGCGTGCAAAGACTTGTGTAGTTGGATGACCCGGGTTCGAAACCCAGGAGGAGCAAGAAAATTGTATTTTTTCATCAAGTAACCTTTCGGCGACGCAAAACACGTCGGCAAAGGTGTAATACGTTTCTCATATCAACCATACTTTTGCCGACGCAAGGCATGACGCCAAATCTATTGCCTTTTGGCGACGAATGTGTTCGTGTCGGCAAATACTATTGCCGACATAGCAACGCCGACGACATGCCGACGCAAGGACTTGCGTCGCCAAAACCCTTTGCCGACGCAAATAAGCCTTTGCCAACATACTATTGTGCGTCGCCAAAACCGAATTTTGTTGTAGTTAATTTGGTGTAAGAAAATAAAAAATTATTATATAAAAATATTTTTTTTGGGTTTGAAAATGAACGAAAATCCATAGTAGACATTTAAATTGGGACGAATTGGAGTAGAAGAAATTAACAATTGTAAAAAGAAAATTATTAAAATACAATAACATAAAACGACGTCGTTTCGAGAAGACCCAGTCTTTTTTCAGTCCAAAATACTTAAATTGTTTCACATAATTTTGAATTTTGTTAAGCATGAAAATTGTTAGCCCTTTGTGTTATTGTTCAAACCCAATTTGAATTACCTCAATCACAATTATGAGTAAAAAGTTATGCCCGAAGTTACCAAAAAAAAAAAAAGTTATGCCCGAAATACTATTACTCTGATTGGGGGTAATTCAAATTGGGTTTGAACAATAACACAAAGGGCTACAATTTTCATGTTTATCAAAATTGCTAATTTTAATGTTTAAAGGTTCAAAATCACATTCGATTCAACTTTAATTGTTATTTAATGTTAAATATATACTATATATATTAGATATTCCAAATATGTAATGAAAAGTGTGTGTAGTGCAGTTGGTTGGAGCCTTGCGCGCAAATGCTTGTGCAGTCGGATGACTCGGGTTCGAAACCCAGGAGGCGCAAGAAAATTGTATTTTTTCGTCAAGTAACCTTTCGGCGACGCAACAACTGGTGTCGCCAATAGGCTACCTTTTGGCGACACAAAACACGTTGGCAAAGGTGTAATACGTTTCCCACATCAACCATACTTTTGGCGACATAGCAACGCCGACGACATGCCGACGCAAGGACTTGCGTCGCCAAAACCCTTTGCCGACATACTATTGTGCGTCGCTAGAACCGAATTTTGTTGTAGTATATATCAATATTTCGGCACTTATCACTTTGGGATAATTGCGATCACTTGGACTGCCTTCTGTAGTTTTATGCCCTAAAACCCAGTTGTTGGATTAATTTGTTTATTTTCTTATGGTTAAGTAAATTATTTGGCATTCTTAATTTCATTCATGTATATATATTTTACTGGGTAACATGCATGTATTTTTTATCCTTTGCCATATAAGATGTGAACATAAAGTTCAGTGGGGAATATTGTTGAAAAATCATGCTGATGGTTAATGAATCAAAGGCAAGGGGTGATGATTTTTCAATACCTTGTAGAGCTAAAAACTGTTCTAGGTTATAGGTTATGGGCGTGATTGGACATCACATTATGACGGCATACACTTATTATGTTGCTATACGTTTAACTCCAATATCACTGAAAAAACTCCTATATCACTGAGGTAGCTAGTGACCTTAAGTAAATAAGTGGATATATGCAACGTGATGGTCACATGCATTGAACAAGATCTAGCTTATAAGAACACCCTATGTATGTGATAACTATCAATTTAGAAGGGCACGTATGTAGTCCTACTACGATTCATTTGTTGACCTTAGACCTAAGGGGCTCATATAATAGTAATTGCATACATATAATTTTGATATTGTCAATCGATAATGGCAAAGTAAAGGCTATATACGGACATATTGGGTCCAATTGGAAAGTGAAAATTAAGAATTTAAATACATGAATTGAATTCTTCGACGCTTATGATTTATCCATATTTATCGATTCATGTGAAATATAGATGATGGAAGGACATAAGTGAAATTGTAGGAAATGACCTCATTGATAATTCTTTATTGTTAGTTTGCAATTACAACATTTCGTTGGACATGATTATAATTTGTGAATGTGAAAAATATCTGTATAGCAGATTGATTAGAATAAGAGGAAAGTGGTGGTTCCTTGTAAGTAATCCATGATAAGTCATAGTTTTTTCCACAAATAACTACTAATTGAGAACCCAGAACCCTAATGGATCCCACCACTGCTCCTCTCAAAAACTAATACAGTCTCTATATTAGACAAGGATATTCATAGGACGTTGGCCAATCAATTTTTTAAAAATATTTGAGAGATAGGAGTAGTAATTACATGGAGAGAGCAATGTGATTTAACTGTGGAGGATAAACGCATACGTGGTTGCTTGGTGAGGATTAATTGATAGTTTCATTAGTAATTGGCAGGTGAAACGTTCTTGTTGAATTCAAACAAAATCTGTGAGCAAGTGATCATGTGGTATGTATTATTTCATTACAATTTTTTTTTTCAAAACGGTAACAAATGATATTATAGATCCAAGCAACAGTACATCAAGAGGAAACTTCATTCCTAAACAAGGGTTAGGATCAAGAAAACAAACAGGAAGGGACTCAGTCCAAAGACTACACCAAACTCCAGCTAAATTCATCGCTCTAAACAGTCGGAGCACTGCAGAAAACAACCAAAAGCACCCACACATGGGTGATAGAAGCCCCACAAACGGGGAGAAATCTCACACAGAGGTCACCAAAGAAGAGAACAAAAAAGAGAAAAAACGGTAACGCAACCGGCAGGGGAGGACGCCTCCGGTGACCATGATCTGCAAGACACTATCTCCAAAAGCCGTCGGACTACAGGCGGAAGAGGTGGAGGAGGGGCGGCAGATGGTGGTTTGGGGAGGAGGAGGATGTGGATGAAAGGGAAATGAGAGAAAACCTCCGAGATCTAAGATTGGAAGATGGAAAAACCCCACGAGGGGGAGAAATCCCTCCCCTCCCGTCACCCATTGGGGCGTAAAACCCTAGGGAGGAGGGAAAGGAGGAGATGCGCGGCTTCTTTAGAGAGAGGGGTAATTTCATTACTGTCCAACTTCAGATTCCAGACATGCAAGCTTTTTTTTTTTTAAATAAAAAATGGAAGAGAAACAAAAGGAAATTAGAAGGCCAATAACTAAAGATTCGTCTAACTTGAATTCAGAATGCAGAAATACTAAATGATACCATAGTGTTTACACTCGTTTTTGACACTCGGTTCTAGACGAGCGCTGGAAGGCCATTTAATTAGAATTTGATTAAATTGGGCCATGAAATGAAGAATTGTTGGATCAAAATTAATGGGCCAAATCCATGTTAATTGGGCCCGGTTAATTTTAACTCAATCTGGTAATAATTTGAGATTATGGGCTATGGGCCACATTATTTATAAGTTCAAATCCAGGCCCAACTAGTTTATTATGGGAACAAGGCCTTGTATGTGATAATTTATTTGTATGGCCCATTATCATAATTTGTTTTGCATCTGGTGAAGACCCGTGAGAAGGAAAAGAACGAGAACATAGGGATGGTTGCCACATGGCCATTTGACCGAGTCAAATAGCCCATACTTGTCAATTGCCCACGGAAAAAGGGAATGGAGAAGGCCCACTAACTGCCTAATTACTGCCCATGATCAAGAATTAGCACATAGGTAAATATTGTTTACTCCCAATAACCACCCATGATCCCATTAAACATATTAATGGGTAGTAATTGCGAACACTTGGCAGCATTTGGAGCCAACTCGAGACACATGTCAGCTCGTGGTGAAGGCGGGAAATGCAGATCAGATCTGGACCAGTGCAGCATTTGCCTATAAATACAAGTTTACAAGATGAAAAAAGGGTTCACATATCAATCAAGCTCAGCGCTTAAACCAAAGTCTTCCCAGCGAAGCAATTATCTTACCTTTCTTACATTCACTCAGTTACTTCTTCAAGTAATTCGGGTTTCTATCTTCCTTATACCCAATTTCATTATTTTGATATAATAAAGTTATTTCTACGTTGTTACTTCTTTTCCTACACGGTTAGAAAATTGCTAAGTCCTCACTCATAGAGGCAAAACCACGAACTATCACTGCAATCTAGCCCTTAGGTTTGCAGCACGATCGCTCTTACAGATACGAAGTTAGAAAAGGGACGCCCAGTCCTTACGTTAGACGCGACAAGTCTTGGCACGCCCGTGCTCAGTACTTGAGCCATTTCGGAGCCGAACACATAAGGATTAAATACGAGGAAATCTGTGTTATGTTTGGTTTTCTATAACATCTTCTATTTCACCCAAAAAATTGACGCAAAACTAACAAATGCGAAAAAAATTTGAATAAGGACAAAAAAATAAGCCCTCCCCGTTCAGCTAAATAAGCCAAGTGGCTTATTTTTTTGTCCTTATTCAAATTTTTTTCGTATTTATTAGTTTTGCATCAATTTTTTGGGGATTATTGCATCTCCATAACGAGAGGAATCTAAAAGGTAAAAAATTATGATCGAAATCCAATTTTTTTTGAATAAAGACGAAAAAATTGGCTAATTGGCTTATTTTTGTCTTTATTCAAAAAAATTAAGTTTCGATCGAAATTTTTTACTTTTTAGATTCCTCTCGTCATGGAGATGCAATAATCCCCAAAAAAGTGACGCAAAACAAACAAATACGATTTTTTTTTGAATAAGAACAAAAAAATAAGCCACTTGGCTTATTTAGCCGAACGGGTAAGAACAACTTTATTAATCTTTAAAGTGCCTGAATTTTTTGGACAATAAAAGTCTGTTCATACATACTTTTCCTACAGATCACGCACAGATCCATCTGTGGGGCACACACAAACGATCCGAGACGTTCATAAAATGTAAAACATTTTTCTAGAGCTTTCGAAAAAAATCAGCTCAATCTGATACCTATAGGTGCTCGATTCAATCATCTATCTTTTCAGTATCCTGAAAATCCGAAAGAAAAGTTAGATGATTAAATCAAGCATCTATAAATATCGGATTGAGCTAATTTTTTGCGAAAACCCTTAAAAAAATATTTTACATTTAATGAACGGCTCGAATCATTTGTGTGAAACTCATAATGAGCCCCATAACATATCTATGCACAAAATCTGTGCATTTTTGCTGTGTAGCATTACTATTTTTGGAGGACTTCTTCCTACCCCAAGTCAGGTTGATCAACGCGTAGTGCCATGATTGGTACATGAATGACCCCACAAAAAGATGTACACCATATGAATATTGTTTATTTCCCGCAAAGAGTAATGCTACACACATAAACGAAAGTTAGAGGTGACAATTTCAATCCATATTTTTCTATCCCGGCCAATCCGTCTAGTTATAACCTAACTCAACCCGTCTATATTACATAATGGGTTGAACCCATATTAACCCATATTTATATGGGTTTAGATGGGTTAAAAATGAGTTTAATATGGGCTAAAAGTAAAAGACCCATTCCCATCCAAATGTAGTGCGTCGGACTATGAAATCTACACGTGTGGATCGGGCGATGTTGTGCCTGATTCTTAATTAAATCAGGCCATTTAATTAATTCTTTGATTTTCGATGGCAGAAGCTTCAATTTGAGAGAGAGAGAGAGAGAGAGAGAGAGAAGGGAGGGGGGAAATGGAAAATAGGACCAGATGACGTGTCGATGGGCTGAAAATAGGCCATTTAAAATTGAACCGAACCATCATACTTATAAAGTCGATCAAATTTTGCTATAAATGGTCCCATTTTTTTTTATCCTGAAACAACCGTGGAGTTCCACGTGCTTACTTTCAGCACCGAAAAAAACTCGAAAAATACTGAAGTTTAACTTGCCGATCAATAAAAAGTAAAAACTGAAAGTTAACTGAAGCTTTTTTAGTTAATTCAATCTCTAATTCCATTCGCGCAATCAATTTGCTAAAACGAAAAGAAGACTTCGGGTGGGTTTGGCTTGTTAAGTCAAAATGATTTTTCTTGTCTTTATTCAAAAAAATTTCGTGTTTTTTAATTTTGCTTTAAATTTTTGTAAATTATTGATTCGTCTTGTCGAGAAGGAAAAGAAGGAAGGGAGAAACGGGGATGGGGGAGAAGAGAAGGGGGGGAAACGGGTCGGGTCGGGCAGGTTTGAGTTTGACTTGACCCATATTCGATCCGACCCATTTCAACCCGTTTACTATTTGACCCATAATTGACCCGCGACCCGTTTTAACCCGCTCAGACCCGCCCATTTGCCACCTCTAACGAAAGTGTACAAATTTAAACACAAATGTACTATCAAGAATCATTTTATGTAAATGAGATGTACATAAAATGATTCCAAATAGTCCAGATCTCGCGAGGAAATCCGGAGTCTGCCCTTAAATGTAGAAAATTTATTGGGTGCTTACAGGGCACCGTCACGTGGTGTCTCAAGACCCTTCAATACCACACATTTTTGTGGAGCTCACCACCGAGCGTAGGAATTTACAGAAATGTGGTGTTAAAGAGTGTTCGGGTATCACGTGGCGGTGCCCGAGATCACTGAATATTCTCTTCTAAATGTAGCTGATTTAAAAATCCCACTTTTTGGGGAGTAGTAAAAATGTAAAGATAAAAGGCCGCTGGAATTCTAGGTCCAATGCTTAAAGTTCATTGAAAACATGCGATTGGGCCAATATGGCTTATTTAGTTCATTACCAGTCCGGTCCAACCGAATCTCAGTCACCGCTTAACTGAGTGACTGTTAAGCTCCTCTTTCTTCTTCTTTTCCCTTCCCCTAAATTCTTTTGTGTATCAATGACAATCAATGGTTGGAGTCCGGTCGGGCGCTATGGTGTAGCTAGGGTGGCTCGGCTCTTTCTCCGGAGAATAAGTTGTTGGATCCGTGGCGGTCCTTTCGGAGACATTGACGGTGACTGGAGTTTTACTTTCTTGTTATTTCGTTTTGTTGTTCATCTTCGGTGTCGGAGATTTCAGTTCCTTGCATGGAACTTTTGCCGCCCTCTATGGGTATTTCCGCTCCCTCAGTGAGTTGGTTGGAGGGGAGGACGGTGAAGCTGGTCAAATTACCGCTGTCGTCTTCAACTCTCCCTGCGTCCGCTCACTGTGTGGAACTTTTAATGTACTTGGTGAGTGCCTACCTAGCCCGCATGGATAACCCGATTGTTGAGGTCTGCGTACCCAATGGAGGACTCCGGGATTTGGGCATTTGTAGCCTGCGGGCAATTTTTTGTTTTATATGAGCACGAGATTGTCTGTTTTTCAAAAAAAAAAAAATCAATCAATCAATCTATTTATTTTTTTTTTAACAGCGAATTTTTTTTTTTTTAATCTCTGAACAAGGTACAAAGATTAATAGGATAAGGAGAACGACACGTATGCCGAGCCTGAGACCCAATCCTTTGATTGGCAAGATGCCAACCAAGGAACAACAACCCAATGAGACTTAACCCAAACACCTAAAAGGCCAAAAAACCCAGATAAAATGGGTCAAGCCCAAACAATTAATATACAAACACCTAAAAGGCCAAATACCCAGATAATTGGAACATCCCAATATAATTAAGCCCAAATCAAACCTTAGCAAAACCCTAATCAGGACAGGCGCCCCCATTCGAAACATCATCAACCTGGATCCGAAAAGCCGCCGCCGCTACGAGGACCATCGTAAGTCGCCAGTCCCAAAAATGCTCCGAGAGTCGCTAGCCACAAAACACCTCGCATCCCAAACTCTTGTTGCAATCGCTTTGCTTTCTCCGCATCATCACCAACAGCTCTCAGGACAGCCGCCCCCATCCGAAACATCATCAATCTATCTATCTATCTTTACTATATACTATGAAAATGTAGTTACCTAAAATAAAAGAAAGCTCACTCCTTACCTCTCTCGCCTACATGGAATTTTCTCAATTTTTTTGTTCATTATTGTACATTTTTTACGACATGCCAAATATATAGGAAAAAGGTTCTCACTGATGTTTTTTCTTCCCTTCTCAATTCATCGAACAGGCAAAACGCTAGTACATATCCTATACAAATGTGTTTTGCCTTCAAAAGCATCCAAACTCCCAATCCTAATTTTCTAGATTTTTTTTTCTTTTAATTTTTCAAAATTTGGAGAGAGAGAGAGAGAGAGAGAGAGAGAGAGAGAGAGAGAGAGAGAGATTTTACGGGATCTGAGGAAAAATTATTCAATGCCCTGGGGCATTTTCACATGGTGGTCCAACTCATTTCTCCACCACACATTTGTGTGGTTCCCATCACAAAGTATCGAGCCCACACAAATTATTTATTTGTCTCATGCATCGAACGGATAGTACACTCAAAATGTAAGAGTATGCATTAACGACAAAACACACAAAATGTTACACGAGTGGAAATGCCTCCCCTCGAGTCCCATGGTCACAAGACTCACAACCCATTTAAATTAGGGTACCATCTCCACTACAGACCTTATTACCACCAAAAAGATCAGCAAATACCAAAAATTCATCGCCACCGTAGCACCCAAAATCACGATCTTCGTCCACCTTTTCGCACGATTGATTGATTGGTGCAATTGAATCCCTAATTTGAGATCCAAACCTTCTACCCGAATCAGTGAGAGTGTGTGTGCATGTTTTACAAGCGAGGAGATTACGATGACCCAAGTGGACTTTTAGCTCAATCGGATATGAGTAATGGTGTTTCCGAAACAACCAACTTTGTCCCAGTATTCAGGCTGAAATTCTGAAACAGAGTTGAATATTTGGTAAACTCTCTTACCAATATTTGATAGAGTTGATTTTTTACGAATACCACAAAAAAAAATATTTTTTGAACAAAATAAGCTATGCGAATTATCTTTACGGATACCATATCGTATCTGCTATAAGTATGGGATCAGTGATGGCGCCTAGTTTACTAGAATTGTGTGAGGCTCCGATGAATCGGGTTCACCCCTTCCTTGACCGTGGTCTGATTGAGAGTGGCTCCTGGCTTCCATCTAGTCTGCACGAGGAGGCACGACTAAAAGACCACACCGGAAGATCTCCGGAATGGCCCTCCGGTGCAAGGATGAGTACTACAGTCAACAGTTGCTTAGAGATGAAAGCCGAGAACTAGGATTTGAGTATAGAAGACAATGTACCTCTCTAGGGTGGGCATAGAGGAGTATTCATAGGGCTTCCTTTAGCCTGGCCTCCAAGACTGTACATGTGCTTGTCACGCGTCTGTTGACGTCACTCTTGCATCACGTTAGGGTTTCATAACTGTTTATGGGCAAGCTGGCACCTTCACGTGCCCCCATCTTTATCCAAGCATATAACCGCTCGGATGACGTCATGGTCATCATCGTGGCCGCAGTTGTCGTTCCCACGTGGGTGAGCTGGCAGCATGCATGGTCCTCACGTCCGTTCAAGACCGAATGTAGAGTCCAACCGTCAAAGGGTCGGCATGCTTGGCCGACGGCTCCTTCTGACTTCTGAGGAGGTTCCGCCGAACGTCGGTGCAGACCGAGCCGAACCATCGACCAGGTTTGGACTAGCACGGATCGTTCGTGGGAGGTTCGATATACGCTCGGCATGGACACGAGCCGCCATTTCGGCCTGCTACAAATTGTTTTTTTTTTTTGTTTGTTAAAAAAGAAAAAAGCTTTAGTAGAATATTTTTATTATTGGTAAAAAGGCAAGCTAACTAGCTAGAACTTGTCTCCAATAGTCCTATTGTCCCAATCAGAAAGCAATTGGTAGTAACAAAAGGTCCGAACAAGTTCCTGCCCTCAAAAGTTTCCCACAAACATGCAAAGTATCAGTTGTCTTCCCATAATGCTGTTCATTACATAATTACAACAAAATATGAAAATGACACTTTAGAGTGGTCAGTGGAGGTTGCACAATTGCGCCTGAAAAGAAACCAAGGAGAGAGAGAGAGAGAGAGAGAGACTGTTTTAAACGTGTAGAGTGGTTAGTAAAGGGAAATCCAACTAATTTACAGGCTAGCAATAGGTCATCCAAATTAAGACCAAGGGGTTGGCCTAGTGGTTGTGGCACTCCCTTATTAGGTAAAATACTTGGATTCGAGTCTTATCGCTGCGAATTGCAGCACCCCTTCCCCTATCCCCTTCTATCGATTGACCAAAAAATAAAAGGAAAAAAAATAGCTCATCCAAATTCAATTATGTATGTACCTAAAAATTTCCAATAAGAATTAATAGCAACGATTATATCTAAAACACTAAATAACTAACATCCCAAAAAAATTATAGTGTAACTTAAAACTAACTGCGTAGGATTAATTAAAGTTTCGCACAGTACACACTTAACATTAGCATCATTTTTTGCCGATAAAATTTTAAAAAAAAAAAAAAGCATAATTTTGGTTGTTGCGGGCCTTGCACACGTAAATATGGCGGGGCTGGTCAGATCAAAGACGGGTTATAAGAAATTTTACTTCTAGTAAAGGGAAGTGATTTTCACATTCTTTTTTTTGTCATTTGCACTCCATTTTTTGTCGTTATCCACATTAATTTACTATGTTGCCTTTTTTCAATACACTTTTTTCACACATTCAAGTGAATAAAGACAAAAAAATGAGTGGATTATAAAAAAGGAAGTGTAAAAATCATTTCCCCCGATTAAACCGATTCGTTGAAAATGATTGTTCCATTCATTCAACCAACCCGGTCTTATTGTCAACCCATGAGTTTTGAAACAGATCTTTGTTGGTCGGGTCGTGTCGTGTGGTCAATTTTGTTCCTAACTAGTTGCCTTGTAGGAACCACACGAAAAACACACACACACACACACACAAAACAAGTTCTGTTCTCCGGCTTTAATTGAGCCCCGCTAGTGAACGGTGGAATTGATCCTTCAAAACTAATTGAGGTGCATTTAAGCTGACCCGAATACACCAATTATGAGAGAGATCGAACAGTTTCGCATTCTTGTTTTTTTCTTTCTTTGGTCCTTTTCTCGATCTTCTTAGATTGACATGATATTGGTTGGTCACCACAATGTCAATAACCAAGAAAGATGGAACATGTGAACCACCATTTTAGTTGTATCCTTCATTTGCCCATTGGGTAGTTGATCACTCTGTTTGGCTCTCTCTCTCTCTCTCTGTTGAGAGCTAGAATTAGATTGGGCCGTCTAGCTATAACAATAGACGTGGTCGGCTTGCAATTTTAAATGGAGTTTTATGTTTCATTTCTTATTTTCATTCGTTTTTAAGATTTAAGTTTTGGCAAAAAAATAGCTATAGAAGGCCATCAAATGAAAAAAATCAGATCATCATTAAAAGGTCCTTGTAAAACCGCGTTCGATCCAAAAATTAGAACGTCAGGACCACAACGGATATAATATATAGCAATCTTCTTTCGATGAATGTGGCATGTATAGCACGTGGGATCCGCGTGTGTGTATCGAATGGTTTCTGACTGAATTCAGTTATATATTTGAAATAAATAAAAATCAAAGTAAGAGAATAAATAGTGGTTGTGGCGTCCATTCATTGTAGCCCCGATACAACCAGAGGTTCCAACAATTAAGGGTAAAAAAAGGGCACATGAAGTGTTCAAGTTGATCCAACATAGCTACCCCATAGAATAATGTCACGTCCACTAGGAAACAACTTTCTGTTTGCTCAATCATTTAAATAACCAACTAGTAGTAATCAATACCCCACCGATTTCAATAGTAGTCCATGGACCATCTGCTACACAAGATCCAATACAAGCACACGTACGCGCACACGCACATTTAAACAATTACACATATAGAGTATCCACTTTTATTGGGGCCGGGGGATCCGGCGATACTGTAGTGCGTTTTGCAGTGCTTTTTTTAGAGCGGCTAAAACAAACGTCGTTTTGGCTGCGAATGGGAAAGAACTTGGGACTTCAATACTACATCGTTTTGGAGAAGGAAATTGTATATTTAACCATGTAGCACAAAAAATGTAACACCCAAAATGTCTCCTACAAAAAAGATCGAAGTCATGTGAGTTCCTAACTCAAACATTGAGCAAAATTTTTACCCCCGGCCTCGATGAAAAATAATCTCCCAACATAAAAGGGCTCTGGAGAAGACAAAGCAAGAACAACATGCCACGTTCTCCGTAACTGCCTTATCCGGTGCGTCATTTCTGATGTCACCCAAGGTGGTTACCAGAGCGTACACAACACGTGTCTTACTCGGGGACCAAGTCGAGCGAGGCCTATAAAAGGAAAGAGATATCCACCTAAAGAGGTACGCCGTCCTTCCCTACGCTAACCCATCCTCCTTCTTTCACCTGGTGACTGACTTGATCGTCGGAGGATTACTGGGCTTCCCAAGCCTTAGTAACTTGTTGCATGTGCAGCGGAGGGGAGTGGAGCTACCACGGAGGGAACCAGAGTTCACACACGATATAGATCCCGGTATACCAAACCTCAAAGATACAACTTCAGAGTACGTCCAATATTGTTGTAGAAGCCCTAATCCAGCCAGGAATTTCACTCCGTGGGGACACCATTTGTAGAAGCCCTAATCCAGCCAGGAATTTCATTTGGTGGGGGCACCATTAAACACGGTCTTAGAAATTTCTTATTTTGTTTTTGATAACCAGATGTTCAGACCAACTTTTGCGCGCATTGACTAATTCCAGGGCCATTAAATTAAGGGCCAAACAAACTCTCCAGTTGCCTCGAGATTCACAATTTCCTATCTTTTACATACAATAGACAACAATAATATAAAAAATGAAGTTAAAATGTAAAATTTTCTACCATGCATATATAGATAATGGATCTTTATGTAAAACAAATAAATTAAAAGAACCTTTTTGGAAACTTGACAAAGATACTAAGGGATGTAAGTGATATAAAAGAAAATTGTGTATAATGTTTTGGATATAAATGTTACAACCATTATATATAAAGGGTAAAAGTGAAATTATTGAACCCCAAGGGGTTGGCATTGTAGTCAAGACTTGTGGTTTGTTCCTTCCTAAGGTCTCAGGTTCGAAACCTCTTATGCGCTATCAACTCATTTGAGACTAGTCCATACAGAGTTTTTGTAACGACCCTGATTTTTGGTAAATAAAAATTTCGTTAAATATTTGAATTTTATTTTAATTACTTGGATTTCTTTTAAAATTTCCTTTTAATTTTTAATAATCCGTCATAATTAGATTTGAGACTTTTAAAATTATATCTTTTAACACCGGACAATCTAGTCATTTTCTAAAGACAAGTATGCTTATAAAAAAACACTTGTATATTTTCCTAGTATTTGAAATAAGGTCTTAAAATTATATTTCTTGGCTAGAAATCCTACGTGGCATGTAGAATTAGTTTCCAACCGATTAGTTGAGGGAACCAAACTACCGATTCACCTAGTTACATTTCCCTAACCTTAGGTGGACCTTTTTGACCATCTTTGAGCCTTGTGAACCCTCCTAAAGCCTAATTAAACCAATAGACCATTAGAAATAATCTATTGACCTTATGTTTTGTCATTTCAAAGCCTTATGTGGCATTTTTCTTCCTTAACCTTTGGTTCATAATTGTTAGGGGAAAAATTAACCTTTGGGTAATAAAAACTAGTCTTTCTAATAAAAGACTTAAATTGACAAGGCTAGTAAATTAGGTACTTGAAAAATAGAAGGCAATCATATTGTTTCAAAAAGAAGTAAACTAGTCTTGCCACATGCAAGTCTAAAAACAATAGCCTTAACCCTAAATTGGCCAACCTAATTACATTTCTAATTTTTCTTTAAGCTTATATTAGTATGCCCCTTGGATAAAAGTTTCCTAGGAAAAGTTTAACCTTTGGTCAATGCTTAACACTTGAAAGCCTTAGCCATGTCATTACTCTTTTCGGTCTAATAAAACTAGTTAGTACTTAAGCATGCCTAAATAAACCTAGGTTTGCTTTCTAGGAGAAAAATTGTCCATGGGACAAAGCTCTTACCATTTAGAACCTCACCATAATCATTTCTTCTTTACTTAGACTTATAAGCCTACTTGTACTTAGGTTTTTACACATAGACACACATGTTACAAAAAAAAAAGAAGAAGAAAGGAGAGGGAGAGAGAGGGAGTGAATGCATGCTTGTACTTGTACTCTTGTACAAGCTACCTTTAGCCTTAAGCCTAATAACCAATTGCCAACCCATTTTTAGGTTACTTTAAACATAAAACTAGCTAATCATTTTGTTTCTTCTTGCAAGTAAGCTAACCAATGACAAGGTTAGGCTAGAAAACCTTCATAATAACCTAGGTTTTAGCCTTAAGCCTAAAGGGTTGGACATGACAAGTCATGGCATGCTTTCAAAGCCATACCTTTCAAAAATTGTCCCTTGGACAATAATTGTTAGGGAAAAATTTATCCCTTGGATAATAAGCCAAGTTTTTGCTATAAATAGCACCCCACCTTTGCCATTCAACTCACACCTTCACCCATTCAACTTCTCTCTCTAGAAAATCTAGTATTCTTACTTTGTTCTTGAAGTTCTTCCTTTGTTCTTGAGTTCTTCAAGAAACTCATCCTAAGCCGCCACTAGACCGCCACTCAACCACCCTTCAATCCATAAAAAGTTAGGAAGTTAGTCAAGAATTAGTTTCGAGAGAAACCTTTCTCTTTTGAAGCTACCGGAAGCCACCGTAGGAAGTTACTCCGTCCGACGTACTTACTTTTTCCGTAGCCGTACCCACCGCCAAGAAGGAAGGTAGAATACCTCTACTCTATCCCTCGTATAAAAAAAAAAGATAGATAGTATTTATTTTTATGATCCAATGCATGGTAGTTAGTAAAATTTTTTAGAAGAATAAACATGATTATAGGATTATTAGATTTACTTGTCTTAATATGTGATTTCCACTCCAAAGGTGTCCGTCCATGTGACACTATGCCTTAGATTGTGTGTTAATTGCTTGAGCGTGATTATGTAAAATCAAGGATAAAATGAGCATGCTAAATAAAATAGAGTTGGATGATCTTGCTAGTTTAGTTTCAAGATTTCAAATTTAATGATTTATGTTATTTATGTGAAAAAGTCCTACCGCGGAGTCTAAGCATGAATACGAGACACGAAAATCGAGAAAATTAGAGACATGACACCTAGGGTGTGATTAAAGGCAATGACTTAGTAAAATATTTTTGAAATTACATAATGACCGATTGTGGTAGTCATTATGTGAGTTGTGTGTGTGTCCCATGGGAACCCGGAGCGACGGAACCATGGTGAGGATACTCGGGAACCCGGAGCGGCGGAACCGAGGAATGGCTTGGTTATCCGCGGAGAGGAGCCAATGCAAAGTTTGTGTGCCAATGGGAACCCGGAGCGGCGGAACCGAGGTTGGGTGTGTTAAATGTGATTTTCGAAATGTTGATTTGGAAATGAAAAGTGAAATGGTGACACGGTCTACGAAATGTTGCGTAGGAGAAACTCTGATGACACGGACACCAACGATAGTTAATAATGAATGTGGATGTGTCATCGTTAACTATTTTATTAGATAAGCATGCACTGTGCAGATAACGTTATCTGTATGATTCGTTGTTTGTAAGTTATGGGTTAGCGAGTATAGGAATATTCTGCTGAGCTTTTGTAGCTCATGGTGTTACCTTTGGTGACCCTGACATATTATATCGGTGGCGACGCTAGTATAATGTGTCAGACTTTGTAGATGATCAAGGTGAGCTGTACACCTTGGAGGCCTTTGGAGCAGAGGAGCTGGCTAGAATGGAGGATCAGGCGGAGCAGTAGTTAGGAACCTTAGTTACCCTCCTGTTGTTGAATAATAGTACTCTTGTGAGAATTATGATGTAATAATGAGCCAGACTCTATCTAGATTTTCAATAAAATTGTCCTTTTAACATACCCGGAAATTGGGGGCGTTACAGTTTTGCTCTGATTTTAATTGGGATCTCTGCAAGTGGATGGTGGATTTCATCTTCCATAATTAATCAAGGTGAGTGAAAGCTGGCTCGAACACTTGAGTTATAAAAAAAGAAAAATTGTTGGAAATTGCAGTGGGGGCACGGGCCCCCATTGGTCCTATGTTGCCTTCACTGCTGTCCTCAAGCTTTTGGGCTTGAATATGGGTTGCACTACGGGATTTTTTAAATCTCCTTCTCCAAAACGATGTAGTTCCTTCCATAATTTTTAAACTATTTTTCAACAATTAATTAAATTTTTTTTCTAAAATTTGATCGTTTAAATATTTGCACGCTACTTGTAAAGTATTTAGTCCTACTTTTGTTAGGGAAAAAAAAATTCTATTTCTGGCAAAAAAAAAATTAATTGTATCTGTAAATCATTTAAACAAGTACTGATTTGAATTTTAGGAGATGAACCAAAAGGATGTCTAATTTTTAACTAGAACGAAAGCTCTTTCCAAAAACAAAATGCACATAAAGAAGACACACTCCATCTAGTGGGTAGGGAACAATCTCCCCTACTTTTTCCATTGCCAACCATTCTTTTGCCTTTTTTTTGGTTCAAAGTAATAGCCAACCATGAACCATTTGAATCAGTCACTTCCTACTCACTTGTTACTTTGCTCATGGTTTTAGTGACACCCCACTTTTCAATATCCCCCCTTTTTTTGGCCTTGGGTTTATTCTATTTGGGTTAATTACACTAACGCCCTGTAAGGTTTGAGGCCCATAGGGTGTTAATAGGCTTTGCCCCTAGGTGTTCGGGTCTGGCCCGTTGTTCGGGCTACACCCCTCAGGTGTTTGGGCCTCGGCCCATTATTTAACTTTTGGTTGGATCCCCCTCCCCTCTCTCTCACTTGATGTACCATATCAAGTTTTCTTAATAAATTTTTTGTCGTTTAAAAAAAAAAGGTTTGTCTTAATGACGAATATCCCCCTCACGTAGGAGAAATAACAATGAACCCCCTACGGTATCTATGTGTGTTTCACTAATACTCCAATCAACAATTGTCTATCCAAACACGTGATGAAATGAGCAAAAAGTGACTTATATTTGAAAATTAAGCATTTTTTATAATAAAAAAGTAATAAAAATATCAACTCTCGCATGATTTAAATTAAATGACTTTCTTTTGCCCATGGGAGGAGTTGTTTTAATAAAAAAAGAGTAAATGTTATGATTAATTACTTCTTTTACGATTCAAACAAACAGTTGTTTTGTCTGGAAGGATAAATTTATTACATATGGATCAAATATTGTGATTTGAGAGCTTTTCATTATCTATTTTATTATTAAAAAAGGTTGATTTTGTTAATATAAGCCACTTTTGGATAATTAAATCACATGTTTGGTCAAACAAATTTTTTTTTTTGATAGGCAAAATAATTTTATCAAAAATTCGACAAAGGGTATATCGAATAGGGGAAAGGGGAAGGGAAATCCAATCAAGGGTCAAACAGTTGTTCGTTGGGTGTCGGTGAAATGAATATTAAAACGATAAGGCGTTCATTGTTATTTCTCATACAAGAGGGGAGTATCGGTCATTAGGACAAACCTATGGAGGTGTCAATGAAATTTACCCATTCTTTTTCTATTCACTAATCACTAGAGATTAATTTGGCTAAAGACCAAAAGTAGGTGCATTTCTCTGGGGCCTATTATTTTTGTGGTTTTCTATAGGGTGGGTGTCATAGGAATTGGAGTGGTCAAACCCCAATCTCTCTCTCTATCCACCTTTGAAGACTCTCTCTCTCTCTCTATCCACCTTTAAAGAAGAAATCTTTTTGGATCGTGATTCCAATCCTTTTCAATTACCCTCCAAAAACGAATTTAATACGAAAGAGAAAGGGGTTGATTACGCAGGGCAAAAGGGCAACTGTTTCAGCAATTAAGGGGCCTTGTCTCTTCGCATCAAAACTAGTTTATTGCCAATGGTTTGCATTAAGCCTATGCTCCTTGCCTTTTGTATATCTTTTTGTAACTCGTGGCCTCATTCCCAGAATTTTGGCTTGTTTGGAGCCACTAGGCCATAGATGAAGAGATAAAAAGAAATACATTTCTTTTTCTAAAATTATTAAAAAGAATTCAAGATTCATTATTTTTGTCTTTACTGATTTTTTTGTATTTTTTATCATAATTTTTAATATTTTAGATGTCTCTCATCCAAGCCACTCAATGATCCACAAAATTTGGTGGTAACTTAACCAAAGTTCATAAAAGAAAAAATAGGCAGAATAATCTAACTATAAATATAGGCCAAACCTAGAGTACTATTGGCTTAGTTTTTCCATTGGTCCCCAAAGTATTAGAGAATTGTTAGTTTGGTGGTCCAACATAAGAAGTGTCTATTTTGTTTAGGGGTGTTCAAGAAAATCATCCTAACCACAAAATTGATCTGATCCGGATCGAACCGTCCTATTTGGTTTTGTTTGGTTTCTGTTCATGGTCAGGTTATGGTTTCGAATATTTAAGAACCGTAAATTTTGGTTATGTTACAAGTTATCAATCTAATTAAGGACCATGGTAATAACCGAACAGACTGCTCAGTATTAGTATATATAAGCGGTTCTAGGGACACCTAAAAAAAATCTTAAAAAACACCTCATAGTTCCCGATCAAATTTTGATAATCCGAGTTGTTCAATTTGTTTAAAAAGTGTTTTTAAGGGTACTCGCATGAAATCAGCTCAAAAAAATATCGAGAAGGGGCTTGATCCGTGCAGTTTTTCATAAAACAAATTTTGTCACCATTTATGAAAAACTGCTCAGATCAAGCCATTCCCGGTCAATTTTGTTTGCCGATTTCTCACTAGTACCCTTCAAAACACGTTTTAAACACATTGAACGGTTCAGATCATCAAAATTTGATCGAGAACTATGAGATTGAGATTCAGAGTATTTTTTTAGGTGTCCCCGGAACTGCCCCGTATATACATATATGTAAATATACATAATCATCTAATTTGATTTGGTAAGTTCATTTTTTTCTTGGTAAGTTAATATACTTAGAATAGAAATCTCAATTGTTAATAAAGTCTTCTATATACTATTGTAGTTGGTGCTCTAAATTCTCAACTATTTTATGAGTTCATGTGTTGTAAATAAGTGTTTGGATGTTAATTGGAGGGAATAGATATCGAACCAGAACTGAACCGGTCTTGGAATTTGCTTCTGGTTAGGTTTTCTACATATATTGGTTAGGTTTTGGTCCTGAATACTTTGGAACCGTTTAGAATTGTCCGGTTACTGATTTCTAGAGAATCGGATTAATCCAGACCGTTTGCACCCCTAATTCTCTTCCCAATTCAAATGAAAACAATCATTAACTTATAAGTAATTAGGTCGGCTACATGAATATGTTTTCTTCCTTGAGCTCTGTCGAGTACGTCCCGTTCTCTGATATTCAACAAACCATCCTTTCCAACTATCGCCTCTTAAATCAATTTCGTTGAACCCCCTTAATATTAGCTTTTATTGTAATCATACCGCCCTTCGTTCCCAATGACCGCATGTAAAAACACTCTCCTCTCTTTCTCCCTCTACTCTCTTCACCAAACCCTAGCCGCCGCCACCGCCCCCACCCCTTCATTCCTCCTAGGGTTTTAAATTGGCGGGAGGGGAGGGGTTTCTCCTCCTCACGGGTGATCTCCATCTCCCGATCCTACATTTGGGAAATTATCTCTTTTCCTCCATCACCCCCCATCCTCCTCCTCCTCCTCCTCCCCCTGGCCTACCCTTTCATCCCATCAGAACCAACCGCCTCTTTCCGCCTGCTCCTTCTCCAACGATTCCACTGCATTGTCAAGTGGTTTGTCAATGGTTTTCCTCGTTGTGGTCGCTGGAGGTTGTTTGTTGTGCTGCTCATGGTCAACAGAGCCTTGGCCTGGGGATGGTATGTGATGGTGCGACTCGTTCTTAACTCAGTGTGACTCAGTGGGCCACTTGGGTGACTTGTTACCAGTTATTGATTGGTTTTTTTTTTTTCTTTTTCAGATCATACCTTTCTACCACAGTTGGAGAATTGTTCTTCTTATTTTGTTGGGCCTTCATTGGGAGGTCATTGTTCTTTGGTTTGTCCTACCCTTGTGTGGGATTTTCTTCCCCTTTGCGGGACTTTCTCACCTGTTTGGGGGCTGTGTGGAGTGTTTTGATGTGATGGCAGTGAGTTTACTAAGGGGTGGCAATTCTGTGACGCATGGTGTAGCCCAGAATGTAGTGGGGTGCGTACTTGGCTTGTATTCTCCTGATCTATTGTTTTCTTTTCCTATGAATGGAACTATCCCAAACTTTGGCAAAAAAAAGAAAAAATTACCACATCTATTGATATACAATAAAATGTTCAAATCACCTTAATCTATTATTAAAATGTACATGTATTTGAATGGTCCTCCTTATGGGTGATCATGGTCCAGATTGGTTCGGTTTTATAGTAAACCAAGAACCAAATCAATATCTATAGATTATAAAATTGGAGAACCAAACTAATCCACAAAAGGCATAGAACCAAACTAATCCACAAAAGGCATAGAACCAAACTAATCCAAACCATTAAAATTCGGATTTGTTTCGGTTTTAAACCATGGTTTGCATTGAATTAAGTTATTATCTTCAAAAAGTGTTAGGGTAATTAGTCTTGGTAGTGAAGGAATTATAGGAATTGGAATTGGTTTTCATGTATAGAAACTTAGGAATTGGGCCATAAAAATTGACTGATCTGGTGATCTCATATGCTTTTTGTGTATAATAAATTAATAATCATAGAAAATTAGAAAAGGGTTGTGAATCGTGATATATAGAAGTTTAGTCTAAATTATCTTGGCAGGGAAGAAAAAAACTAAATATTGCGGTGGATTTAATAGGATCAATAAATTAGGAAAATAGTTGACTAAGGCTCCCATATTTATTTGGTGAATCATAATTAAACTATATATATATACATACAAAACTTCCTATAAGGGCGCTCTTAACTTATTAAGTTAAGGACGTCCCTTTTCCGACCAATTTGTGATGATCTGAGCCGCTCAATATGTTCAGAATGTGATTTTAAGGGTACCCGCTAGAAATCAGCAAAAAAAAAAAGACCAGAAAGGGTTTGATCCGAACAATTTTTGTTTGTATTTTATCGAACGGTTCAAATAAAAACTGCTCAAATCAAGCCCTTTCCGGTCAATTTTTTTGCTGATTTTTCGGGAGTACCTTTAAAATCACGTTCTAGCACATTGAGCGGCTCAGATCATCGAAATTTGATAGGAAAATGGGAGAAAATGGGACGTTCGCATTTTATTTAAAATGAGGACGCCCTCATAGGAAGAGGACTATATATATATATATTATACGGTTCGGATCGGATCAGATCGGTTTAGAACCATAACCGTGAACGTGAATCCACAAATCAAACCATATAACGCGAATTCTAATTTTTTTAAATCATACTACCAAAAAACTGAACAAAATCTTTCGATTTGAATTGGTTTGAACTGGATTCACAATTTGACAAATTTTTTGCTCACCCCTAATCCTCCTACCTAACTCCGCCAAACAATACGATACTTTTGAAGCTTTGCGACAGTGTTTATGCTAGGGACCATAAGGGCACTTCGCTAATACTTTGATTCAAACGATAAAATAACACCTTGAAAAGGAAAATATGTGAAGCACCATTTTTTGTTTAGCTAATGTAAAGGTGTCACATAATCTAAGAGCAAGTTTACCAGTGAATATGTATACTAGCTTGTGAACAGTTTACAATTCTACTTTAGTTATCAACTTTTTCTTTCACAACTATATTAATACTATTTATTTTACCTAACACCAATTAAAAAATATATTTTTTCACTCATTTTCTATTATCTTTATTGTTTAAAGAGAGGAGAAAGGAGGGAGGAGAGAGAGAAAGAAACAATAAAAAAAGAAAGGAGTATGAATAGTGCATAGGTAAAAATAGAGTACAACTGTTCATAAATGAATTTTAGCTACCCTTTTACCTATGTTGGTGCAGCTGTGCTTTTTGAGTTTTTCCTCTCCAAATTAGCTAAAAAGACATTTCACCTATGTAGGTGTACTTTCTCTAATGTGTACCATCTACTATACCTAAGTCACATCGAATATCTTTTTCTCCCTTCCTCCACTTTCTCCACTCCTCTTCCTCTCTTGGTATTAAGTGCCTCCAAAAGAGGAGAGCATAGAAAGGCTTTTTGGAAAAACCCAGAGTAAAAGTAATAACCAACAAACAATTGTGGTTTCCTACTTGGGATAGTATTTGGAAAAAAATTCTAAGTCCACGTTTTTTTTTTTTAATGGTAATTATGGTTAGGGCTGTAAACGAGCCGACCCGTGCCTTGTCGAGATTGAGTTCGGCTTGTTTATTAAACGAGGCAAAAATAATGAGCCGAACTTAGTCATTTACTAAATGAGTCTTTTTAATTGAGCCGAACCTCCCTTAACGAGCCGAATTTTTGTCGAACAAGCCGAGTTCCAAGCGGCTCGTTTATTGAATGAGCCGAGAATAACAAGCCGAGCCGAACTCGCAAGCTGCTCGGTTCATTTACAGCCTTAATTATGGTCTTTCCAGCTGTGAAACCGTGGTAATTCGCTTTAGAAAATTAACGATTACTGGATGCAGAGATGCCGAAGCCTCGAGTTGGTCATCACTGCCAAGAGTCCTTCAATTTAATCGTTGTGTCTCTGGTGGGTTTAAACTTTGAGTTAATTTGTATAGGATTTGGGTTATGCATGTGATGTGACAAAGTTGGCTGCCTGGTTGCGTGGAGACCGCGCGCGTGCAGTTTTGAACGGTGGGTGGGGATGGCCTGAGTGGGTATCGATATGGAGGTGAGGAAGTTTGGCACGAAGAGGGAGAAAAGAATTTTATTTAACAAATTTGTGTGCCAAGTTCCAAAAATAGTCATGTGTAAGGTGGAGAATTATGACAAGAGTTAGCTATGATCACCAATGAAACACATATGTTAAACGAATTTGGAAATCCTGCAACTACAGGAGGAGCTGCTAGGCGGCTAATTCAGTTGTCTATTTTGACGCCGACAGTTTGAATATAATCCGAACTACTATTAATTCGAGTCGTCCATTGCCGATCAAAACGACACTTTGCTAGTACATTGAAACCAAGCGTAAAACAAGGCCTAGTACTTAATACTTTGAAAACCAACCGAAAAATAACGTGGTTAGGCTATTATATTTCCAATTTGTGAATCTAATTAAAACAGGGTATTTCAATATAAAATTGCACAAAAGGTGATAGTAATACCACAACACTAATAATTGCTACAATAGAAGAAGGCAATTATGAGTAAAATTTAATAAAGATCTAGTGTCCCCTAAATCTGATATAAAACTACGGGTAAACCATTTGGCATAAATCGAATGTACACTAGGTTTAGGGTATGTGTAACCTATTTCGGGATCCCACACCAATGAAGAGAGTCAATCAATTTGTTTAAGATAATTTCTCAAGGATTCTTAAAAAAAAATTAATTCAGTCGGATATCGGTAAAAAAATTATCAAAATTTCGTTTACATTACCATAGTCGGTCTCCGTTTATATGCTTTTCTTATTTGTAAATTTGTCCCGAATATTGGTCCCGACCAAACCCATACTGATGGGGTACCGACGGGCACGCGAGGCTCACTCCGGATCCACACGTATGATCCGAGCCATTCAATAATTTTAAAAAAATGACTGCGCCGGTGAAAAAGCAGTTCAATCCGATATTGTAGGTGGTCGATTAAATCTACCATTCTGATTTCAAGCTCAAATTATCTGTACGGAACCCAAAATGGACCTTGCCCGCCCGTTGGTACCCCATCAGTTTGGGAACACGTCGATCCCCTTAGCATTATTGATAAATGAGTTTGGTCAAATATCGATGAAGGCACACGGGCACAAACTCATACAATCTGCGCGAATGACACATATTTTCACGGAAACACCTGCAAAACCTAACAAATCACGAGATCTCCTCATTTGAGGGTGACTTTGAACGACGGGAGAAAGGACGGTGACACACTCATTTGTTTGCCGAGTTTGATCATTGTTTTTGTTTAGGAAATGGATACTCACCGAGGATTGGATTTCTGGGCAATTCAAAAGACGAAAACGAAAGGAAAGAACACACGAAATAAACAAACAACGTATCCCCCAGTTAGTCAGTCAGTCAGTCAATCAATCAATCCACCAATACAAACAAACGAATCTTCTCTTGTTTTTACTATAACTTGTCAAACAAAATTGCTTTCGATTTTTACAGAGTTCTCTTTCCCCATCTCCTCTCCCCCTCCTTTCCCATAAAAAAAAAAAAAAACAAGTATTGAACCACTTGTACAATCAGAAAGGCATGATATGGGTAGTCTTGGTATCATAACTCGACAAACACGACTTCGAATTCACCCTGAACACCTTCAACAAGTCCCCGGCCATCTGCTTCACCATCGGCGAGCAATTGCTCTGCATTATCAGCAGGATCTTGGTCACCCCGTTGCTCCTACCCACCGCCTCTGCCGCCGCCTCCTCCCTGAATAAATAACACAGGCTCCACAGCACCGCCACCGCGCTCTCCGTCGCGACCGCCGACACCTTCAGCATCCTCCTCACCACCGCCGCCACGCACGCCTCGTCCCTGCACATCTCCGCCCTCCCTTCCTTGCACGACGACACCGTCTCCAACAACCTCAACACTCTCTCGTTCACCCCTGCGCTCGAATTCGGATTGCATAGCAGCTTCGCCAACGCTTTTACGCATCCCAGCCGTACTAACCGCACTCGAATCCGTTTCAATTTCCCCACACAAATCAGGGCAGACAGGGCAGCTTCAATCGCAACCGAATCCGATTCTGTACTCATTAACCGGAACAATTCCCATACGACGTCATCGCATTCGCTCTGCTCGGCGAAAAATGACTTGGACTGATCGGCGTCAGTCGCGATGGATTCCAAGACCCTAGCGACGGCGACTCGCGAAGCTAGACTCCCTTGCTTTAGCACCGAAATCATCAAAGATATTACAGGGTCACGTTTTTCCACGATCGATTTGGTTACGCTGTCGCGATCTCTGTACTCGCGTAGGACCAATTCCAGAAGAACAAACAATTCCTCGATATAATTCTTACTATTTCCAATAATCATAATACTGCTGTTACTGTTAGTTAAGATCTCCACGAGGACAGGTAAGAATCTGTCGGTAGTGGCTAGCAACTTCCGATTCTGATCGGAATCTTTCGCGAACGAGACGAGTTTGGTTATGGCATCGAAGAGATTAGGATTAGGGTTAGGGTTTTGGATTTCAGTGACAAGGTTTCGAGCTTGGTCACGGGTGATGGGAGGGTTGTTGCGGGTCGGATCGGATGGCCGGCGGGTAAGGGCGGAGTCGGACCAGATCCGGATGAGTCGCTGGAGGTTGTGGTTGGGGACGAAGTCCTTCGTCTGGAGGACTTGCATCGTGGCCGGACACGTGTTGTTACCGCCGTCGAGCCACCGTTGGATGCTCGACCGGTCGTAGGTCACGCCGGTGCAGAGGCTCACAGGGGATTTCATCACGTCTAGTGAGATCGGGCACCTGAAGAAGCTCGGTACCGTGATGTACAGATCGTCCCTCCCCATTTATCCAGAGAGAGAGAGAGAGAGAGTAATAAACAGAAAGAGACGGTGATAGATATAGAGAGAAGTGGGGGGAGAGAGAGAGAGAGAGAGAATGGGGAGAGGGTGAAGGTGGGGGAAGAGAGAGGACATGGGTTTTATGAGGAGGGGGAAAGAGTCAAAGATGCGTGACGTTAGCAGGGGATACTTTTTTCCATATGTTTTTTCTTTTCGGCGAATTTTTTAAAGTGCATTTATTCAGTTTTTGGTCGTCGGTCAATAAGTGGTCTCTATTTTACTAATTTTCAGTGGAACCATTGGATTTCGGTGTTTTTACAAAACTGTGCTCCCCATTTGGTGTATGCACACCACCACCCGAGGATGCTGCCTACCGGAAGCGGGGGTGCTTAGAAACGGTGTCGATCCGGACTTTCATTTTTTGAAATCAACGGCTCGGATCTGAATTCGAGCAACGGACGTTTCAGATTTTTATGCGCTTGAATCAGATCCAAACCGTCAGTGTCGACATGAACGGCTGAATCGGCCGCTCGATACCGCTGCTAGGCACCCTCACTTGGCAGTATCTCCTATTGTGGGACCTATCTTGGAATTATATACACAAATTATCAGAGTCGCTCAATTATTCAAAATATAATTTTTAGGATCCATGAGTCAGATATTAGTAAGGAATTGATCAGTTCTTTGCTCAATTCTTTGATAGGAAATTGAGCAAAAAAGCGATCAAGCATTTATCGGCATCCAAATGAGCTAATTTTTGAAAAGAAAATATAGAGTGCTAAACAAATTAAGCGGCTTCGATCATTAGACTCCGATGAGTCTTACAAAATGCAGTTTGCAAATGGTGTACCCATACAAAGACTGGTGTTTGTTTCTCTCTGAAAATCGGCGTGTTTTGTAGTTTAAGGCCGTTGGATTGTGGTTGAGACTTGAGAGGGTCCGGAGGGAATTGGAGGGTTAGATTTGTGTGGTGGATGTACACGTGAGGTGGAGGAAAGTGAGGATGGGAACGTGGGGGGTGGAGCCAGGAGAGCAACGAGAAGTGATTGTGTGTGTATTTTGGGTGGTGGGATCCACTGAGGTTCGGTTGGTCGACTTTTTGGCATCATCGATACAAATATGTGGAGACCGATAGTCAAGGAGGGAGATGTGAGCAAACAAAAAAGTATAGGCAGGCACGATGGAGATTATTCAAAGATCCTCGGGCATTTTGTAGGTTGTTTTTTTGTTTTCAATTTTTGATGATTTGAACCTTCTAGAATTCGTCGAGAAAAACAATTATTCTAAAATTACGTTCATCAGATATTGATTAAAATATTTTAAATTTATTTATCTTGATTTTGGGAACTCGTCGTTTCTCTAGTAGTGAAAATTTATACGTTATGTGTGGTGTTCAATGGAAAAAAATACGGCCTTTTTATATTTTTCCTTGCAACTTTTTTGTTGTCACTGGGAGTGCAAACGAGCTGAGGAAAGCTGAGTCTATATAATCGAGTCATGTTTTCGCGAGTCGAGCTGAGTTTTTGAGTGCTGAGCTCAATTCGTTTAGTAACAAGCTTAAACAAGTTGAGCCGAGTTGAACTTTAATGAATCGAGCCACGAGCTACTCGTGAGCAACTTGGTTCGTTCGTAGTCTCGTAGACGACCTAGTTGTCACGTAACCAAATCAACAGGGTTGATCCAAAGGTTGGAGTTGGGGATTTTGACTGCCGAGCTGGGGCTTGAATTGCCAAGCTAGCAATTTGTCTCATTCTTCATGTCGAACATCAGTATTCTAATGTTTGAAAAACTTGTCAGGAGTAGTGCTTTGAAGCCGGCGTGGATGGCTTTCTGATCAATTTCTTTGCCTTTCTTTAGTCGAAGAGCTCGTCACTGAGATCGATGCAGCCGCGACGGGCGACGACGTTGCTCCATGTATACACAATTCTGTGCGGAAACCATCTCGATGTGAATCGGGTTGTCTTCTTCGCAATTGTTCGCCCCAGCTAATGATTCGGCTCATCGAGTTGGCATCGAGCTGTCTTGTTGGTAAACAAACGACCTCTCCCACACGAATGGTGGATCTTCTCTTTTCTTCATTATGGAAAATGATGGTTTCGTAAACGATATCCCTCTCGAGATTGGTTAAACTTTTGTCCTAAGTTATTGAAAATGGTAAAGTCCTATTTATCATCATTTTCTGTGTTATGCGCTAGCTGTACAGAAATCTGATGTGTATAACACCATGGACAAACAAGGTTAAGCTTGTCATGTTAATAAGAATGTCCCTCTCAAAATGACTATATGCATGTATTTCTTTATAATGCAGGTGTCTAGCCAAATTTACACACACCTCAATTAATTCTACGGGAACAATCTCATCGTCCACAAGCGGAGGCTCAATTTAAGCCGGTGTAGAAAGAGTCCCATATAAATTGGTCCAAATGAGCTTATAACAGTACCTAAAATGTTTTGAAACTGAGATTTATTATTTAAACGGACTAAACGGGCTAAAACCCTTATAAAAAATACGGATTTTGAGACAAATCATTATTCTCACATACATCAACTAAAAATTCATTTAGCATAAACAGTTTGTCTAAAGTCCTTAAGCTGTAGAAAATTTTTTTAGGGAAAACTCACCCCTATTAGTCCACCAGGTAAATTCCCTGGGATTTAAAATGACAATGACGTAACTTTATCATATATACGGAAAATCTACGATACACGCCCCTTAAAAGTGTATACCATATGCACATATTTTATGGTTCATTTATAACATTTAAGTGTGTTTTGTAACTTTTGTTCTAGTTTTCATAACCTTTTAGCAATACAATTCGTAACATTTTCATTATGATTCATAATATTTTGGTGCATCTCATAACTTTTATACTAAAAAATCATACTAAATTTTTAGCAATATATTTAGTTCGTAACATTTAGGATTCGTAACTTTTATACTAAAATGGTAACTTTTTTAGCAATACGATTCGTAACATTTTCTCTATGAATCATAACATTTTTGGGGATGCATATGATACACACTCAAATAAGGGGTGTGTATTGTAGTCTTTTCCTATCATATATTAACGTTTTCTTAAAAATCTAAATTGAGAAAAAAACCCATTTTCATCTTGTTACGTACCTTACTCTATTTCTTTAAAATTGAGAAATACGAACGCTTGCACGATAGTTTGCCAGTAGCGAGGCTATAACGATAGGTTCTCTCACCTTATTAAATTGGAAATTGGAAACAGTTTTATTGAGACGGCATAGCATATTTATTATTTACACTACTTTGATGAGCTGATTTATTTCTCCGTATTTGGATGAATTTTTGAGAAATTTTTTGGGATTATGATCAATGGAAAGAGATAGAGAGAGAAATGAGAATAATGATTGAAGATAGGGATAATGAGTAGAAAGTAATGATTGAAAGTAGGGGTAATGAGTATTTTTTGAGTTGAATATTTTTTTTCCAAAAACCAAACCAAACAAGGCATTACAGTTGGACACAAGAATGAGTTCAGCTGACTGATAATGAAACAAATAAATTAATACAGTCGTAAAACAGACTATTCCTATTTTTCTTAAAATCACTACAGTAAGGCCAAGTGTTCAAAATTACCTAATCACCTTAATTTTGTAGTATCAGATTCAAGGTTCCTGTAGCGAGGCGGGGCACTACAAAGATGTAGTGCAACATCCCAGCCGTCCAAAGTGTTTTCAATGATTAGATTTTGTTACAAAAAACACTCTTCCTCGAAAGAGACTACTCTTCCTTGAAAGAGTCTCTTTAAAATCTAAGGCTTTGTTTTGTTGACATTTTTAGTTTAGTTTAGTTTTGGTAGTGGGTGAAGAGAGAAATAAGGTAATAATTGCAGAGATGGGTAATGATTGGAGAGAGATAGAGAGAGAAATGAAATTAATAATTGGAGATATAGTGTAATGATTGGAAAACAAAACTAAAATGGCAACCGAACAAAGCCCCAACCGTTGATTTTTATGATAAATGCTGAGATGCAACACTACACTCCTGTAGCGCCCAGCCTCACTACAAGGAGAAATTTTTCAGTGCCGAGCGGCACGAGCCACGTGGTGCCGAACACGTATCTCAACCGTCCAAACGTGTTTTGGACCGCCAAGATCATCTGATCTGATTGGTGAAAATCCATTGGGTCATAGTAGTTGTGATGTGACAAAAATTTCAAAGTCGCGGACCTGGCAGTGCTTTTTGACTATACCAAAACACGTACTACTACTATTACCACTATTTAATGCAAAGACAGCGAGGAGGAGGAGGAGTCCAATTTGGTGGATTTGTAGGTGTACCACACGCCAACTGAGTTTTACCGTTTCAAAGTCAAAATACGCGCGCGGATGGACCAGGACCAACTTCACACATTTTTAGGCGTAACGCCTCCATCCAACCTCACATTAGGCGTAACACCTCTTTCGTCACTATTATTAACACCTCTTTCGTCAGTTGTATATTGGAGTATCAACATTCAGGAAATAAAATTTGAGAATCGGTTTTTTTCTACCTTTTGTCGCTCGAGAAACGCGGGGGTGTTTGGGAGCCTTCTTTTTTTTCAATTGTTTTTTGAATTATGGTTAGAATATACTTTCGAATCCGGTAGAGTGTTTGGATGATATCTGCAGAATGCATTTTGCAATAGAAGTAGTAGTTTGGGAAAATATGTGATGAAAACAAATTATCGGTTGATTTTTTATTATTTATTATGATATATAATGTGTATGAATAACAATGTTTTAAGAATTTTTTTTAAAAGTTATATTTTGAAATTGTTTTCTTCTTTGTTAATTGAATTTTTTGGTAATTTGGAAGAAATAATGATAAGTAAAATAACAATGTGGAATAAGTAAAATAACGAAGTGAGGAAGAAGATAACGTAAAATGAGGGTGTTTTGGGTATTATCCGAAATTGGGGAGGGTAATATGGTCTGTATGAAAATTTGCTCAAAGGGAATGCAAAAAGTTCAGCCTACCCTCTTTCTCACTTGTCTTCTCTGAATAAAAAGACGGAGAACTCAAAAACATAAAAGTCAAAAGTCAAAAAATAAATTGCCAAACAAGCAATAGCAGAGGACTACTGTTTTGCATTTTTCATTTGGATTTGACTTCTCCACTGTTCGATGATTAGACGGCACACAGAAGTCGTAGGAAGTATTTCCACACCAATTCGGGATGAGACTAATCCACCTAAAATATTTGGTCGCAGAGAACCAACAGTACCCACAAAAAATAGTTAGAAGAAGCAGTTAGGAGGGGGACCATTAGATGTGCCCATAAAGCTACAACCCGACTTAGAACACAAGTCAAAAAAGCCGTGGCTTCGGGGCTCCAAAAAATTGTTTAAAATAGGGGCCCCAAATATTTAAGGCCCTTATATATATTAGGTCAAATAATTTTCGTTTAAGCCTGCTAACACATGAAAATTATGCCCAAATATTTAAGCCTTATATTTGCCGGTTACATTTGCGCCTGAAAAACAAGTTTTTCAAAGTTGAAATTGATCAAAACTTATCTTCGGTCAAAAATATTTGAGGAAAGATTAACTGGATTGACCATTGAGAATGATACAATGAAGAATACTTTTCTCTTCTTCTTTTTTTTTTTGGGAAAATGACGGCCCAGGACGTGTTTTGATAATTAATACCCGTCAAGGACATGCTGAGAACATTTGTTAATGCTGAAAATGTCTTTGGCAAGTATTAATTATCAAAACACGTCTTTGATCGTCATTTTCCTTTCTTTTTTTTTACATCAGATATGAAAGTACAAAATACAAACTTGGGACACTACATCAAGTTCACAAGATAACTAAGCCCAACAACTCAACCAACACAAGAAGGGAGAATGACGGCCAATGACATGTTTTGATAATTAATACCCACCAAAGACATTTTCAGCATTAACAAATGTTCTCAGCATGTCCTTGGTAGGTATTAATTATCAAAACACGTCATGTGCCGTCATTTTCTCATACAAGAAACAAGCCTATTATAGAGTAGAAAGAAAGAAAGAACAAGCCCTATAAGGAAAGAACACCCACCCGTAGGTGGACTCGAACTCCTAACCTCCTAATTATGCAAGAGTCCTGACCAACTGAGCTAGCCCCAATTGGTTGATTATGAATACTTAATTAGGACGTTTGTAGCTAAAAGTGCAAGAAAATTAATGTTCAAATGATAGATTTTGAGATATGTAATGGTGGTTTGTTTTTTTGGATAACTATATGTCTAGTTTTTGTAATGATTTTTTATGACGACTTTGTGTTAATAAACTTTTGTATGCAAAATATATAGAGGGCCCCATTTAAAAATTTCGCTTCAGGGCACCGTAACTTTTGAGCTGGCATTGAGGCTACCTACGTGAACTTTCACCACCCAACTCGTTGACCTACCCCCGAAAGGCAAACTCACACCTTGGGTGTGAGCAGTTTCCCTAGCAAGTGGAGACAACCCTCTATTGGATTCACTGAAGTTTAATATGGTCTTATTTCGATGAGCCCACCAAATTGTGTGAGGTTCATTTTGTGTTTTCATACTAATAATTGGAGCCATTTTATTTTTTACATATTATTTTTAGTGTTCTTACAGAAAACAAGCTCCTATCTGTACTAGCTTAATCGATTCATTCAATTTTTTTCTAAGCGGGATGAAAATCGATCAAGGCCTTACCGATAAATATTGGGGTTGGAGCTCGAAAGACTAGGGGTCCGTTTGATGGGTGGATTTCAAATCATTGGATTTTAAATACTCGTGGATATAAGATTCTTTGGAATTTTAAATTAATCTATGAAATTTATATTTGTCATTTGGATAAAAAAATTTATAAGTAGAATTTCGAATAATTTTTTTTTTCAATCGTCATACATCAGCGGGGTTAGTAGGGGTGTTAGAGTTAGCACGAGAACCAAAAGCTATCCATAGCTTGGGACCCAAGGGTATTGCCCCAGCAGGAGTCGAACCCAAGACCTCCCCCTTAGGGGAGAGATGAGATTTGAAAATTTTGACTAAATTAAACAAACATAAAAGTGAATAAACATTTTCTTCGGGTTACTTTCGTTCGGTTGTTTGCAAAACAAGGAACTTGTTTAGTGTCGTTCAGTTAGATTCATCGGAGGGTACTTGGATGCCTAAGGTAGTGATAAGCACCCAATATTGCATATTCTTGGTGCTTAAGTCCTTAGTTTTATCGTATTTATGTTTATAAAGTTAGTATTTTCTTTGATATTGCACGTAAGGTATGTTTTTAGTGTTTTCAGGTAAATCGTGTGAATAAGGCATGTTATGATGCCATGGATGGCCTGAGTGCATCCAAGTACCTGAGGAACCAAGAAAGACCCTGTCGGCCCCTTAAAATCTGTCTAAGTATGAAAAAATGACTTTTCGAAAAAAGTATTGATTTTCGAGATAAAAATGACGGTAATTGATCCTTGGATTTTTCTAAGAGCAACTTCAAAATTGCAAGGTTTTATTCGTAGAGCAAGGTCATGTTTTGAGTCATTACTTCCAGAGAAAAATGTGCAGTTTTCTGTTTTACACTAAAACTAGGGGTCGACATTTTGATTGGATTAAAACCTCAAATTTCTGGTGATGCCATTGTTTCTAAATGGGGGGTACTTCCTTATTTTCATTAAATAAATTAGATTAAAGAAAAGGTAAAAGAAATGTTTAAAATGTAGTCTTTACTTAAGTTTAAAGAATGAAAATAAGATGTTGTGAAAGCTGCTGGGTTTTGTGGAAGCTGTTGGGAGCTGTGGAGCTGAAGTTCTGGCTATTTGAAGACGGTATCGATACACCATTCCTTTGTATCGATACCCTTTTGCAAGCAAATTCCAGTGGGCTCGAAGCCATTGGGTATCGATACAGCGTTTCGATGTATCGATACCGAGAAGCTACGACGGCCAAAGTGGAAACCTCTCAAAGCTATTTGGTATTGCTGTATCGATGTATCGATACCGAGAAGCTACGATGGCCAAAGTGGAAACCGCTCAAAGCTGTTTGGTATTGATACAAGGAGCCCTTGTATCGATACCGAGGTGTTTTGTGGCAGATTTTTAGGGCATTTTTGAGATATTTCGTGGGCGAATGTAGGCTTGTATAAATACCCCATTATATCACAAGTAGGGCGTAGAATAGTAGAGTAGAGTAGGACAGTACCTTTTTAGATCTAGAATAGGATTTTTCCTTAATTGTTGCTTCCTTTTGCTTGTTCTTGGCGTTCTTAGTTAATTCTGCACTTTTCTCCCTTAATTAGTTGTAGTTTGTTATTTTACTCTTCATAAAAATTATAGCTATGCTCTTGATCTATCTTAATTTCTAGTTTAATTTGAATTCGATTATGTTTTCATTAATTAACTTTGTTGATTCAATTTCTAGCATGAGTATAATCTCCGTTCGGCTAAATAAGCCAAGTGGCTTATTTTTTTGTTCTTATTCAAATTTTTTTCGTATCACTTGGCTTATCATCAATTTTTTGGAGATTATTGCATCCTCATGACAAGAGGAATCTAAAAAGTAAAAAATTTTGATCGAAATCCAATTTTTTTTGAATAAAGACGAAAAAATTGGCTTATTGGCTTTTTTTTGTCTTTATTAAAAAAAATGGATTTCGGTCAAAAAAATTTACTTTTTAGATTCCTCTTGTCATGAGGATGCAATAACCCCAAAAAATTGATGATAAGCCAAGTGATACGAATTTTTTTTGAATAAGGACAAAAAATTAAGCCACTTGGCTTATTTAACCGAACGGGTTAGACTTGGTCATGGGATGATTAGCACTCCAGGACTTGGATTGATCATACTTTTCTCAATAAATCTTCATGTTTAGTTCGAAAATCAAGGTATTTCGTGTTTGTCTATCAAATCTCGGCAGTGTTAAGCTCTTTGATCATGCGTAGACAAGAGCGAGCCTACTTGCCACGAATAGATGCTTGGAGCTCTGTCATCCCTTGCGTTTGCCAGATGAATACTAGAACTCGCTTAGTATTTTGACTCTTTTTCTAGTTAAACGGGCTTAGTGTCAAATCTTCCGGGTTGGGAGATCGTTGACGCGTATCTCAACCCGAGTAATTCACGAGAAAAGCTGATTGATTCGAATTGTGAGTGTTGAAATCTCCTAGACCTAACCGCTTAGTTTAAATCGTTTTCAAATCACCCGTTTATCGCACTTTTTCTCTGTTTCAAACTATTCTAAAGTTGGCCGTCTCGAGGCTGCGAATCTTACTTCTACAAATCCAATCGAGCCGTGATGATATTCCCTTGGGTACGATACCCGGATTTTCCGGATTATTATGCTTCAAAAGACGTTTTAGCCCTACGTTTAGGAAGATCATATATTTTGATATATCGATGGACGAAGCAGGTAGACACAAAAGAGAGAAAGGTAAAGCACATATCTAAGATCTAGAAACAATGTACCTCTTTAGGATTCATCCTTTAGGCTTTATAGAGAGTGTGCTTTGTGGAAACAGCGTACCTCTTTAAGTTTGTGCTAGGTACGAGCCCCATGACTTTACCCGTAACTATTTAAGGTAGGTGAAGTCATGCATGACGTTCGGTGTCCCCGTGTCCGAAAACGTGCTCGGAATGTGACACCGGGACGCCACGTAAAATGTAGGGCCGTTCAACCCGGCCTTCGTGCCTTCGGCCCAAACAAGCCCCGCGAAGTGAGCTAACCATATTTTCAAGCCCAATGCCTTGGTTGGTTCGGCCGACCACGACATTGAAAATCTATACTCTCTCTCTCCGTCCCTCCAAAAATCTTTCTACGCAGCACATACTATCATCATCAGGAATTTAATGTGGTAAATAGTTGTCTTATCTTCATTAGAAATAAAATTATAGCAGGAAAACGAAAAACGAACAGAAACAAACAATGAGAACAATAGCCACATACCAACTGGCTAAAGTTCAGATCACTTTAGGGTAGGTAGGTGGGCTGTGGGCTTTTTATGCTAATTATTTTGGGCCTGAGGCTTCAAAGAATGCGATCCAACCTGAGCCCAAAGCCATTCTGTCTTGAATCCAAGGGTAGGACCCAACATTCAGTAAGGTTCGGCCTAACTTAAAGTTAGGCCTCGTTTCACTAACAAAATTTTTTACTTTTAGAAAATGTGCAAGTTTTGTCTTTATTCAAAAGAAATTCGCGTTTGTTAATTTTGCGCCAAAAACTTTTGTGGATTATTGATAACAGTAAAAAAAAAAATACTTTTACCCAAATAATTTTGAACAAATAACCACTTTTAAGCACAAAAAAAAAGTAAAAAATCAATTATATTGCGTCACGTCGCCAAAACATTTTTGCATGATTTTGTAATGTTGCAATATTGCTTGCAAAGCACTTAGAACGTCCAGCGTCCTCCTCTAGTTGCACGAAATCTCAATTTCGTCCCTCTATTACTAATTGTTTCAATTTTAAGCATATAGATTACATTCCGTCTTAATTTCACCTCTCTTACTAATTCATGGGCAAAATTGTCATTTCTCCACCCAAAAGGACAAAATTGAGATTATATGCAACCTGAATTGATTATTTCTTAAAACTTACCTTCTACTTCCGTTTTTGTAATGCATTACTGAATAAAGAAACAGCGGTGCTACTAAAATTTGTACCAGCGCGTACAAATCTTTTTTGGACCTATTTTGGGTCTCAAAAAAATAATCAGAGCCGCTCATTTTGTTTAAAATGCTTTATTTATGGTCCTTGAAAAAAATAAACTCAATTCAGTATCGGTAAGGGCGTCTACAAAATACTCAACTTTGTTTCAGAATTCAGGTCTGAATTCTAAAGCGAAGTGGCCTGAATTCTAAAGCAAAATTGAATGTTTTGTAAACGCCCTTACCGATATCGGATTGAGCTTATTTTTTACAATAACTATAAACAAAGTATTTTAAACAAACCCAATCATTTTTTAAAGGGTAATTTGCACTTACACCCCCTATACTATCACCGATTTGAAGATACACCCCTTGTACTTCAAATTTAAGCACTTATACTGTCACGCCCTCAATTTTCAACATAAATAAATAATCCATTTTAACAAACAATCTTCACATAACATAGATATCACCCCAAAAAAAAAGTTCCCAAATGGTCACTTACAAAACCAAGTTCCCAAGTTTTAAGAATTACAATATTGGCACTATGGCCCAAATCTCATACTTAGTCAAAGACAGTAAATTTAGAGGTTAGATGATATCAAAAGTTAAAAGAGGTCAAATGAATTTACAATTACATCTTTTCAAAGATCATACTAAAGATGATGGAACCACTTCTCAACAACAGCTTTCAAAAGATATGAGGTCAAGCATGCACACCATGCACTCCACGTCAAGATCCTTGCTTTTTAGCTGAAAATAATAGGTTGAGCTACACTAGCTCAGTAGAGAATTCTATACTTAAGCTATATGTAAATGCGATGAAACATACAATAAGAGTGAATGATTTCCAATAAGAGGACAAGAGATGCAAAGGGACACCACAATGAACCGACGAACTACGACTACGGGATTCTATACGTCTTAAAGATATCTCTAACCACTTGCACATCAAACTAGGGGCATCATTAAACACACTTTAATCAAAATAACCTACGACAGTTTCACAAACCATTTTAAGACTTCTCAATGAACACCACAATTAGCTTCCTCATTTCCTACCATTCGTTATTAAGCCCCTTTTTACAAAAACGTTCCTTTTTTATTACCAAAATAATTTAGAGAAAACTTTCGACCTTTACGGGTCAAACTCCGTTGATTCGAGTTTGAATATTGGAATCCGTTGATTTGTGCCCAAATACCGGAACCGTTGATTCGCTCAGGAATACCGGTTCCAAAACCAATTTCCTTTCTTTTCAAAAACTTCAATTGAATCAATTATTTATCTTTTTCTTTAACAGCACAATCTCAAGCAATAAACAGCCCGAACAACAACATGAACTTCTATAATCAATCATGATTCCCTTCATCATGCGAGACATTTAACTATATTACCACCCCTTGCGTTATAGTGAATTCTCTCCACCTGGATTTTCGCATTACCATATCTTGCGTTGCAGGCCCTCTAGAGTCTCCGCATTACCACACCTTACGTTGTAGGACCCTCAATTCAATATTCACAACTCATGCAAACACAAACGCATTATCAATATGTATATAAGCAGACATCATTTTCCAAGTTCACATTCGTTCATACATCATCAACAATGTATTACAAACTCATAAGCATGCCCCATCGCACATTGATAAATACTTTAAGTCCACACTATTCCTCTAAGCCTATCACGACACCCTACGTCACATACCGAACCCACAACGACTCCACGACACACCACCAGCTAGGTTCTAAACGAAAATCTTATAGAACGAGTGCTAAAGGAACCTAGAGAGCTCAACAAGACGAGGCACGAGGATGTGAGTCACAATACTATCCATCGGATCACTAGACAAGCTCATGTCTACCCATAACACTCACCACATTACCCCTTATAGTCCACGGTACTCCTATCAACCTTACGGTACATTCCTTATCCAACGACACTAATATTTTACTCTAATGAGTGCCAAGAGACAAGATCGAACAACGAGTCATTAGGACACAAGCAATAATGTCTGAGAGTGACTTAAACATGTTCTAATTATATAGGGAGTCATAACACAGAACGAGAACAACCTTAGGAGAAGTCCGCAAATATTGGTAGATTGATACAGCTCTACTCAAATGATCATAACTTTTTTTGTACTTAGAGTTTTTAGGTGATTCCAGTGGCAAAACTCATCAACTATACCCCTTCCGTCCAATTCTATTAAGAAATGTTAACATTTTGGACGGGAAAATATATAACCTGGACGGAAAGAGAAATCTAACCCTAAAATGCCCTTCACCACTTCTTCTTCTTCTTCTTCTCCTCTCTCTCCTACCCAACCCCCTCACCCTAACCAGACACAAACACAGCAGTCCAACCACCACCGCATCTATCACCTCCTTTTTGCCTCACTCTTCACTCTCTTCACCACTGAAACCCCCATAGCCGTTGTCGCTCAAGCTGCTGTGTGGTGTGCGTGTGTGTGTGCGTCTATGAGAGAGAGAGAGAGATCAGAGAAGATGACAGTTTGATTGTGGGGTTTAGATTACTTAAATCTGAAATGGGTTTGGTTTTAGATTACTTGAATCTGAAACCCCCATACCCACCATCGCTGCCACCACAGACGCCGTTGGCGGCGGCACCCTCAATTACAGAAACCCATCTTCGACGCCCTCCTCCACTACACCTCCACCCTCCACCTTACCCACCGCCTCTCCTCCACCGAGCTCAAATCCATCGCCGACGTTGTAGAGACCCGTGTTTATTTTACCGAATGTTAACATTTTATAAATGCATGATTATTGGAAAAGGAAATGAAATATTGGTTTTATGTGATTTGGGGTTATAGCGATGGAATTGATTGTGGAGGGGTGTAATGTATAGTTTGTTAGAAAGTGGGTATAAATAGATGGGTGAGGGTGTAGAGGATCATTTTCTCTCCACACCACACACCGGCTCTTTCTCTCTCTCACGCCTCTCACTCTCTCTCTTGCTCTCCCACCAAAATCACTCAAAAACCCACCACAATAACCTTCAATCCTTCGACCTCTACGCGTATTGTGGTCCGTATCCCACCGGTTGGAACTCGGTGGAGTCGTATCCCATCCGAATCAAGGTTTTCGGAGAGCTAGGGCTCGTATCTTCTTGGGTTTCGTTCTTCGGCTTCGAGGTAGGGATTCTACCTCTCAATACATGTATTAGAAGTGTTTTCCATGCCTTGAATCGTGTGCTTGGTTGATATGGTTGTTGTTGTAGTTGAAACCTAGAAAATCTGCAGAAAAACTGCTCGAAAGCCTCCCGTATCGATACGACCCTTAACCCGTATCGATACGGAACAAACTGTGAAGATTCGTAGTCATCCCGTATCGATACGGATTTTAGCCGTATCGATACAGTGAGCTTATCTCCAGATTTTCCTGTTTTGATCCGAAACCCATTGTTTTGACCCCCGATCACTTTCAATTCGTTCTAAGTGCTTCTAAAACACTCCTAATCGTTGTTGAACACCCTTGTTGAGCTCTTGTGCGTTCTTGGCATTTCCTCACTTTCGTTCGATATAATTTGTCTTAATTACCATGTGAACTTGAAGTGGAACGAGACGTTATGAAATTTGTGACATGCAACTTGTTGACACAACGCGTGAACACTCAAGGCCCATCGACGGGTGGGTGCTTGGCAGGGGATATCAGGGTCCCATAAATAGCCTGGCAGGAGCTAATGCTCATATTGATTATTCAAGGCCCAACCTACAAGGTGGGTGCTTGGCAGGGGATATCGGGGTCCCATGAATAGCCCGGCAGGAGCTTCGGCTCATGACACGTAACGCGAGAGGGTTTGGACACGCGAGATATGAGAACGGTTAATGGTTGAGGTGTATTCTGAATCTCTTGACTTGTTTGTCGGATTGTTGAACCGTTTCGACTGTCAGTTGCTTGGGCTACCCTTTGTTCATGTCGTATCATCGTTCCCGCACTTCTCTTGCATATATTGTCTGTGTAGCATTTCTACTGGGCTAGTGTAGCTCAAGCCTTATTTCTTTTCAGGTACTAACTCTGGTCAGTAGCGAGCATGATTGAAGTGCTTAGATGTTGGACACGTTTTGAAAAGCTGACTTAGTAGAGTTACTTAGGCATCTTTGTATATTCCTTTTGGAGATGTATTTGTAACTCTCGTGATAACTCAATTGACTACGGGATATTTTGTAAACTCTAAACTCTTTGACCTTTGATGTCTAATCCGATTTGGGGCCGTCGTGCCTAAGATGTAATATTTTGAACTCTTGGACTTGGAGTGTGGTATGGGAAGTTAATGTTATTTTGGTATCGTACGGTTTATGGTGAGGTATTTGTTTATGAAACTCTTTATATTTTATGTTGAAAATAGAGGACGTGACAACTTGGTATCAGAGCTATAGGTTTAGAACACCTAGAGACCGTGGGGAGGCGTTTCGTCTCATGGGTTCAAAATGTCGCGCCCTCGAACATAAATTGTGCATGCTTGTGTGACTAACATTTATGTGACTACGTGGCATTGTGCTTTTGTTATCGTAGGGTGGCGTAGAGTTAGTTACCCGTGTTGGGGAGTTAGGGCTTTGATCCCTTAGCTATACTGTTGTGGTTAATAGTCTTTCTTTCTTATATCCTTGTAGTAAGATGCCTCCGAAGACGCGCGGTAAGCGGAGCGGGGTTGGAAACCGGGGTGGTCGTGGCCGTGGCCGTGGCCGTGGGATACCTCCCGAGGATGAGGTTAGCCAGCTTGGGGAGAACCCAGGTGGGAATCCGGGGGCTAGGGCCGGTCGAGGTGCAGGTGTGCCACCGAACCAAACTCAATTCGCTAGGGATCTCGTTGCGGCACTTACGGCTGCAAATCTCTTGAACCAAGCTCCGAGAGAGAATGTTGAGGACCGAGCCATGGTGGCAATGCGAGAGTTCAGCCGTAGGAACCCTCCAGTGTTTGATGGGATTAGTACCGACCCTTTGGTAGCTGATCATTGGTTGACTCAGATTCGCAAGCTCTTTCGAGCTCTAAACATTACCGAGGACAACATTCGAGTGGGTATTGTGGCCGTCCAGCTAGTTGGTGAGGCCGGCGAGTGGTGGGAATCTGTTCTAGAGATTAGGAAGGATGCTAGGAGGGCGGCAAGGACCGCAGCTCAAGTGAACGAACCGGATGTGGAGGATTTGACATGGGCTGAGTTTGAAGCGCTCTTTGAGGAGCAGTACTTTCCTGAGACTTCTCGTGATATCTTGAGGGAACAATTTGAGAAATTGTAGCAAGGTAATATGACCATTTCGGAGTATGTGCAGAAGTTTCAATCATTGTCTCGTTTTGCTCCGGAATTGGTGGTAACAGAGGAAAGGAGGTGTCGACGGTTTGAGAAGGGTTTACATAGCACTGTGAAGAGGTTGGTAGCAGTCCAACGCAGGATGAAGTTTTCTGAGGTTATAGAATGCGCAAGGAGTATCGAGATACCGAAAGAGGCGCAACGAAATAGGGGAGTTTGGGAACCGAGGCAATCAAGTGTGGGCGTGAGTTCGTCGTCGGGGAGTTTTGGAAGTCAAGGGCGGAAAAGACCAAGGGAATCATCTCAGACACCGCTGGGTAACTCATCGGGCTTCAGGCCACCATCTTCAGGGACTCGGGGTGCGTTGTCTAGGCCTCCACCTGTATGTTATAAGTGCAATCAACCGGGACACGTGCGTGCTCAATGTCCACATCTTGAGAAGGCTTGCTATACTTGTGGGAAGATGGATCATCTTGCGAGGAATTGTCTTCAGGGTTCGGGAGCACGTAGTGAGTCGGGATCCGTGCAGCAGCCGGGAATGGGGCGTAGCGTAGGCCAACAGTTTTGGGGTACTCAGAGGCAGCAGCAGCCTCACTTCCGTCAAACTACGTCGGCTCAGAGTTCCGGGGTTGATAAGGGGGCGAGTTCTTCCGCGCCTGCTCAGAGTACGGGTCAGGGTACTCAAGGGCGAGTCTACAACATCACTTCTGCCATTCCATCCACCACTTCTCAAGCTCCAGAGACTCCTGTCGTGAGGGGTACATTCCTTTTATTCAACTCCTTTGCTAAAGTTCTCTTTGATTCTAGAGCATCACATTCATTCATTGCTGCATCATTTGTGTGTGCTTTGGAATTGGAAACGGAGAGTCTTAGTCCTCCCTTGTTCGTTGAAACACCTCTAGGGGGTAGGACACCGCTTGATCGTATCTGTCGAGATTGTGTGCTGATCATCCGTGACCGTCGTTTTGTGTTCGATTTCATTGTTCTGGGAATGTCAGGGTTTGATCTTATCTTAGGAATGGATTGGCTGTCCATATTTCATGCTACCATTGATTGTTTCAAGCGTCGGGTTCGTATTTGTCCTCCTGAGGGTCCTTGTTTCGAATTCTTTGGGGAGCGTCGAGAACCGTTAGAACCGTATCTATGTGGACCTCGAGAACGCGAATCGATCTATTCTTTGTTGGCAAGTTTGACGTTAAATGAGGATACCTCCGTGCGTGGGGAGTTACCCTTAGTGGTTCGTGATTTTTCCGGATGTGTTTCCGGAAGAATTGCCTGGTTTGCCTCCTGAGAGAGAGGTTGAGTTCACCATTGAATTGCTTCCCGGTATCACTCCTATCTCCATACCTCCGTATCATTTCGCGCCCGCTGAATTGAGAGAGTTGTAAACTCAGTTGCAAGAACTAGAGAGCTTAGGTTTCATTCGTCCAAGTACGTCGCCGTGGGGAGCACCGGCTCTTTTCGCGCAAAAGAAGGATGGATCACTCCGTTTGTGTATTGACTATCGTAAGCTAAACCGAGTCACCATTAAGAACAAGTATCCGATGCCTAGAATTGATGATTTGTTTGATCAACTACGAGGTGCCACTTGTTTCTCCAAAATCGATTTGAGGTCCGGTTATCACCAGTTGAGAGTTCGGAGAGAGGATATTCCAAAAACCGCGTTTCGTACTCGTTATGGCCATTATGAATTCGTTGTTATGCCTTTTGGGTTGACGAACGCTCCAGCTACTTTCATGGACTTAATGAATCGAATCTTTTGTGCATATCTTGATCGTTTTGTGGTCGTATTCGTCGACGATATCCTTATCTATTCGCCAACGGAGGAGGAACACCAATCCCATCTTGCCATCGTTCTAGAACTCTTAAGAGAGCACCAATTGTACGCCAAACTTAGTAAGTGCGAGTTTTGGATGTCCGAAGTCAAATTTTTGGGTCATGTGGTATCGAAAGGTGGCGTGTCCGTTGATCCGGGAAAGATAGAGTCTGTCATGAATTGGCAGCGACCGAAGAACGTGTTTGAGATTCGAAGCTTTCTGGGGTTGGCCGGTTACTACCGTCATTTCGTTCTTGATTTCTCTCGTTTGGCGGCACCGATGACTCGATTGACGCGTAAGGGGACTCGTTTCGTATGGACTAACTCGTGTGAGATGGCTTTTGAAGAACTAAAGAAGAGGTTGACTACCGCACTGGTTTTGATCGTGCCCGAACGTGGAGTTGGCTACTCCGTGTATTGTGATGCGTCTAAGGAAGGGTTAGGATGCGTTCTAATGCAAAAGGAGCGAGTGGTAGCGTATGGATCGCGGCAACTGAAAACTCACGAACGAAATTACCCGACACACGACTTGGAGCTTGCGGCCGTTGTTTTCGCTTTGAAGAGTTGGCGCCATTATTTGTACGGTGAGAGATTTGAAGTCTTTTCCGACCATAAAAGTTTGAAATATTTGTTTTCCCAGAAAGAGCTTAACCTTCGTCAACGTCGTTGGATGGAGCATTTGGAGGATTATGACTTCGAGTTGCAATACCACCCGGGGAAAGCGAACGTTGTAGCGGACGCACTAAGTAGAAAACCCACACACCTTGCGAGTCTAGCTGTTTATGAGTGGAAGATGATATACGATTTGGGCTTTTGTGCTTCGCATTTCGAGGAGGTTCGGGAAGGGGTAACGTTATGTAATTTGACTGTGCAATCGACCTTATCGACTCGAGTGATTGAAGCTCAACAATACGATGAAGAAGCGGAAGAATTTCGTGCTAGATTCCTTAGTGGAAATGCTCAAGAGGGGTGGATGATACACGCCGATAGAAGCTTGCGTTATCAAGGGATGTTGTTCGTACCCGTTTCGTGTCGGGCGGAAATCTTACGAGAGTTTCATCATTCTCCTTTAGCCGTTCATCCGGGAGGGACGAAAATGTATTATGATCTACGTAGGCAATTTTGGTGGTCCGGAATGAAGAGGGACGTTGTGATTTTCGTGTCCAAGTGTCTTACGTGCCAACAAGTAAAAGCCGAACATCAACGACCCGCAGGGGAGTTACAACCATTGCCTGTGGCCGAATGGAAATGGGAGAATGTGACCATGGATTTCGTTACGGGTTTACCGAAGTCGCCAAAGGGACATGACACTATCTGGGTGATCGTGGATCGTTTGACCAAAACCGCTCACTTCTTGCCTATGCGTGTTACCGACTCCGTGGAAGCGCTCAGTCGTTTGTATATTCGGGAGATCATTCGTCTTCACGGGATTCCCGTATCCATCGTATCCGATCGTGATCCGAGATTTACTGCGCGTTTTTGGCAGAGTTTGCAAACTGCTTTAGGCACCAATCTCTTGTTTAGCACCGCCTATCATCCTCAAACCGATGGACAATCCGAGAGAACAATTCAAATTCTAGAAGATATGCTTCGGGCTTGCGTGATGGATTTTCGGGGTAGTTGGGAGGATCATTTGCCGTTGGTAGAATTCGCGTACAACAATAGCTACCAATCGAGTATCGAAATGGCACCGTATGAAGCCTTATATGGAAGACCGTGTCGATCGCCGGTATGTTGGACCGAATTGGGAGAAGTGATCCGCACCCAAGATTGTATAATCTTGGGGGCTTTTAGCTTGTTATTTGTAGCGGTTCATTCCCATTTATCCATTTTTATCGCATATTGCTCGTAATGTAGGTTTTTGTGTATTTCAGGTAATACGTGCTAATAAGGCGGTTTTGAACGCCAAGGAATGCTCCGGATGCAACCAAGTGCTCAAGGCCATGTGCCACCATGTTGTGGTGCCCGAGGAGTCATGAAGAGGTGGTTTGGAGGTTGCTCGGGTCGCCCAAGGGTCAAGGGAATCGAAGAAGAAGTGAGGATTTTACCAAAGCTACTCATCTTCCGACCAGCTGAGGGTAGAATTGTCATAACTTTTTATGTACAAATGATATTGGATCCAAACCACTTGGGTTAGAAAGTAGACTCGACGAGCTTTCCAACGGTCCAAAGAACACCCATTTTCGAGTTCGGGAGTGTCCGGAGTGAGCCCACGAAGTTGGCCCAGAAATCTGCCAGCCATGAACCGATACGGGTAAATCATCAACCGGTTCATGCTCGTCAGAAATTGAAGTTTGGACCTTGGTCGAGGCCATGAACCGGTACGGGAAAATCATCAACCGGTTCATGCCTGGAACCCGAATTTTGCTTTTGCTTTTGGGATATTTTGTTTGTCTCACCTTTTGGGATATTTCTAGGATATTTTTGTGAGAGAAAGAGTAACCCTTGTATATAGTCCTCTCTCTCTCTCTCCCTAGGTTTTATGTTTTCATTTTTACTTTAAGTCTTTTTAGTTTTTGGTTTTCCTCCATTGGAGCTCAAGCTCTTCTAGCTTAAACCTTTCAAGTTCTTTGGTAAGTAATTCTCGTTTGTTAATTTCTCGTTTATTATTGTTGTAGCCTCGGACTAGAGCTATCTTAATATCAAGTTTGTTTTCGATTTCATCGGTTAAATATTATGTATCGTTTTTATGCTTTGTCTAGTCTTTTAGTTATGTGTGAGTAGTTATTTGGCTAAGTCTCGGGATAATCTTTCCCGAGGACTTAGGTTGTTATACGGTTCTCGAGCCATCGGGCTTTAAATCATGGTTTTCCGGGTTAGAGCTTAATTTGCATTTTCGGTCTAAACTAGGGGTGTTAACCCCTTGGTAACGAGTTTAGTCAAGCGGTCTTGGCTAATGACTTACCGAGGCCTAGTGGCCTCCTTTGTGTTCGATTAACATTAAAAACAAGTTGGTTCGCCTCCGGGAAATCACATCTTTTGTTAAACGTAGTCTTTTTAAGTGAAATCTTCCGGGCGTGAGCACGCGGTCGTGACTCTCGCCTGAGTTATAATCGAGAACCGGTAATGGCCTTTGTCAAGGGTTAGAAGACCTCGAGACTTGCCTCTTTAAATTAATCAAGCGTAATCTAGTTTTCATTCTAAGTCATTCCGTTTCAAAGCAAAACCATAGTTGGCCGTCTTAAACGCCGAAATCCATTACTTACAAAACCTTCAATCCGAATCAAGCTATATCGAATTCTCTGTGGGAACGATTCCGGACTTCCGGATATTATGCTACCGATGACTTAGCCCTACGCTTCGGGTATTTATCAACCTCTTATTGGAAGGCGAGGTCGGATCGTAAGCATTTTTTGCGCCGTTGCCGGGGAATTCTTATTTAGCTTATTTGGAGGTTCGACAAACCATTGTAAGTATCCCGCTTTATTTTATTTTGTTCAACTTATACGTAGTCTAGCGGATACCTCTAACCGATCTTCATATCAAATTTGAGGTGTAACGAAGCTAGAGTACGTATCAATTGCCTTTTCTTTTATTGTTTGTATAACGTGGCGGTGGCATAACCCCACGGAGCTGTTTTGAGAGAGGTGGCGGCATAGCCCCTCCAGCCTGTTTACTTCATGTCTTATCTATCTAGTAGAATGGAGGCGGCAAATGGGAAAATAGCCCCCATGCCTATGTTGGAATACTCTTATCCCGCTTATGCTTATCCATCTTCTCGCATAGTTGCCCCCACCGCTCCTACCGTCAATGTATTTAGGATGCAAATGAATATTTCCAATTGGTTGCCTCGCTTTCATGGCATGGATCACGAGCACCCTTACAAACATGTTGCGGCTTTCAAAGGCAAACTGGGTACCCTTAGTGCCATTGTGGAATCAGAGTTCGCGTGGGTGACATTCTTTTCTCTCTCATTAAGGGATAGTGCCAAAACTTGGCTTAATTCCTTGAACCCTCAATTCGTGTTGACTTGGGTTGATTTGTTAAATGAATTTCACAAAAAGTTCATTCCCATGTATTATACGGGGGTTCGTAAGAAACAAATTCAAACTTTCGCTGAGAGAGAGAATGAGTCGTTTTATGCATGTTGGGGTAGATACAAGGACTTGCTCATTGCGTTCCCGAATCATGGCTTTGAAAATTTCCAAATTGCTAATTATTTTTATGATGGACTTTCTCCAATGAGTCAACGATTCTTAGACAAAATGTGTGATGGCAAACTTTTTGAAAAAGAACCTGCTCAAGCCTTAAATTTCTTTGATCGTTTGGCCGAAATTTTACAATCTCGGGTTTTTGTTAAACATTGTCAAGAGTCCAACTCAAATGCCATGGAGGAGGGAATTGAGCCACATGGCTGTGTTGAAGATGTTAGTTTTGCTTATGAAAGCCCCGTAGAGTCTGAATGGGGTGATGAACTTAATTTCCACATGGATGATTTTGATTCGTATTCTGAAAATTCCTCAGAGTTTGGAGGGAATGATGAGCTTCACAGTCCATGTTCCCCTCTTGAGTCCTCCCCTCCCCTTGAATTTTTACCTCTGTGTGAGGCTCCGCAGGAGAAACATCTCATAGCTGAAGAGATGGAAGTGGATGAGACCAATAATGGATCTCCTACGTGTGAGGAACCGGCTCTTGTGATAGGCATGATCGACCAAATATCCTCTCCTTGTGGTATCTACCCATTGGAGAAAGTACTCACTGTTAAGGAAATGGACGAGGAGGTAGACTATTTGTATTCCTTGTTAGAAAAGCAAGACAAAGCGTACGAGACCAAGGGTGGGTCTCCTACCCTTGAGGATACAAATTTTGATGTGAGGGAAAAAGAGCAAATAGAGCCGCTTGTCATTAGTAAACGTTATATGCCTGTTGAGGAAACGAATGTGGAGGTAGACTTTTTGTATGCTCTGCTGAATGAGCAGGATGATAAGAATGTGAATAGACTTGAAAGTTTGTCTCCTTCCTTTGAGGAGATACCATCCATGGAAAGTTTGAATCATCCAATACTCTTGGCTCTTGATGATGCCGCCCCTCCTATTGAGTCTCAACTTTCGCAAGAATTTTTAAAAATCGAATGGATTGATTTTGTTGGTGTTGATGAATTTGATATGGTTTACCATCCTTATCTTGTGGATTTTATCAACTCTTTGAAAATCAATCTAGTTTTGTATGCGCACTTGGTTGAACTTAAATGTATGAAAGGACTTCGGCTCTTGCTTTATTCAAAGTATTTATTTTTGTGGCATGGTCGGAGTCAATTTTTGAAACAAAGTGTGGAGTGGAGTGCCATGTTCATTTTATTAGCTCTCGTTGGTTTGATAAATGTTCGGAGCCCGCGTTTGGCTAACCGTACATAAACTCTTTCTTTCTTTGTCTCTTTTCTTTTTCTCTTTTGACGGTCTAGTATAGCCACCCGAGTTTTATCTCTTCGGTGAGACTCGGGAAGAAAAGTATGACTCGTAAGATTGCGTGAAAATCGGGTGGTGTTCTTTGTTGTTTTTCTGTATATATGTTTGTTGGCGCCCGGATAACACGAGCCGGGTGGTTCTAATGTCATTTGCTTCTTAGTAGGTAGTTGGTTCTTAAGTCTTTTGCAGGGTAAGCATGCTACCACACCAGCCTTGGTGGTTTAGGTCTAAAAGCTTGAGTGAGTGAGGCATTCATGAGCCCTAAGCATGGGTGCGGCTATGTGTCGCGGTTGTAAGACCAAGAAAGCTCCGGCGATGACCTTGTGTGACTAGCTGTGGTTCCGATGGAGGAGCCGAAAGAGTGAGCCTTGGAAGCGGTTCCAATGACGAAGGGAAGCAATGACAAGAAAGCCTCTAACTTGGTCGAGGTATACGGGGGTTGACATTCCCCCGGAGGTACAATCTTTTGTTCTTTCCCTCTCAATACTGTTGTTCTTCATGCTATGAGGACATAGCATCGTTTAAGTTGAGGGGAGGGGAGGGGAGGGATATATATGTTATATATATGTTTTTGAGACTTGTCTCATTTTTCTGCTTTTGGTAAAATTTTCAAATTTTGTGTGCAATCTTCCCTTGTTAGTAGTGATTTCATTTGCTAGATACTTTAATTATGCTCAATTGTGTCAATATGGTAAGAGTCGTGTATCCCGTTGAATTCGGTTATATGTTTGAATCCATATCATATGCATATACATGAATTTTGATGAACAAGTTGAGCCTAAAAGTCAAGTCAAGTAGTGTGCATCGCTAAAGTGGAGATTCATTTCTTAAGCATTCCATGCTTTTTGCTTTCATTTTCCGCACTTGCGTAAATAATATCTTTTGTTCATGCTTGAGTAGTGTATATATCTTTCTTGCATCTTTTTGGAGTTGTTGGCGTACTTAGGAAATGATTCAAGGCATTTTTGTTTGATTACACCACATAAGAGTCACCTCGTCCTTATTTTGAACCATAGTCCGAGTCTCTTCCGTTGTTCAAACCTAGGTAACCGGATGTTCGGAGGATTGTGTGTCTATAGTTTTCAATGTTTCAAGATGGTTTGGGGGTGGTGTGAATGTGATAGAAGTGGTTGGGATGTAAAAAGGCGAAGAGTTGGTATGTGATTCCTTATTTCTCCTCTCCCACTACAAAAGCTAAAGCCCCAAATTTTCATCTCCCTCTCCAAAGCCTTCAAATTTGGCTCAAGTCTCTCTCACTACAAATCTCAATTCAAATAACCCTATTCCTCAAGAAAATCAAAGAAATGCTATAAAGAGCAAAAGCGTATTCGAAAGAGGGTTGAATACAATGATGAGGGGATTGATTAGACCTCCGGGCTAGCTTATATTTCGGATGAGAAAGAGTCCGATGGAAAGGGGGAGCTCGATGCTCAATACCAAAAGGAGCCGGATGAGAATGACGTCTACGTGTGGTGGAGTCGGTGGTAGTAGTTCTTTTTTATTCTTCGTAATTTTGTTTGATGTTTGGCCGATATGTGGCCATGCCTTGGGTAGTTTAGGGTCGGTAGTGGCCACTGGTAGATGAACCGAGCAAGTATATGGCCACTACATTTTTGTAGTCCATTTCCCTTTGTATCCAAGGTCGTTATAAGCTAATAAAGTCCTCCGTTGATCTTTTGTACGCTAAATAACTCCGTTTGATGCATGGTCGATATCTATTATTACTTAAGTTGTGATTTTCCTAATCTTTCCATAGTTGTCAATAATTAGCTTTCCTTTCGTTCTTAGCGCTCTTTTGATAGCTTGCGTAGCTTTTTGTCTTTGGCTATTGCATTTACTCGCTAGCGCTTGTCATGGGATGTATCTTGTATCTCATTGTGTGAAAAGTTGAATAAGAGCGTATCCTTGTGAGTTTTGGAGTCGAAACTCGTTGTGGTGCATGCATGCTTGACTACTCTAATATGGCATAATTTCTTCATCCTAGTTCATGGCATGTTTGTGCGGGGATTACATATGCTCGGGTTTGAAGGGGTGTTTTTGGACTCTTGCCTAGTTGTAGTAGTTGAGCATAACTTTTGTATCTTGAATCTCGGGAAGGTTGCATAGCTTGGTTTAATATGTTTTGCTTTTGTTTGCTACGGACTAGCAAAGTTCAAGTTGGGGGGTGTGATCCGCACCCAAGATTGTATAATCTTGGGGGCTTTTAGCTTGTTATTTGTAGCGATTCATTCCCATTTATCCCTTTTTATCGCATATTGCTCGTAATGTAGGTTTTTGTGTATTTCAGGTAATACGTGCTAATAAGGCGGTTTTGAACGCCAAGGAATGCTCCGGATGCAACCAAGTGCTCAAGGCCATGTGCCACCATGTTGTGGTGCCCGAGGAGTCATGAAGAGGTGGTTTGGAGGTTGCTCGGGTCGCCCAAGGGTCAAGGGAATCGAAGAAGAAGTGAGGATTTTACCAAAGCTACTCATCTTCCGACCAGCTGAAGGTAGAATTGTCATAACTTTTTATGTACAAATGATATTGGATCCAAACCACTTGGGTTAGAAAGTAGACTCGACGAGCTTTCCAACGGTCCAAAGAACACCCATTTTCGAGTTCGGGAGTGTCCGGAGTGAGCCCGCGAAGTTGGCCCAGAAATCTGCCAGCCATGAACCGGTACGGGTAAATCATCAACCGGTTCATGCTCGTCAGAAATTGAAGTTTGGACCTTGGTCGAGGCCATGAACCGGTACGGGAAAATCATCAACCGGTTCATGCCTGGAACCCGAATTTTGCTTTTGCTTTTGGGATATTTTGTTTGTCTCACTTTTTGGGATATTTCTAGGATATTTTTGTGAGAGAAAGAGTAACCCTTGTATATAGTCCTCTCTCTCTCTCTCCCTAGGTTTTATGTTTTCATTTTTACTTTAAGTCTTTTTAGTTTTTGGTTTTCCTCCATTGGAGCTCAAGCTCTTCTAGCTTAAACCTTTCAAGTTCTTTGGTAAGTAATTCTCGTTTGTTAATTTCTCGTTTATTATTGTTGTAGCCTCGGACTAGAGCTATCTTAATATCAAGTTTGTTTTCGATTTCATCGGTTAAATATTATGTATCGTTTTTATGCTTTGTCTAGTCTTTTAGTTATGTGTGAGTAGTTATTTGGCTAAGTCTCGGGATAATCTTTCCCGAGGACTTAGGTTGTTATACGGTTCTCGAGCCATCGGGCTTTAAATCATGGTTTTCCGGGTTAGAGCTTAATTTGCATTTTCGGTCTAAACTAGGGGTGTTAACCCCTTGGTAACGAGTTTAGTCAAGCGGTCTTGGCTAATGACTTACCGAGGCCTAGTGGCCTCCTTTGTGTTCGATTAACATTAAAAACAAGTTGGTTCGCCTCCGGGAAATCACATCTTTTGTTAAACGTAGTCTTTTTAAGTGAAATCTTCCGGGCGTGAGCACGCGGTCGTGACTCTCGCCTGAGTTATAATCGAGAACCGGTAATGGCCTTTGTCAAGGGTTAGAAGACCTCGAGACTTGCCTCTTTAAATTAATCAAGCGTAATCTAGTTTTCATTCTAAGTCATTCCGTTTCAAAGCAAAACCATAGTTGGCCGTCTTAAACGCCGAAATCCATTACTTACAAAACCTTCAATCCGAATCAAGCTATATCGAATTCTCTGTGGGAACGATTCCGGACTTCCGGATATTATGCTACCGATGACTTAGCCCTACGCTTCGGGTATTTATCAACCTCTTATTGGAAGGTGAGGTTCTATCGTAAGCAAGAAGCTACGCTAGTGGGGCCGGATATGGTCACGGAGACGTCCGAGAGTATGAAGATTATTCGCCAACGCCTTAAAGAAGCTCAAGAGAGAACGACCGAACAAGTTAAGGTGATTCGCCAAAGATTGTTGACCGCGCAAAGTAGGCAAAAGAGTTATGCCGATCGTCGTCGTCGCCCGTTGTCGTTTGAGGAAGGGGATCACGTATTTCTTAAGGTATCGCCTCGTAGGGGGTTATCACGTTTTGGGAAGAAAGGGAAGCTATCGCCGCGTTATATCGGGCCGTTTGACATTATCGAGAAAATTGGGGAGGTTGCGTATCGCTTAGCTTTGCCACCGAAGCTATCGGGTGTCCATGACGTGTTTCACGTGTCTATGTTGAGAAAGTACGAACCGGATCCGTCGCACGTATTAGAGTGGTCCGAGCTTGAGTTGGAAGCCGATGCGTCTTATGTGGAAGAACCGATTCGTATCCTAGATTCACGTGATCAAGTTTTGAGGGGTAAGACGATACCGCTAGTGCGAGTCTTGTGGAGAAGTCAAGGTAGCGAGGAATCAACGTGGGAAAGAGAGGATGAAGTTAGAGAGAAATACCCGCACTTATTTCCGGAATGAGCCAATGTGAGTGTTTAAACTTCGAGTATTACGATAATTGACTTGTTGCATGATGATGAAATTGTAAATGTTGTGTTCATACATGATGCATTAGTGGTTAGTTTTGGCATGAAAATTTCGAGGACGAAATTTCTGTAAGGAGGGTAGAATGTAGAGACCCGTGTTTATTTTACCGAATGTTAACATTTTATAAATGCATGATTATTGGAAAAGGAAATGAAATATTGGTTTTATGTGATTCGGGGTTATAGTGATGGAATTGATTGTGGAGGGGTGTAATGTATAGTTTGTTAGAAAGTGGGTATAAATAGATGGGTGAGGGTGTAGAGGATCATTTTCTCTCCACACCACACACCGGCTCTTTCTCTCTCTCACGCCTCTCACTCTCTCTCTTGCTCTCCCACCAAAATCACTCAAAAATCCACCACAATAACCTTCAATCCTTCGACCTCTACGCGTATTGTGGTCCGTATCCCACCGGTTGGAGCTCGGTGGAGTCGTATCCCATCCGAATCAAGGTTTTCGGAGAGCTAGGGCTCGTATCTTCTTGGGTTTCGTTCTTCGGCTTCGAGGTAGGGATTCTACCTCTCAATACATGTATTAGAAGTGTTTTCCATGCCTTGAATCGTGTGCTTGGTTGATATGGTTGTTGTTGTAGTTGAAACCCAGAAAATCTGCAGAAAAACTGCTCGAAAGCCTCCCGTATCGATACGGCCCTTAACCCGTATCGATACGGAACAAACTGTGAAGATTCGTAGTCATCCCGTATCGATACGGATTTTAGCCGTATCGATACAGTGAGCTTATCTCCAGATTTTCCTGTTTTGATCCGAAACCCATTGTTTTGACCCCCGATCACTTTCAATTCGTTCTAAGTGCTTCTAAAACACTCCTAATCGTTGTTGAACACCCTTGTTGAGCTCTTGTGCGTTCTTGACATTTCCTCACTTTCGTTCGATATAATTTGTCTTAATTACCACGTGAACTTGAAGTGGAACGAGACGTTATGAAATTTGTGACATGCAACTTGTTGACACAACGCGTGAACACTCAAGGCCCATCGACGGGTGGGTGCTTGGCAGGGGATATCAGGGTCCCATAAATAGCCTGGCAGGAGCTAATGCTCATATTGATTATTCAAGGCCCAACCTACAAGGTGGGTGCTTGGCAGGGGATATCGGGGTCCCATGAATAGCCCGGCAGGAGCTTCGGCTCATGACACGTAACGCGAGAGGGTTTGGACACGCGAGATATGAGAACGGTTAATGGTTGAGGTGTATTCTGAATCTCTTGACTTGTTTGTCGGATTGTTGAACCGTTTCGACTGTCAGTTGCTTGGGCTACCCTTTGTTCATGTCGTATCATCGTTCCCGCACTTCTCTTGCATATATTGTCTGTGTAGCATTTCTACTGGGCTAGTGTAGCTCAAGCCTTATTTCTTTTCAGGTACTAACTCTGGTCAGTAGCGAGCATGATTGAAGTGCTTGGATGTTGGACACGTTTTGAAAAGCTGACTTAGTAGAGTTACTTAGGCATCTTTGTATATTCCTTTTGGAGATGTATTTGTAACTCTCGTGATAACTCAATTGACTACGGGATATTTTGTAAACTCTAAACTCTTTGACCTTTGATGTCTAATCCGATTTGGGGCCGTCGTGCCTAAGATGTAATATTTTGAACTCTTGGACTTGGAGTGTGGTATGGGAAGTTAATGTTATTTTGGTATCGTACGGTTTATGGTGAGGTATTTGTTTATGAAACTCTTTATATTTTATGTTGAAAATAGAGGACGTGACAGACGTCATCCACCGCTGCCGCTCCAACTGCTATGTGGTGTGCGTGTGTATGTGGTGTGCGTGTGCATGTGGTGTGCGTATATGAGAGAGAGAGAGATCAGAGAAGATGATAGTTTGATTGTGGGGTTTAGATTACTTGAATTTGAAATAGGTTTTGTTTTAATTGGAATCTGTGTGTTCGTGTGTGTGTGGTGTGCGTCTCTTTATGTATGTGTATGTGTGTGTGTGTGAGAGAGAGAGAAAGAGAGAGGTTGAAAGGGGAAAAATGAAAACAGAATTCCATTGCTCTGATGAACTCGTCGCTTGTGAGAGAGTCGACATGAACTCGTCTATGATTTCCCGATTCTGGGTTTGATTGTAAAGCAATAATTAATCCATTTTGTTGATGTTGGTAGTTTTCTAAATACAAAACCTTATTTTAACATACGAAGGATATATTTGTCTTTTCACTTGTTTCTGTCCAAATTTTTAACGTATTTTGCCACATGGGTGATGTTGATGAGTTTTGATAGTTGAAGGGGTGAGGTTGATGAGTTATAAACATGAAGGGGTCAAGTTGACAAAACGTGATAGTTAAAGGGGTGTCCTTGCAGAAAACCCAATTAATTTAGTCCAAACTCGCCCTTAGATTAGATCCCTTCGCTTATTTAGCACAAATTTTAGTTTGGGAAAACCCCAAGGGATCGATCAACTTGGTGGTCAAAGTCTTGGATTAAGGACTTTGTTTCCTCTAAGTTTTAGATTTGAAACCTCTTCAGTGCTATTAACTTTTTGTAAGGCCACCATACTAATAAGCGATAGTCCAAATTTATTAGTCAAAATGCACATAAGTTGGTCCATGCACTTTGAGTACTTTTCAAAAAAACTGGTATTTTAGGAAGTTATGGGTATGGACTTTACCCGATTACAAAGACCTGATAAGTGATATTTCCTCCGTCCATTATTAAGTGTTCTGCTCGTAAATCCAACTTATTAAAAAGACATCATCATTATAACTTTCACATCAAATTTTTTCCTCCACTTTTCCCACTTACCCATCATCATTATACTTTTACTCACTAACTTTTCAAAATGGAATCTACTTTTAGGGACAAAATAGACAATGCACCAACTTTTACCTACTAACTTTACAAAATAAACACTTATTAAGGGATAGCCCAAAATAAAATACTGGACTATAAATAAGGGACGGAGAGAGTAAACAAGGAAGAAAACAAAGCAACTCTTATCCTGGAAAAGCTGGATGCCCCATAATTATTGGTCGCCCATGGACTGTGGCAGTTATGGCACAGCAGCTTAAGATTCTTCCTACTGCCTCGGTCCAAATATATTTGTCCGTACACAAAATGAAGACTTGAAAATAATAGTTTGAAAGCAAAATTTCAAATTTTTTTATTTAAATTAAAAGAACCCATTGAATTTTTCTTTAAAAAAGTGTAGTATTATTTTTAAATTCTCATTACAAAGATCGGACAAACATTTTGTAACGGGGAGTATACACTATTTGTAACGGGGAGTACACACTATTATCAGGGCCGGCCCCGGGGTAAGCCCCACAAGCCCCCGGGCTTGGGCAACCCCCCACCACGGGGCAACCAAAAAAAACAAAAAAACCCTGCAAGTATGTAATAAAATTTTAATTTGGCGCTAGGATTACATGTAGTTTCGTTGGCTCAGTGGAAACAATCACTTTGTTTTGTTGAGGTTTTAGAAAGTTATTTTTGAGAGTTGAGTGGTAATGATTTGAGAGAGATAGAGAGAGAAATTTATTGAAAACTGTGCCGAGAGTTAAAAGTTACTCTCAAAATGGTGAACCAAGTGGAGTGAATGTCTCTTTCCATAGCAAGTGTCCAGGTTCGAGGCACGATGTGGGTATTCCCTGTCGTATTTTAAATACGGTATTTTTTATCCTCCCAAGCGCCCCCTTCATTTTTTTGGTCAAGCTCTAGAACATCTCTTATTTTTATTATTATTTGCTTACACCTCCTATAGTCCAACTATTACTTCTTTTTCTTTTATTTTTTCATGTGACTTCTACTATTAAAAGTTAAAGGGTTTAATTATTTGGTAAATAAACTTTGTTGTAATATTTATATCTTCTTTTGTTATTGTCAAACAATTTTACTTTCATATTTCTTTTGATTACAATAATTGATATAGACATTAAAATGTCTATATTGGTAAATATTACTCACTTAATTTTAACCTTATATAGTAGGCTTTTTTTTTACTAAAAATGATTTGTAAAAACAGTTACTTCAACGAAGAACAATTTTTCAAAGAAGTCACGTAAAAATTTACCTTCGGACTACTATATCACACGAGAGATTGAGTGGATTAGTTATGATCTCAATTGAGATGAATACATGATTAAGCTAAAGTATAATAACTTAATTGAAGATTTTACTTCAAGAAATACAAGAAAAAGTTGTTTCTTTAAATTGGATTGTGGTAATCATAAAGCAATATAACCAGATTTACATTTGAATTTTTATTTTTTGATGTAATTCAAGCTAAAATCACAATGTAACATTAAATTTGGTTTTTTACTTGTATGTTTTTTTTAATGATTTAATAGTATGTAGGCAACCAAACTTAGAGTCGGGCTTGGACAACCCAAACATCGGGGCCGGCCCTGACTATTATCCACTCCCTTTCAGGCTTTCAGCTAAAAGAAGGATCGGATCAAAGTAACAATCAACTCTGTTGTTCTTCCACCAAAACCAATTTGATTGATCTCACTACCAGAAAAAATGGACCCACTTTTCGACTGGACAGTACTCCTGTGTGATTGGTAAAGTCGAGGATTAGGAGATAGGGGTGGCCGGTGGGTGTACGTAGTACTTTGGGTCAGTAGTTAGTCAAACAAAACCAGGCTGTGAGGTTTTTTGGCCTTTATTATTTCTGTTGACTAGTGCGCATCCCCTCGTGTGCCTTTATTATTTCTGTTGACTGGTGCTCATCCCCTCGTTTGTCTAGTTTGGCTCATTAGAGAGAAATAAAATAATGATTGAAAATATAAATAATGATTGAAGGAAGAGAGAGAAAAAAATGAGAGTAATGATTGAAGAGAAATAGGATAATGATTAGAATCAAAAATTCAAAACCTCAAAACGAACGTGGTCAAAGCGATTTTTCTCCACCATTCTTTTGCTTCTAATTTTCTTCTTTTGGGTTTATTGTTTTCTCATTGCTTGTATCTGCATATATTCGTGAGAAAAGTGTTAAGTTTATTTGGTAAAGTTTAAGTGCATTATTTTCCGGTGGAGCCTTTTGATTTTGGTTTTGAAGATGGTATCGGATGGAGCAAGATATCCCATTTAGGAGGGTCAAATAGAGGGTGTGGTGGTCAGATTTTGATCGGTAGGGTTTAGGGTGATCCTCTGGTTTACTCTCAGGTGCTCCGTCCGCCTTCCTCCAAGCGACCTGCAAGAAGTTGTTAGGACTAAGTCCAGCCCTTCGACCCTCCAATGATCAAGTTAATTAGTCTAGAAAGAAGAAGGCCGTAGAGGTTTCATTAGTAGGAAGAGCATGGAAGATACGCTCGGTAAATGCCTCGGGTGACATCACATATGACACATCGAATAAGACAGTTACGGTGCACATGGCCTCAGCTGGCCTTAATGATGACATACTTGCTGTAACCGTCTCGGCCTACATCATGATGACGCACATGGCTAAACGGGTGGGTGCACCCGGAGAAACTTCCCCTTTGGATCACATGAGCTGCAATTGATGGATTCATCAAGTCAGTTGTTCCCGAATGACTTCGTCAAAATCCCAAACTGTGAACACCAGAGGAGTCCCAAAAATGACATCCGAGCGATCCCTCTAACCGAGTGACACACGCCCGATCTACAAGACATCTTGGTGAAGCAGTGTGAGCCTGTGCCCGAGGAGCATGGTTTGGTGTGGTCGGTGATCCGAGCTGTATGATTCGGGCCACTACAGAGAGGAGGGAAAAAATTCCCTAAATTCACTCATCAAGTTTATATATTCTTCCGTGAAAAAAAAAACCTTTATATATTCCTTGCTACTTTATGATACATTAGTTTTAGTTTTAATTTTAAATTTTTTTGGTATTTACGACATTCGTATGTTTGTATTTGATAAAATCTGATGAAAAAGTTAAGAAAAAGCTTTTAAAAGATACAAAATTACTTAAATTCAAGATTAAACTGAGTTGATTTATATTTTTTTAACGTACTCTGGGTCAATAGTCGAACAAAACTGTTAGACTTGTCCCACATCGCTCATCTAAGTCACTCAAGCTTGGTTAATAAATTCTAGAGGCTACTTCACCTATTGCCAATTAGTTTTAGGCTGGAACCCTCCAAGAAATCTAACATGGTATCTGAGCTAGGTCAGAGGTGAGGGAAAGTCTCTGTCATCTCTGTCGCCCGAGTCAGTCAGTACTCAGCTCCTGATCTGTCACCCAAGATTGGTTAATAAATTCTAGAGGCTACTCCACCTATTGCCAATTGATTTTAGGTTGGAACCCTCCAAGAAATCTAATAAAAACCAAGCTGCTCAACTAGTTTTTTTTTCCCCTAAATAAAGAAGCAACTCTAGTTTGAAAGCAGAAAATATGTTCACACATACTACTAGTGCATAGATTTTGTTGTGCGGTCCATCATGGATCCCACACAAATGATTTGAGCTGTTCATTAAATATAAAATATTTTTTTTAATGGTCCACGCAAAAATTAGCTCAATCCGATATTTATAAATGCTCGATCCAATCATCTAACTTTTCATTCAGATTTGAGGATAATGAAAAGTTAGACGATTGGATCATCTATAGGTATCGTATTGAGCTATTTTTTGCGAGGACCCTCGAATTATTTGTGTGGAATCTATGATGGACCTCATAATAAAATCTATGTACAAATTATATGTGTGTAGCAGGTTGTTTTGAAAGTGAGTTTTTCGGCGTTTATTCTATCATTCTATGTACCACAATACATGCCTCATTATTTATCATGACCTGGGCCCGGCCGGTCCCACCCCTCGTGCGCCTAACCCCATCTTTTTGTGATTTTCCTCTTCTCTTTCTTGCTTTTGCCTTTGTTTTGTTGTTAGTAGTATTTTCTTTGCTGTTGATATTTTCTCTGCGAATAAGGCCTAATTTTCAAAAAGTACTAAATGAGTTTTTTTTTTCCTTCACAAAATACAAAGAAAAAAAAACTCATTTATTATTTTTGGTACTTTTAGCACTTTTAAAAACTAGGACAGGCTATGATAAAGTCATTTTAAAAAAAAAGAAGCAATGATAACCACATTTGACGGTTACATTTTGATTATCATGAGAAGTATCACTAATGCATTAGTAGAATGTGTTTACTACATGACAAATGAGACATATTCATTTCTTATCAAGTATGTAGGTGACGTAGCAAACGATACTTAAAATATGATCACCTAAGTATTGTAGTTTCTTTTATAACTTAAAGGTGCATGGCTGGATAAATTTCTAAGAAGCCGATCCCATCAAACTCCAAGAGGGTTGGCTTGATGATCCAATTGAAACTTAGGAAGCATACTGTTATATCTAGAACCTTAACCATCAGATCAATCCTAACCATCAGATCAACCCTTTGAGATTATTTTTATTTGTTGTGTTCTCATTGCTTGTTTATTCATGTAGGGACTACGACTCCCGAGGGCCCGCAACAATTATCATGACCCAACCTAGTATCACATGGCATGTAAAGAGGTAGAAAAACCAAAAAATTGTATTTTATAAATTAGGATTCCTTTATTAATAATTCCTTTAGATGTTTTTCTTTCTTTTCTCAGGACATATATAAAAGATATGTGTAATGTTTAACCTACTTATTTTATTTTGAAAATTGTCTACAACATTGGTTGATATCTATTATTGATAATTATTGAAACTTTGCCACAAGAACGATTATCAAAATAGGATAAGTAAACAGGGATGGAGGGAGTAACAAGCAAGTAAGCAACATGTAGGCAAAAGTTTTTTTTTTTTAAATTCTTAATTTCACTTATTAATTACAAGGTTATAAAATAGGAATTTTTTTTATAATCAAACAATAGAACTTTTATTAACGCAAAAAATAGGAACTTTGAAGCAAACAGATCCAAGACAGGAAGGTACTTTTCAATTGAACCACGAGAGGTAGATGTTCCAAGAGCAACTCCAACCCAGTCTACATTTTGCATAAGGGAAAATTTCAAAAAAGCCCCTAAACTTTCATAAATTTTACAAAAAACACCTGGACTTTAATTAATGACAAAAAGGCACCTGAACTTAACATACTGTTAACAAAAAAGCCCCCACCATCCAATTCTGTCAATTTGTAACAGATGGAGTTAACGGAAGGCGTAAACCACCCCCCGGCGCCCCCCCCTTTTTTTTTTTTTACTTTATACTAATAAAAATTACTTTTAACTCTTTCTTTTTTTAGTAGTAAATAAATAGGCAATAAAGTTCTTTTTTTTCTTACTATTTATCAAAAATTAATTTAACCTCATTTTTTTACTGTTTTTTTTTATAGGCAAAAGTAACATTTTATTAAGGAGAAAGGGGAGGGGAATCCAACAAAGAGTTGGACAAATACAGTCAAATTGGACAAACCCAACCTCAGAGGGACAAAGCCCAGTACAACAGAAGGCCTAGAAACTCAAATAAAACAATACAAGCACAACCCCAAATGGGCTAAAACACCCAGATCTAAACAATAAAGCGCAATATCAAGAAAACCCTAAACCTGACTCACTCATCTGTGCACATCCAGCCACCCCACCCGCTGCCACCCGCTGTAACAGACAGCAACCACCATCCAAATCGATCCCTATCACCACGCTCCACCATACCACCACCGGTAAACCCATGGAAATAGACAGATCCGTCACCCTCGTCCACTGTCGCGGAAGCATCACAACCGTTAAGCAAGAACCAAACCACCCAACAGTGATATGGCGGACGCACAACGCCATCCATCAACACCACCGCATGCCCACCCAAGCCGTTAGGCACACTCCGTAGAACCCAGCAGAAAAACGAAGGGGAAAGCAAAACAAGCAGCTTGACGAATGAAAACAGGAGAAACAGAGGGTAACCAGCAGTCGGATGCACACATACCAACAAACTAAGGGGTCGAAAAAAAGAGAGGGAGAAAGAGAGAGACGAAAAGAGACCAGAGATCTTTACCGTTGCCACCCTCGTCGCCAACTGAAAGCCCTCGAAAATGACCACCGAGTAGCCGCTAATTCGGTACCCACAAACGATCAGAAGGAAAGCGGATGTCGAGAGCCATAACCCCAACCAAACACCCCCATCCTCCTCTTTACTATTTACTAAAATAACTTTAACCCTCCCTTTTTTTTACTTTCAAATTCTCTCTCTACCTCTCCCCCCGCCCCCTTCTTTTTTTTTAGAAATTCAAATTCAACCCCACACAACCAACCGCCAAAGTCCTAGCCCCAATTTCGTAAATAGTTAAAAAAACGGTGGTGAAAGTAATTTTTAAAAAATAGTAAGAAAAAGTTTTTATTGCATATTTATTCATTACTAAAAAAGAAAGAGTTAAAAGTAATTTTTAAAAGTAAAAAAATAAAATGAAGGTTAAAAAAAGGGAGTGATTTTCACACTCTCCTTTTTGATAGCACACTCTTTTTTTTTTGTTTTTTAGTATTGAAAGTGTATGAATTTTTTTTTTTGCTAAAAGAAAAAAAAGGAGTGTAGTTATCAAAAAGGGGAGTGTGAAAATCATCTCCCAAAAAAAAAAGTAGTTTCAAAATTCTGAAATTGGGGCTAATTGTGGAGTTGATTGGTGGTGTTGGGTCGAATTTCTGGAAAAAAAAAAAAAGAGGGAGAGAGAGAGAGAGAGAGAGAGAGAGGGAAAGGTAAAATTTGAAAGAAAAAAAGGGGTTATTTTTGTAAATAGTAAAAAAATGGGGTTAAAATAATTTTTGACAAATAGTAAGGAAAAAAAGAATTTTATTGTATATTTATTTATTACTTAAAAAAGTTAAAAGTAAGGAATTTTTTGAAGTAAAAAGTAAAAAAAGAAGGAAGGTTAACGCCTTCCGTTAGCTCCATCCATTACAAATTGACGGAATTGAATGACGGAGGCTTTTTTGTTAACAGAATGGTAAGTTCATGTGTCTTTTTGTCATTAGTTAAAATTCAGGTGTTTTTTTGTAAAATTCTTGAAAGTTCAGGGGCTTTTTTTGAAATTTTCACTTTAAATATTCAAGACACAACTTTCAATCAAAAACTACTTTTAGAGTATATCACCACTTTAGCCAGATGTGTTTTTTTTTTTTCTATCTCTCTCTATGTTTCAAATGTTCATTGATTTCTATACAAAACTTCATTCTTCACCCAAAATTTAAGATAGTTATTTGTTTTATTTCAAAGGTATACCAATATGTACTTCAACACCACTAATCCGATGAACACTATATACCCGCTCCACCAATAAAATCAAAGATATTCTTATCATGGATGAAGCCAGAATTTTAACCTAGGGGTTGCGTTATTAGCAATGGGAGTTGATGCACATAGCTGCAGTTTGACTTTTTATTTGAGCCTAAAATGTCACGACATCCAAAACAAATTATAATTATATATGGATAATAACAATATTAATCCTCCAAATTGTGCAAACTATGATCGTGTAACTCCCAAAGTTTCTTGACCACGAGCCCAACCACTTATCTCCATCTAAATTTTCGCATTCTTTAAATGACAATGAACAAATCAAACTCCACATCTGGCAACTGATCAAGGCCGCACCCATCCACTCAGATATATTTTTATCAATAAGTATAAGATCACACACAGAAACACACTAACACTTACACATACACACACTCACACTAGGTATGAGCCCTACACAAACTGGGGGTGTGCAGTGTGTGCGCGCATGGTGGTAGCATTGTTGGTATTATTTCAGATAAATAAGTTTGTTCATTCATCTTACAAGTAATTATTAAACAATACTATTCGATCTATAGCTCCCCGTTGAACGTTTTTTTTTTGAAAGAACAATAAATATATTTGACCTACAATTGTTAAGTTCAACGGTTAACCGGACGTTAAACCCGGCAATAGTTAACCGTCGAATCCGGCAATTGTAGGGGGAAAACATTCAAAAGATAGACTTTGAAATCTAGAGTAGTAGGTAGTAGGAGTAGTAGAAAATTGGTGCAGGAAGTTGAACTAAAAGTAATGCATTTAATATGAGTGAAGTTAGACTCAACTGTCAAGCTGTCAGTGTATCTATCAAGCAAGTGGAAACATATGACTGATGAAAAATCAAGATTTTTAACTTTTACCTTATCATCTCGTTCGGCTATAAGCTAATTGGTTTTTTTTTTTTGTCCTTATTCAATAAAATTTCATATTGGTTAGTTTTTCGTCAATTTTTTGGGGATTATTGCATCGTCATCACGAGAGAAATTTAAAAAGTAAAAAATTATGCTCGAAATCCAATTTTTTTTTAATAAAGACGAAAAAATTGGCTTATTTTTGTCTATATTAAAAAAAATTAGGTTTCGATCGTAATTTTTTACTTTTTAGATTTCTCTTGTCATGACGATGCAATAATCCCCAAAAAATTGACGAAAAACTAACAAGTACGAACAAAATTTGAATAAGGACAAAAAAATAAGCCAGTTAGTACGTATTTCTTAGTTGGCATATTTTTTTTGTTTTTATTTAATTTTTTTGTAAATCATTAGTTCAACTCGACGAGAGTAATCAGAATAGTAAATTTTTTTGATAAAATTCAATATTTTTTGAATAAAGATAGAAATAAATTAAGAATTCTGGTTGGAAGATAACGAGAATTTTTAAAAGCATTAACACGTTTCAATATAATGTAGTCTCACAAAGAAGATAACCAGAATTTCGCAGCAATAATTTATTGAATAAAACCGAGTTACCAGAGCTAATGGCATTAGTCTTTTCGTTTTAAACGAGAGTATCTTATTGAGCACTATTATTTCTCATTTTTTTTTATAGCAAAAGAAATATTTCTATTCACCATTTTTTTCATCCTTTATTGGGATACCCTGTTTCAAATTGCTCATCCCTTTTGGACAGTCGTGCCACTTAAAAAATTGCCTATACGTCACACTCTTTAATATATTTTTTTTTGAAAACTTTATTTCATAAAACTAATTAAGATATGTCAAACAAGTTCCATATTACACAGGAATATAAGAAATGTTATAAAGTAAAACATATCTACAATTCTTTGCAGGTTCTAAAAAAGTGAAAAGAGACCAGACACTTTGAGACAAATGGAGTAGATTTTGAGCAATGCTACGGACACAGTTGTTCAAACACAAACGTCCCGAATTAATTTAGATGTTGACAAGGATGTGCCTGGAGCGATCCGATACCCGTGAATTCCACACAACGCACATGAGATTCACACGAATCAAGTAGCCCTGATCTGAGTTTAAACGTATGAGTCCAAACCATTTTTCACAAACTTTTTTATGTTAGATGAACCTCACCATATGAGAAGTTACCCCCAATGTACAAAGTTCCAAACTATGCACATGAAATCCACACATATTCAACGGCTTAATTAATTTTGACGCATTTGTGTCAAATATGTACATGTCAAAAAAAAAAAATTTAAAACTTTTTTTAGGTTAGAAGACCCTTCATTCTTCAATATGAAAAGGTACTTATAGGTCCATGTGAGCTTTTCAGTACATGTTCCCTTGTAAACTAGTTGCAAGATTAGGAAAGCCTATTTATGCATGCACCAACTCTTTCTCTCTTTAAACGTGTACATGTACTATCTTTTTGTGTGTATATATAGCAAACAATCATTCTACTTTCACGCCCAAACACACATCCATTTACACACCTCCACTCATAATAGGGATAGAGTCCGCACACACTACACACTCAGTATGTGTGGGTCCCACCTCTATTGTGAGTGGGGGTGTGTGAAGTTAGAATTTTCATATAGCGAAAGAGAAAAACAAGTAAAGTAATGAAAAGTGATTTTGGCACTTTTCAAATTATTAATCACACTCCAAAGAGGGAATGCCAAAAAATCAATTTGGAGAGTGTAAAAATCAATCTATCTCCCTCTCCTCTCTTTTTTCTTGACCCCCTCCTCTACTTCTCTGTGAAATTTCACTCTTAACCGTCCATTTTGCTGTCCTCGGTTCTCAATCTTGCTTTTCCCTCCCCGTTTTTCCCCATCTGGTTTTCTGTTGGGTTAACTGGAGTTTGCTTAGCGGCATGGTGGTCTTGCGATGGTGGGAGGCAGGTTTTGGCGTGGTCTCCCGCCGTGTGTCGTTGTTGGGCGCCACGGTTTTTGCCTAACGGCTTAGGTGAGCATCCGTGGCTGTCAGGGTGTTTTGGCCGTCAGTTTCGTTAATCTTTGGGGTTTGGCTGGTGGTGGTCTTGGTTGTTTGAAGATTGCGAATTGGCGGTGTGGCTTGGTTGGTGACTACCTGAATCTTGTGACTGCGGTGGGCAAACAGTGACGTTTGAAATTCTGCAGTCGAGTAGATTAGGTTTAGGGTTTTCTTTGGGGTGGGCCTTGCCCACCTTGGTAGGCCTGGTTCCAGTTTTGTTAGCTATGTATTGTTTGATCTAGGCTTTTAGGCCTCTCAGGTGTTTGTGCGCTGTTTATTGTTTATCCGGGCTTTTTAGGCCCTTAGGTGTTAAGGGTTTTGTCATTTGGCTGTATTTTCCAACCTTTGATTGGATTCCATTCCCATTCCCCTAATAAAATGTTACTTTTGCCGATTAAAAAAAAAAATTTAATTCCGAAAGTAATTTTCAATTTCTATTGATTCATTGTTATAAAAAGGAGGAGTTGTTGGACATTGGACATTGGACATGACCATGAGTAATAATGAAGGTCCCCATATCTCGATCGCCTATTTTCCCTCAACCAAAATCCAAAGGGATTCTGCCAAAAATCTGCACGAACAGTAAGAAAGCAAATCTAATAAAAAGTCTTTGTTCTCCTATGTGTGTTCTTCGTTTCGTACGACTTACTGACCATCACTCTGTCTACTATGCTAGTGGAGTACTGTATTTTACTTAGATAGGTTAAATTACACTCTTGGGTCCAAAGTACGACCAAACTATTTCCAATTGAGCCATTAATCTATATGTTTTTTCATGTGTAATACTACTTAATTATAAGCACGATATGTTATTGTCAATGTGGTCCAATAGGCAATTGCGAAGCAACACGTGGCACTTAAACAAAGGAAAAAGTGAGAAAAGTAAAACTCGTTTTTCGAGAAATAATTAAGTATTTAAGGGCCTAAAATGCAAAAAGAACAAGAAAAACTCTCGGCACCATGTAACTGGTTTGTTAGAAAAATAGGCTAATATTTGTTGGTTATAAGCTCAAATTAACCAATATTGGCCAATGTATTTGGCTCTCAAATTATGTTCATGTGTTTGGATCTACAATATATAGGTGAAACAATGATGGCCTTCTATACTACCTTTGAATAGTAGAAAATGACAGTGACAATATGGAGACAATTAATTAGCTAGACTCTTCAATTCCCTAAATCAATTCTATATCAATGATACATATTTTTTTTTTGCTAAGCTATCAATGATACATATTGTCAAAGTATTGAATGGTATTAATGGCCGGTGAGTAATCCAAATCTATCATGCCTTCTTGTAAACATATTGTCTAGACTTCTCTAGCCTTCAAAGATTTCAAGCTCATTACGAATGAGACATCAAAGAGTAGCAGTGGTTGCTATGGGACCAGATATATATATCATCGATAGGGACATATAATTAATCCCTCGAATGGAAAAGACTTCAAGTGTAGCAGTCGAGCTTTAGGCCCTATGAGATGGCTCTTATCGGCAAGTACAATCTCAGAGGTGGACCTGGATGCAAGGATCAAAATTGATTAAGCAATGTTCCTGGTTGTAGGTAATTGTTGCTGGAGCTTGAAACTAATTAAGGATGCGCGTTTTACTGTTTCATGGTTTTGAGGGTCTTACAATTTTACGAACACGCCTTTTATGTTTTTGGTTCTTCATTTTCAGATAATGCTAGAGAGGCGGTGTAACCCATAAGTATGTTACCAGACGTACGTGCGGCTTGCTTAAATTTTATCAAACACCTGTTAGTTGCATGAAACAAAATATAATAAAAGTTGAGTACCAGATTGAAAAAGTTAAAAGTTCAACAGACAGAGTGAGAATAAACTAAAACTCCAAGGGTGAAAGATTACTCTAATAGAGAATGGGGAAAGTGAGAGAGAGAGAGAGAGAGAGAGAGAAGGAGAGAGGATCAAATCAAACAACACAAAAAGAGAACTGTAGAAAGGAGGGGGGACAAGTTAACCTGTTATGGGGGTCGAAAACAAACAGTGCCAATTCCTTAGTTGGCCATTAATATGAAATGGGACCAAACACCCACCTAACCTTTATAAGATGTCATACATCATAACACCCCCGATCTCTTCTGTCACGATAACCCCCCACGCACAAATTCTCCTGTGCCTCTATGCCGATGAGCTTTTCAATCGTTGGATTTAAATCTAACAGTTGGAAAACTCCTCGCCACAAAGAAATATGGGTTTTCAGCACAGAGAATCCTGCCTCCTCTGTTATTTTTGTTATATATAACTCCGAGTCGTGCGCATCTCCACTAATCTTAGGTCCAATTTTATCGTTCATTTGCGGGGAGCTCTATTAAAATCGGACCAAAGCTCTATGTATTTTCTCCGAGTGGACTGGCCCTCAAGGAGTACATGAGAAATTTTTAATCTAAGATCTTAGAAAAAACAAACGCGTAAGTCTCGGATATTGACCACCGGACCCGGTTCCCTACTCGTTACTCCTACTGCTACTATTTTTTTCCCTGTCCACTTCCTCCGCTTTCTTTTCTCGTCATTTGACAAAGTGGGAAATCTCTTAAATTTTTTACTCTTGTTATGTTTCTAGTACTCCTATCACTGTTCCTTTTATTACTCTAAAGCCTCTAACCCGTAAAAGTCCCATTTCAAAACAAATGCTTTTTCAAACTTTCCAACTTTCTGCTTCCAACACTACCACTTTAAGAAGCATCCGATTACTTTAATAAGTCCTCTCTCCCTCCCTTTCTCTCTCTCTCTCTCTCTCTCTCTCTCTAAACAATACACAATCCTCAATCTAAAATACACCCAATTGTCCATTCAAGTGTCCATGTTTCCTGCTCTTCCTTGCCTTTTTCTCCTCAAAACGCTCCCAAACTACCCACTAATTCGGTATTTCCACTCCACCACCACCACCTCTCTCTCTCTCTCTCCTATAGTTCTGGAAAATGGGTATTTGCAAGAGACCACTAGTTCAACTTCTTTGGGTGGTGATGGTGTTCATCTTCGCTTTCGGTCAATGCCATGGCTCAAGAAGCACTAATGTCATGTTCAACGTGAATCCCAGGACTCAGAATTCAGGCCAGTTCCTGGGCTTCTTGCCCAGGAGTATACCGATACCGGTCTCCGGCCCGTCGAGGAAGCACAACGATATCGGGTTAAAAAGCTGGAAATCACCTTGAGAAAAAAGAGATCCCAATTTCGAGAAGCTCTCTCTCAGAATGATCAAGGTGACATATTTTAGTGGTATTTTCTTCACACTTTTTTGGAAAATATATGAAGGGGCTAGCTGATGATGATGGTGATGGGTTCGTGTAAATGGGTTTTGATTGGTACTCATTTTTTGGGCTTTGGTGATGAAGAAAATATATATTATATGATCATGTGTTGTTTCATTTCCATGGCCTCATGGAACAGCCATATGTGGGATGGGACTGGTTGGTTTACTTGGTATAAAATCCAAACTTCTTTGTTGCTAATTGTTAGTAGTCAATTGCTTGCTTTGCTGATGGGGTACTATCTTTTTTGTCTAGGTGTACAAATTTTGTACATGTAATCTTGGCATAATATACGTGGAACTCTTTACTCTCTACCGATATTAGAAACTTTGTACATCCTTGTTGTTTCGGGTCTCGGGTGGCCTATGCGGTTGTGCTCTTAGTCTGTTTGGTTGGTCTTTGTATTTCATTTTAAAGTTTAATGAACTTCTTTTGACGAGAAAAGTAAATAGAAACTCTAGCTCGCTTTTTTTATTTTAGAAGGAATATACAGGATAATTTCGGGTGGCGTATGCTGTTGTGCCCTTAGTCCGTCTAATCTTTGTATTTCATCTCAAAGATTAATGAACTTTTTGCTGAGAAAAGAAAACAGAAACAACTCTAGCTCGCTTTTTTATTTTAGAAGGAATATTCATACAGGATACCTTGTAATAACCTTGTTTATACTTTTATAGTATTGAAAATACCTCATAAAATACGTATTTGATACGTATAGAAATATAATGGCAGTCGTGGATCATTTGGAAAGTAAACGTATTGGTTCTGTGGCACATCTCTTCTTGAAATTCTTCTTTCATTTCCCCCCTCCCTTTATTCCTCTACTAAAAATATTTCTTGTTAAGAGGTATTGAAATACGTATGAGTAATAATCGTATGTATCTGCTAGTATAGTAAATACATATGGACGACAATTTGTTATACTGAATTAATGTTATTTTCGTATTTTTGTTTTAAATCTAACACAATAAAAGGTTCAAAAGAACACAATTTTTACGGTATCGGAGGCCTACCTATAACGCAACAACTTATATTCCAAACCTAGCTAATTAATTGGAGGTATTAATGCAGTAGCACATAATATTGGACAACAATGGCTAACAAAGGTTCAAAATCTTCAATATGCATTAGGCATCTGCCCACGTTTTGTGTTTTTTCCATAGTACTAAAGAGTACTGTTCGAACCAGCTTATACGCAGCTCAACTAATCCTCTTTACGCACGTCTCAACTAACCCTCTATCTGGTCTGATCAAACACAAGTCATCCGTATCGCGACTAAAAAATTCACAAAAATTGCTTTCTTACGAACTGATTCTAAGAAATCAGACCGCCCATGTTTAAAAACCTTGCATGTTATACTACAAACTACTACAAAGAAACAATTGAATGCCCATTGATGGGTTAAATCAAAATGGGTTAGTAGTATCTAATCTCATTATCACATATCATTTGATTGAAAGATTAGTAGGTGATCATCATAAGACGATAAGGTGCATGTATGTCGTATGGTCATAGATTGAGTCATTCCAACAGACATTTTGATGTAGTAGTAGTAGTAGTACTTGGTTTTCAATCAATCAATTAAACTGTTCATTGCCATTGGTTTCAAGCAAAATTCCTGAATCTTTACAACTCATCTCCAGTCCCCATGAGGGGTAGATATGTAGGCGTACTTGATTTGAGCGCCTTTGACAAGGCAGGATGATTAGCTAGCTGTGACTGAACCCTACTTGCTAGCTAGGTTACATCACTGTGACTGTGTTAGTGTGTAGTATGTTTTTCACAATCTTTTACAGAAGTTTCTACTCATCAATACAGGAACAGGCCCCGCCTCATACAGGGAAAAGTATATTTTGTTGTTTTTCTTTTGGTTTGTTGTATATTGCCAACATTCTTTTACAAATGTTAGTACAATTTTCTTTTCTTTTTCTTTTTTTGGGGTAATTTTTTGTTTTCTTTTTTGTGTTGTTAGAGAACTACTCCCTTCGTCCCTATTTAATTGTCCACTACGGTTTTGCGTGTATTTTCAACGGTTTATATCTCTCGACGTTTATTATATTTTTGAAATCATTGTCTTATAGAAAAAATTGAGTTATATCAAACAAGATTCATATTGCATATTTTTAGCAATATACATTGAGAGATATAAACCGTTGAAAATACACGCAAAATCGTAGTGGACAATCAAATAGGGACGGAGGGAGTATTTGTGCAATATAGATGGCAATTAATTCATGCAGTTCGATCGTTCGTCAGCAACCCCACCCCCAACGGCGGCGGCACCACCACCACCACTACTCCAGCTTTTGGGCTAGAGTGAAGAGCTCGGGCCCATCATGGGCTTCATTTTGATGATCAAATTTACAAATTTTATAAAATCGAGAGCTATATCATCTAAACGAATTTGAGGGTCTATTGGAGATATATCGAGAGGTATGTATATATACCGAGAATCAAATCACATTTAATTATGAAAAATAATTGAGTGGTTCATTCTTTTCAAGAGAGATCGTTCAATTAGATGGCTATCGACATTTGATTAAGATTTTTTGTTTTAAAATAATTTACGCACCGGGACCAGTAAAATGGATCCTCAAATCAAATTATTCTTGTTGGACTCCAGAAGAGAATATTACTATATCCTTAATCAAAACCGTGTTACAAGTCACATTTGAAATAGGTGATTTGACAACGTGCGGGAACACCTACGATCACGCCCAAAAAGAATCATTTCGCTGGTTGTTCCTTCCAAACCATTTCATCTCGAATGCAGTTTGAGTAACAATAAAAAATTGGACCATGACTACAAAAAGATGTGAAAATGGAAAGAACAGTTTCGAGAAGAACTTTTTACTCTCTGCACTGTTCTCAATAAATTCCTCCATCTCTCTCCACTCATTAAAAAGAAATTCAAAACTCATAAACCAAACAAATATAATTACGTACGATTATATATCCAGTATATATGGTTGGTATGAAAGCTTGTTCGGAATATACAAAAGTGAATAAAAGGATTCGTAGTAAAGTACCGAGTGCCTTATCATTATTTCATTTACACGTCTCACAAGTGAAAAATGTTATAAATATACAAATAATTACTCTGGAGTTTCTTTCGATTTGTGTCCACATAATAATGATACGTTTGGATGAATGGAAAATCATGAAGTATTATTAGAAGCCAGGAATCCCCCTTTTTCATAAGGGATCCAAAGTTTCGTAAAAACCAAAATAAAGCAACCCAAAAAAAAACAAGAGGCCAGCAGCGTTCCAACCTTTCATTGGTTTTGCCCTTGACGATGGAGGGTCCCCTTAAATACAATTCAAATTAAGGGAATGTTTTTGTTTCTAAATTTGTCGAAAAAATTCGATAAACTGAGAAGGGCGTAGCACGAAGGATAGCACAGTAGGGCTTACCGTCCCCGAGTCCTAATTCAGAACTTTTTTTTTTTTTTTGGGAGCGTATAGATCGAAAAGCAAAGGTAAAAGCGGAAAACGAGAGGGAATCGTAATTAAAATGCTAAACGTACGGATCGATCTTGGGTTTGTGATGATGAATGTAAATGATAATTTGTCCTAGCATCCTCATAATTTTATGGGTACTGCAACATCTACTTGTCTTCTTATTTTTCTTATAAAAATTGGTAAAAATAGCTCTGGATTTTTCTTTTGGTTTCCTTTTTTCTCTTTCATAAATCTAAGATTCAATTAATTTATTGGATGGAAAATGGCAACCAATTTATAAGGCGAATCCGCCCATTGCTATATTGGCTGCCAAAGCTTTAATTTGGCAGATCTTTAATTTTAGCAAAATTCAAGTCTATCCATTGTTACTTTTTGATACTATCAAAAAAATAGCAAAAGTCATTTTTTATCTGTTGGAAAAAGATATCACTATTTTTCTGCTTTTTTGGCCTTGTTCTCCCAGGGGCTTTTGGGCTTTTTGGCATTTTGTTCTTATTCTAAAAAATTTCGTATTTGGTAGTTCTGCGCCAAACTTTTGTAGACTATTGATTCGTCTCGACAAGAGAAATTGGAAAACCCAAAAAAATTTTACTTTTACCCAAACAACTTTGGAAATACTCCAAGATCAAACCGCAAAAGTTCATCGAGACGAATCAATAGACCACAAAAATTTGGCGCAAAACTACCGAATACGAAAAAAAAAATTTGAATAAGAACAAAACGCCAAAAATCCTAAAACTCCTAGGAGAACAAGGCCATTAACTGGAACCGTAGCAAGTTAAAAAATAATCTTCTTACAAAATTATTTTGAAAACAGATAGACTTGTCAATCGAAAGAACGAGTCAATGCCTCTAAACCACAAAAACAAGTATACTATTAAAAAAGTGGGTTTTCTTGTTAGCTTCGGTAGGACCATAGAATTCATTTGGCTTACTCAAAATTCGAAGCAAAGTCTTTATTTATATTTAATCTTGCTATGTTGGAACCGACCTCTGAAATTTTTTGGTCATTCCATTAAAGTTGGTGCTGTCAAAAAAATTAAGTAAAGTTGGTTGATTTTGCCTCTCATACATTAATTTCACCATATAAAATGTGATTGTCATTTAATCCGAAGGGGTTGGCCTAGTGTGGTTAAGCTGAAACTTATGAGTTTGCTCCCTCTTAAGATTTTTGAAACTCCTCAAGTGTTATCAATTTTTTTTGGGCCAATCCATACAGAGTTTTGCTCTGCTTTTAATTAGGACTCTTACGAGTGGACGGTTGAATTGATCCCCAGAATTAGTTGAGGTGTATGTTTGCTGACCTGAACACCTGAGTTATAAAAAAAAACATGTCATGCTCATGTTTTCTGCATTGAATCTGTTATAGAATTTGTAAGGGGGTCCCCATCTGGTTGAAATCTTGATTTGAACTCCACTGAAAATTCTACACCAGTTCTTAATTTGCTCCCTGTTTTGTGGGGGAAAGGTAAAATAAAGAACCACTAAAGAAGTTTCGATTTAGTTAAATGGATTTGGGTTATAATCATGGCAATAATTGCTATTGATGGTGGGCTCAGCACTCATTTACATGGACAAACCAACGTGGATTAAATGAGCCCACCAAATTATCTTTTTAATTATGTAAATCGAAACCTAAGACATTGATTGTTGTTTTCATAAGGTGAATACTTTTTTCAAGACTTGATAAAACAATAGAGGTCGTGACTGAAGTGTTTGGCTCGTTTTTTGACCTCCCAGCATCTCTAGTTCGGAACAAAGTCTTGGTAGTCCGAACTAGCGTTAGTCTTGAGTTTTGGTGGCTTGCAGCATCTCTAGTCCGGACCAAGGTTTTGATAGTCTGGACTAGCGAACAACTTGTGATTTTGGGCTCTCAACATGTCTCGTCCGAAGATAGTCTGGTCTGGTCCGAACGAGCGTGCACGAGAAAGACTTGGTTAGTTTTAGAGTTTCTTGGGGATTTCCTTACTCAATTAGGTTTCCTTTTGATAGGCCAATTGTCTTTGGCTATAAATACTTGTTATGTGGCATCTTTATTGGTGTGAGAGAAAATAGTGGGGTTTTGGTATAGGGTTTGAGAGACTTTTGCCTTTGTTTTGGCTTTGGTGAGATTTGGGTAGAAGGATTTCTAAAGAACTACTTCTTTATAACTCTTTGAGCATATGTTTGCCTTTGTTCAAGTGAAAGCCATTGATCAACTACCTGTGGAGTAGGTTTATATGCCAAAGTAAGCCAAACCAGGTGTGTGTGTGTGTGTCTCTCTCTCTCTTTTCGTTTGATTTCTCTCACCCTCTCTCACGTTTGATTTGGTTATTTTGGTTTGCTTCGCACATCTATTTTAGTTCTTCAATTTGATATTCATAATCACCGCCTTTTTATTTGGTTTCCGAACATCAAATTGGTACCAGAGCGTAGGTTTCTTGAGCTAGGCTTCAATTTGTTCTGCTTAGTTCTTTGGGTTTTCGGTTTGGTGGTTTATGAAAATCAAGTCAAAGCTGTCTAAGGAGTCGTCCATGAAATCGGTAGCAACCGGGTCTGGCACCGGTTACGCGGTGAGGTTTTTGGTTTCGAACACCAAATTTGAAGTTGAAAATTTTGATGGGATGAACAACTTTGGTATTGGCAATGTGGCATGGTCTTTAAGGCTTTGGTTTTGTTGAATTCGCTTCCTCCTTGATTCGTATGATCACCTTGTAACTACTTTGTTATATGGTTTGATGATGTGTCGAATGCTTTGACTAATTACGAGTATCATTAATCTAACAAGTAGGAGTACTAAGTACTCACAGCCCCTCTCTCTCTCTCTCTCTCTCTAATTCATGACCCTAGCCTTTCCATTACCGCCGTTGTCGCCTAGGGGGGGGGGGGGGGGGGGGGGGGTGGGGAGGGAGGGTGGTGGAGGTGCCCTCTCCCCTCCCCCCCCGGACTCTATCCTCCCATTCCCCCTCCCTGCTCTCTCCTCTGTATAGTTTCGATCTCCTCTCTTCCGTGTTCGATTGCTGTCGTGTTTTCTTCCTCCATGCTCCTCTCCCTTTCTGTCCGGGGGGAGGGTGGTGGAGGCGCCCTCTCCCCTCCTCCCCCCGGGCTCTATCCTCCCATTCCCCCTCCCTGCTTTCTCCTCTGTATAGTTTCGATCTCCTCTCTTCCGTGTTCGATTGCCGTCGTGTTTTCTTCCTCCATGCTCCTCTCCCTTTCTGTCCGCCTTGTCTCTCGCCGGATCCTTAGTGGATTCGATTTTGGGGCCTAACGGCCTGGTGGAGCGCAGTGTCCAGGTGGAGGGTTTTGGGCGTTTGGATTTCCGACGGGCGATATCTCTTGGGTTGTCCGTTCGTGATTAACAGCCTGGTTTCCGGCGTTGCTGTCGACTGCATCACTCTCGTGCTTTTGATTTGTTTTGACCGACATGGCCTTGGTTTGTTTTGGTGCATGGAGCGTGCATGCAAAACCGCCTGGGATCCTCCAGGCGGCGACGATGGCTACAGGAGGTGGGGGTTGGTAGTTGGAGGCTTGCGGTTGTGCTTCATGGTTTGATTAGTGGCGGTTTGTAGTTGTGGTTTTTGTAGGTGCAGCAGGGTGGGCGGTGGCGGCGGCGGGAGTTGTGTGTGGTCATTCTGTTAGGGTTTGGATTTGGGGGTTTGGGCTTGGGCTAGGTTTTTAGGTGTTGGGCTTTGCACTTTTTGGTGTTTTTTGTATTTGGTTTGTTTTGGTGGATGGAGCGTGCATGCAAAACCGCCTGGGATCCTCCAGGCGGCAACGGTGGCTACAAGAGGTGGTGGTTGGAGGCTTGCTGTTGTGCTTCATGGTTTGATCAGTGACGGTTTGTAGTTGTGGTTTTTGCAGGTGCGGCAGGGTGGGCAGTGGCGGCGGCCGGAGTTGTGTGTGGTCATTCTGTTAGGGTTTGGATTTGGGGGTTTGGGCTTGGGCTAGGTTTTTAGGTGTTGGGCTTTGCACTTTTTGGTGTTTTTTGTATTTGGGTTGGTTCCTTACCAACTTTTGGGCTTTTAGGTGTTTTCCTCCTGATTTGGGCTCATCCTGTTGGGCCCAAATCAGTTCCTCCGTGTGGTTAGGAGAAAAGGGTCTTGGATGGTCAGGCCGGTGTATCCAAGTTCCTAGTTGCTCTGTACTTCGTGTTATGAGTGATGAAATTTTATTTTTGCTGATCCAAAAAAATTACGAGTATCATTTGAGAGATAAGTAGACCCATCAGAACACATCCAATCAAGGTTTAGTTGTAGGGAATAAGACTCGGCCCCAATTGAGTAAAGTTTCCCCTTTTGCAAATCCAACAGATATCGCAAAAGATGAGTGTGCCTACACACAAAAAGTTGTTGGAAGAGGGATTGTCGAGTTTTAAGGCGTAAGAAGGACTCCAATTCCAATTATGCTTTTGAAGAGGGTGATGATTTGGAAGCTGCTTTTGTGAGTCCCATGCCTGTTAGCCACTTGAGGGAGTGGAATGGATTTTGGATTCTGGTTGTAGATGTCATCTGTGTCCCAACAGGGAATGGTTCTCTAGCTTGAAGGAGTTAGATGGAGGTGATGTTCTTGTGGGTACTGGCCATACTTGCAAGACTTTGAAGGTAAGTACAATCAGCTTGGTTATGCATGATGGATTTGTTTGGACTTTGGATAATGTTCGATATGTACTAGGCGTGAATATAATCTCATCTCTCTAGGTGCTTTAGAGTCCACAGGTTAGGTGATCACTTTGAAGGGTGGAGCTCTAAAGGTTTGTTTTGGCAATTTGGTTCTGATGGAAGGCGTTAGGCGCAGTAACCTTTATTTTCTTAAAAAGAGTAGAGTGTTGGGTAGAGCAGCCACTAGCGTTTTGGATATTGGAGAATCTATTCTGGATACTACTGCTTTGGTGAACAAATGCTGTGATGATTGGGGGAAGTAATTTGGGGTTCGTTTTGGTAAGAATTGTGCTTTGGAGAGGCATCTTGGAGTTAAGTTCCATGGCAGTTGCTTCGCTCTTGATATATATCCAAGAGATCACCCCAAGCGTAGGGTATAAGCGTCCAATTGAAGCATAATAAATTCGGTAGTCCGGGATCGTACCCAAGGGATAAATAATACGGCTTGATGGATTGTAGATGCGAGTATGGTTTTCGGCTTTTAGTCAGCCAACTTGGTTTTTCGTATGCGGTGGAAAGTAAAAAGGCTAAATTAAACGAGAATAAACTAGATAAAAAGAAGGTTAAGTCTAGGAATCACTAGCGCCCACGACTCAAGAAAAACCACATTTTCCACCCTAATACACAGTTTTACCCGGAAGATAAGAAGGTTCGAAAATCAAGCTAGCTATAGAATCCATTTAGCAAACACCTCGAGCGACCGAGCTCCAAGCATCATGTGTGGTAAGTAGGCGAAGCTCTTACCTACACATGATCAATGAGGTTATCACCTCGGTAATTTGACAAACAAATCCAAGCCCCACATCAATTTCCAAAACAAAGTTGCAAACTTTTTGGTAAAAAATGCAATTTTTACTCAAGCCATGGGGTGCTAATCACCCCATGACCCAACCTTATGAAACTACTCACACATATCTATGAAGATAAGAGCAAGCAAAAATCTACTTAGCATAAGTGTAAACACAAGCCTAAGAGAAAATTAGATGGAAAGATAGATCGGGAGAAACTAAACAACTTTAATTAAGGAGAGAGTAGCAAAAATTAACTTACAAGAGTTGAAAATACAGAAATTAAGGGCTGGAAATTAAGAACGCTCAAGAACACGAAGAACAATTTCAAATCTAAGTCTAGATCTAAAAACGAGTACAAATCTAATTTTCTACGTGTTTGTACAAAATGACATCATAAGGTATTTATAGGACCAAGGACGCGCTCAGAATATTCCTTAAAAGATCCAAAGATGCCCCCCCATAAGCCCTCGGTACCGATGGCAATGGCCTTAAAATGCTGATAAGGTCTCGGTACCGATGTCTCTGATTCTTCCCATCGATGTCGAATGGCTTAGCGGCTGACAGGAGATAGGAGCTCGGTACCGATGTCTCTGATTCTTCCCATCGGTGCCGAGGCCTTATCTTCTAGCCTTGACTGCTGCTTTGACCGAGCCATCGGCTTGGTCTTGGCCTTGTCATCGGGCCACGCCTTGGCTGCTTTGCTCGCTCTTGCTCGGGCCATCGGGTCACGCCTGCCTTGATCATTGCTTTGGCCCGGGCAGCCATGCCTTACTTGGGATGCCTTTGCTTTGTGTCCCTGTTTTGAGATAGTTTTCTACAAAACGCCACCAAACTACCTTACGAGCAAAAGTAACTTAAAGCAATTAATTAAGCGATAAACTAAACTAAAACTAGATACTAGCGCACCCTTTATTACATTCTCGGGTGCTTATCACACCCCCCAACTTGAGGTTTGCTAGTCCCTAGCAAATAAGACACGATAAACTGAAAACCAACAACTTGCAATTCCTCCGCTATCACAACTTAGAACATGTTCAACTTTGAAACCTAACAAGAGTTCAAACAATCCAACGTTCTATTTCATTTCTACAACTCACAGTTTCAGTTTCCAACTAAACAGGTCAAGTATTAAGCAAGTTAATAGCAAGCCAAAAAGGTTCGTGTCCTCGAACAATGGGAGGATACGGGACACAAAACCTTGTGATTTCAGACTAAACCATATCCACCGAAGAGTGCTGGATAAACAGGCAATAGTGAATCAAGAAATACTACGCCTCAAACAACTACAGCACTTATTCAACAGAATTAACAAACTAACAGATGATTATTGGATAACGAAAGGAAAGCAAGCTATACAACTAATTATGCAAATATCAGACAGTCAATCATTAAGGAATCTAAGCGCGCAAAAGATCAACTAAGGACTTTTTAAGCTTTTAATGACCTTGGTTACCAAGAAAGGGTTAGCAAAAATGGGCGACGGTCTATACTAGCATGGTTAATCTATCCGAATGACCGCTGCCAACACAAAAAGAACCAAGTCAAGAGCCACACCGGCCAAACCAATATCAACCAATCACTAGCTACTGATGTGCAAAACTAACTACAAAATAAAAATGCAAAAGACAAAATAAAAGGATAGAGTGGTCGGCATGTCAACCAACCTAGACCCCGACCAAGTAAGGGGATTTCTAGCCACCGACTCTCTACACCAACCACACAAGTCATCGCACAAGTCCATCAATCCTCCTGTTCCTCACTCTCATACCCAGCAAAATCATCACTGACCTCTCCCTCCTCAACTGGCTCGGGAACATACTTCATCCCGGATTGCTGTTCCAAAATAGCAGTCTGCCATGCTATCTCCTTTCTTTGCCTCTCTTGCTCCCTCATCATCATTCTTCTTTCGACCTTGTCCTTCTTGTGACAGTTCATGAGAGCAACCACTTGACTAAACAGCTTCTTGATCCAGGATGACTGTTTGTCCTTCTTCTTAGGCATTGAGGTCAAGTAATCCCCTCCTTTCGCCTGCTTGCCCTTCGCGGAATGAGCCTGAGAAGAGCTTTTCGAGTCAAATGCCTCATCAAATACTCCCGGAGATAATTCTTCCAAAGTCTCATAGCCCCAACCCCTAACTCCTTGTTTCCAACACAGGCTAGTAATCATGCACGGGAATGGGATATTGGCAGTAATCAAAGTATTAGCCTTAAAATCTCTCAGCTGTGTGAAGATAAACATTGCCCAATCAATCACCAAATCATTAGTTAGGAATGCAAACATGAGCTCTCCACTTTTTCTACTCGGTCTATGATCTGAACCTCGAGGGTATAGGTTAAAATGGATAACTTTGTTTAAAAATCTAACACTCCCTTTGAAATTCCCAGGCACGTGGGGGTCAGAGCCTTTCGAGGGGTCAACATACAGTACATTATTCACCACTTGTGCATCAATCATCACATTCTTTTGAGGATAGTTCACAGACTCAGGAGGGGGGCGTTGAATTCCCAAATATAAAGCAATGTCATTAGGAGTAATCATCACATCAATGCCCGCTACTCGGGAAACAATCCTAACATCCGGGTCATTTTCCCAATCACCTTTCGGAATTTGCATATACTTATAGAAATCAATGACAGTATTTTTATTATATCCAAGTAATTCCTCGGTCCAGAATTTCAAACCTTTTTGCAGAATGCAGCGGACACCAAAATGATCAGGGCTGAACTTGTTAGCGTCCACTTGGCGCTCATTTTTGAACTTCCTGCCCGCAAAACTGCCCTCCCATTCTCTCCTTTTCTCCTCTGCCATCTCAGCCCTTGTACGCCTCTTCTTTCTAGTGCGAGAGCCCGAGGCCTCCTCTTGAACCAAATCAGCCCCCTCCTCTTGAACAAAATCATCCTCCACCTCCTCAATTTCCGGCACAGAAAATGAAGCCCAGTGTGCGGTTTGCTTGATCTTCGGCATTGTAGGGTTGAAAGGGTTTGGGTTTATATTTTTTTTTTTTGGAAATTTCGGATTTTTGAGGGGATTTTCTAGGGTTTTGATTTTTTTGTGAAAAGATGGAATGTAGGGTAGAAAATGTGATGGAGAGGGGTTATATAGGTGGAAAATAGGAAAAGAAGGGATATTTGGTGGAGAGAATGAAAAAAAATTCGGATTAAAAGAGGGAAAGTGGGTTTACCTTGTTTTTTGGTGGAAATCCTTGAGATAGATGAAGAACACTTGAATATTGTTGATGGAGATGAAGGATTTGATGGGATTGTGGGAAAATATGGAGGTTTTAGTGAGGGATTGAAGGATTTGGGGTTAAGGTTTGGTTGAAGAATGGAGGAAAGGAGAGAAGAGGCAGTCGGCTGTAGCAGGGAAAGAGGGGTTTCAGAAGTTTGGGAGTTAAAGGTTCAGAAGTTTGGTTTTTGACGTTCAGAAGTTTTTCCTGACAAAGCCTTCGGTACCGATGTCCCAATTATCTCCCATCGATGGCGAGATAGTTATCCCTGTTGACTGCTTTGACTACAAGCCACTCAGTACCGATGTCCCCAATTCATGCCATCGATGCCGACGTGTTATCTCAAAACTTTGCCTTTGCTTCAATTTGAACCCCAGAACTTCCAATCAATTCAATTAACACCCCCCAAAGCACCTTTAATCACTGAAATCACTTCCCAACAACCCTCCGAACAACCGGTCGCCTAGGTTAAAGCAAGAAACGGGCAAAAGACAGGTTGCAAAACAGGACAAGGGGACTCGTATGTGGTATGATCATGCAAAGAATGCCTTGTATCTTCTCCTAAGTGCGCTTTGGATTCCAAAATGATTGAAAATCGACATTGAAAACACAACTAGAGATAGACATGCGATTATTCACCTAACTACGAGCATTTTATTGAATTGAAAAGGTGGGGATATGGCCAAAGCTTGCTCAAAAACTTTACTCAAGACCTAAACCGTTCAATTTTCAACTAAGCATGCAAATAGAGAAGCACCAAAATCTCTTAGGATTGCTACGAACTCTTGCCACCTTTCAATTATTGAGCATGCAACAAGTTACAAAAAAGAGCTAAAAACATGATAAAAGGAAGAATTTGCAAGTAAAAACCTTTATTTATTTTTGAAATTTTCAAATTTTCTCATTTTTTTGGATTTTTCAATTTCTATTGTTTTTGAATTTCAAAATTTCAAAATTTTCACAAATAACTAGCAACTAGCAAACAAATAGCACATAAGCTAACCCCTCCCCCCAACTTAAAGCGATGCTATGCCCTCATAGCATTAAGAACAAGAGTGAAGGAAGGAAAGAGTGCGCGAATGTACCGTCCAAGGGGAATGTCAACCCCTAAATACCTCGACCAAGTAGGAGGATTTCATGTCATTTGCTTGCTCCAGTCTGTATAGATGCTTCCAGGATTTACTCTTTCGGTTTTGCCCACTCGAAACCACAGCTAGTCACACTGGGCCATATCTAAAGCTTTATCGGACTAATAACCGCGGCGCATAGCCGCACCCATGCTTAGGGCTCCTGAATGCCTCACTCACCCCGGCTTTAGACCCAAACTACCAAGGTTGGTGTGGTAGCAAATAAACCCTGCAGAAGACTTAAGAGAAAGACTTTCCACAAAGCAAATGACATTAGTACCACCGGCCCGTGTTATCCGGCTTCAAACCAAACCAAAATTAAAAAACATAAAACAAAGAAAAACACACAAAAGACGCGTAAAAGCAAATAAAGTTATGCAAAACAATTAAGAAAATGCAATACAGAATGCAATGCAATGCACCACCCGATCATCACGCAATCAAACGAGTCATACTTTTCTTCCCATTCCTTACCAATGGGGTAAGCAATGGGTGGCTATACTAGACTGTTGAAAATTTGTTATGCTAGCGCCCGTAATAAAATTTATCGCTCGACCTCGCCAAACAATGAAGTTCAGCGTCCCCTACGATCAAAACAAAGCAAGATACAATACAACCTAGGTGCACTCCAGGCAATATCACACCTCACCCATAGACCTAAGTTGCCACCGATAGGGGCCTATTCGGAGAGCATGGATCATTAACGACAAACTATTACCAAGAAGAACTAATGAAAGCCCTTTTTACACTAACACATTGGTGAAATCTTTTCATGTGAAACATCTCCAAGACTTTATTCGAAACAAGTAACACAAAACAAACATGACACCTAAACATGCATACTAAACAAAAACAAAAGAAACACGTAAAAGCAAGAAAGAAAAACACATATGTACAGTATTCACACATTCAATATCAGAACTCGGAGCGTCAAAGTCATAGCTCGACTCCGCTAAACAATGAAGTCCAGCGTCCCCTAAGATCGTAACCAGGCAAGCAACAAGATAGAGCCAAGTGCGTAAGCACGGGAGTATCAAGGCCTAACCTCTAAGGATCTATACCGCCCCCGTTGGGGCTAATCTAAAAGACGTGAGTGTTTAACTGTGAATTACTCCTATCAGAAAAGCTAATTAAAGCCCTATGTCACTGATATCAAATGATTGCCCTTCGAACCGGAGCTGGGCACACGATGCTTCTTTTAGTAGCGGCGTGCGAAGCTACATATACCCAAGTCAATGGTGGGTACCCCCTACCCGGGGGCCGGGTCCGACAAACAATTAAGTTCAGCGGTTACGCTTTCGCTCCCCGTGCAAACATAAAGAAACAAGCTAATCAACCGTGTAAACTGGATCGATCAACTCCTCATCCGGCTCTCCAACCTCGAAACTGCCGAGAAATGGTTTAAGCCTCTGTCCATTTTCTTTAAAAGATTGACCATTAATCGGATTCACAACATCAATAGCACCATGAGGATAAATATGCTCAACAACATAAGGACCGACCCATCGAGAACGTAATTTACCGGGAAACAAATGAAGCTTAGAGTTGTATAGGAGTACCTTATGTCCAATCTCAAAGTCTTTCCGGTGAATTCGCTTGTCATGAAAGGCCTTGACCTTTGCTTTGTAGATGGCGGTGTTGTCGTAAGCATCTCTTCGAATCTCTTCAAGCTCGTTGAGTTGGAGCTTTCGGTGCTTGCCGGCGGCCGATAAACAATAATTCAATGATTTGATAGCCCAAAATGCCTTATGTTCAAGCTCAACCGGAAGATGACATGCTTTCCCATAAACCAAACGATACGGCGAAGCTCCTAAAACAGTCTTGTATGCCGTGCGATAAGCCCAAAGTGCATCATTCAAACGAAGACTCCAATCCTTCCGGTTAGGGTTCACTGTTTTCTCCAAAATGTGCTTGATTTCCCTATTTGCCAACTCCGCTTGCCCGTTCGTTTGTGGATGGTAAGCTGTGGAGACTTTATGATTGATCCCATACTTCTTCATCAAGGCCTCAAAGGTCCGGTTGCAAAAGTGTGTTCCTTGGTCACTTATGATTGCTCTTGGCATCCCGAATCTTGAGAGAATATTGTCCTTGAGAAACTCCACTACCACCTTGACATCATTGGTACGTGTTGCAATGGCTTCCACCCACTTTGAAACATAATCAACCGCCAAGAGGATATACAAATTCCCAAAAGAAACATGAAATGGTCCCATAAAGTCAATGCCCCAACAATCGAAAATCTCAACTATAAGGATGTTAGTGATTGGCATCTCATCCTTCCGAGTCACACTCCCAAGCTTTTGACAACGTTCACAAGCAATGCAAAAGAGATGAGCATCCTTGTACAAGTTGGGCCAATAAAATCCACATTGCAATACCTTTGCGGAAGTCTTTCTAGACGAGTAATGGCCCCCACAAGCTTCCGAATGGCAAAACTCGAGAATTCTTTGTTGGTCCGAATCCGGAACGCAACGGCTCACTATTTGATCTTGGCAATCCTTGAAAAGATAGGGGTCGTCATAAGAGAACATCCGTACTTCATGAAGGAATTGACGACGCTCTTGCGGAGACCAATGCGGTGGTAAGAGACCCGTAGCCAAATAATTCACTATGTCGGCGAACCATGGGGTGCTCGAAACGGCCAACAATTGTTCATCCGGAAACGTGTCCACGATGGGAAGACTCGGAGTAGGATCCTCAAACTGTAACCTCGATAAGTGGTCTGCTACCACGTTCTCGACACCCTTCTTGTCTTTAATGGACAAATTGAACTCTTGGAGAAGTAGAATCCATCGTATCAAACGAGCTTTGGCATCTTGCTTTGTGAAAAGGTACTTGAGAGCGGAGTGGTCCGTGAACACAACAATAGGAGCACCACCTATCAAGTATGATCGAAACTTGTCGAGAGCAAATACCATCGCAAGTAACTCCTTTTCGGTGGTAGTATAATTGACTTGAGCATCATTCAAGGTCTTGCTTGCATAATGAATCACGTACGGATGCTTGTCCTTCCTTTGTCCCAAAACAGCACCTACGGCATAGTCACTTGCATCACACATAAGCTCAAACGGAAGGCTCCAATCCGGCGGTTGCACAATCGGAGGGGTGGTGAGACTAGCTTTCAACTTGACAAACGCTTGCTCGCACGCGGGGGTCCACTCGAATGGAACATCTTTGGAAAGGAGATGGCAAAGGGGCCGAGAGATAGCACTAAAGTCCTTGATGAATCGGCGATAGAATCCGGCATGCCCGAGAAATGAACGAATATCCTTCACACACTTTGGAGTCGGGAGATTGGAAATAAGGTTGATCTTTGCCTTATCTACCGCGATACCATCGGAAGAAACGATATGCCCCAAGACAATCCCTTGAGTGACCATAAAATGACATTTTTCCCAATTGAGTACCAAATTCTTTTCTTCACATCTTGTCAAAACCTTCTCGAGATTGGCCAAACAAGACTCAAAAGAGTCGCCAAAAACCGAGAAATCGTCCATGAAAACTTCTACGATCTTTTCAACCATGTCACTAAAAATACCCATCATACACCTTGAAAATGTTCCCGGAGCGTTGCACAAACCAAACGGCATCCGGCGGTAAGCAAATGTACCAAAAGGATAGGTGAATGTGGTCTTTTCTTGATCCTCCAAAGCAACCTCGATCTGATTATACCCAGAATACCCATCCAAAAAGCAGTAGAACGCATGCCCGGCTATTCTTTCCAAAATTTGATCGATAAACGGCAAAGGAAAGTGGTCTTTTCTGGTGCTTGCATTGAGCTTCCGATAATCGATACATACTCTCCATCCAGTCTGAACTCGAGTAGGTACAAGCTCATTCTCTTCGTTCCGTACAACTGTCACCCCGGATTTCTTTGGTACAACCTGGATTGGACTCACCCACTTGCTATCAGCAATGGGGTAGATGATCCCAACATCCAACAACTTCAGAACCTCAGCGCGAACCACATCTTTCATGATTGGGTTTAAACGGCGTTGGGGTTGTCGAGATGGCTTGACGTTCTCCTCCAAGGCAATATGGTGTGAGCAAAGAGTTGGATCGATACCCTTGATATCCGCAACTGTCCATCCAATAGCTTTCATGTGCTTCTTCAACAAAGTAATCAACTCTACCTCTTGGAGATTCCCAAGAGAAGAGGATATAACCACGGGATACGTTTCATTCTCTCCAAGGAAGATATATTTCAGAGTGTCGGGCAAGACTTTCAACTCTAACTTTGGTGGCTCCACACTAGAGGGTAAAACCTTCTTCTCAATCGGCAGTAGCTCCTCAAATGCATCCAACTTTGGGGTCCAAGCATTTAGTGCGCAAGCTTCATCTTCATTCATCAAAGCATACAAATAGTTCACTTCGGAAGACTCAAGAAATTCAGCCTCTTCGGCTGTGAGAGCAACCTCCAAAGGATCACTATAAAGCAGCTCGTCCACATGTTCCTCCACCAAAGAGTCAATAAAGCTCACTTCATTCACATTTTCATCATCCCCCATTTGACTGCCTATATTGAACACATTAACCTCCATCTTCATGTTACCGAAGGTCATGTTAAGCAATCCATTCCGACAGTTGATAACTGCATCTGCCGTGGCTAAGAAGGGTCTCCCAAGGATCACCGGAGTAGAAGTAGCACAAGAGTCGGTCGGAGTCGTGTCAAGAATCACAAAGTCCACTGGATAGATAAACTGACCAACTTGCACCAAGACATCTTCCACTACCCCCCTTGGAATGCGAACACTCCGGTCGGCCAACTGAAGGGTGACTCGAGTAGGCTTCATCTCCCCAACCCAAGTTCTTGATAGACGGAGAACGGAAGTAGATTGACACTTGCTCCAAGATCGAGCAAGGCTTGTTCGATACGCTTATCTCCAATGGTGATTGCAATGGTGGGACTCCCCGGATCTTTGTACTTTGGTGCAATGTTCGTCTGAATAATGGAGCTCACTTGTTCGGTCAAAAAGATCTTCTTTTGAACGTTCAACTTCCGCTTTCGAGTACATAGATCTTTAAGAAACTTAGCATAAGAGGGGATTTGCTTGACCGCATCCATAAGGGGAATATTGATCTTCACTTGATTGAACAACTCATGCAACTCCGCATTAAGATTCGGTTTCGCCAATGCCTTCAAGCGTTGAGGATAAGGTGCCGGTGTTAGAACAACTCGAGGATCCGGTACACTTTCCTTCGCTTTACCCTTTTCCTTCTCCCTTTCTTCTGGAGCTTCCTCACTTGCCTCCTTGGGAGATTCCCCAAGGATTGTTGTTAGACTTGACTGATCATCAGGAGGAGGTAACAAGGTAGGATCCAAAGGCATCTTTACTTGGTTGTCTACCACTTTCCCACTACGAAAGGGAGATTATCGCCTTTGCTTGCTCGGGGAAAATCACCGAGGAGTTAGCAAAGTGCACGCCCTGGGAAGTCTGACTGGATGTTGATTGCGGGTTGGGTTGAGGCTGAGTTGGGAATTTCCCCCTTTCTTGCTGTAATATCCCCACAGTGGTTGTCAATTTGCCCAATTGATTCCGAATATCATTCATCATTTGGGTCTGTTGCTCATTGAAAGTATTCTGGCCTTGCAAGAGGGCACCAAATTGCTCTTCCCAAGAACGCTTAGGGGGTTGTTGCTGTTGAAACTGAGACGGTTGTTGAAATTGAGTAGGCTGCTGTTGGAATTAACTTGCATGAGGAAATGGAGCAGGAGGAGCAAACCCCGGCGGAGCTTGAGTTTGAGGAAAACGGAAGGCATTCTGGGCTTGTTGCTTCCAAGGCAACTGTGGAGCAGGAGGTTGCATTTGAGAAGAGCTTCCCTCATTTGGTTGACTCCAACGGAAAGAGGGATGTTGTCGAGTCCCCGAGTTGTAGGATTGAGAATAAGGGTCAAATCTTTGCACAGCATGCACCTCTTCCGGGACAATCCCATTTATCACATTCTTCAAGGCAGGGATATTAGGGCAAGATTCTGTAGAATGGCCCACCATCTCACAAATAACACACACTTCCTCCACTTGGCGTACTGCTTTCACTTCTTGGGACTGAGCACTCTTAATTTCCAACTTATCAAGTTTACGAGAGATCTCCTCCAAACGAGTTTCAAAGGCCGTATGCTCCGAAATAGAAAACTTCCCAGAACCTGAAGGACCTTGGTTGAACATCGCCCTATCCCCAAGATCAGCAAGCTGCCAAGTCTAAGTCTTCTCCGCTAGTATCTCATAGAAATCCCAACCATCTTCTGGTGTCTTTCCCATAAAATCTCCACCACCCATTGTATCCAAGAGTTGTTTGCTCTTTTGAGAACATCCCGTGTAAAAGTAGTTAACTCTGAGATATAATGGGAGGTTGTGATGCGGTACTGACATGAGCAAATCTTTGTAGCGCTCCCAATACTTGTGATACGTCTCTCCATCCCTTTGCTTGAACATTTGGATCTGATCAATAAGCAACTTTGCCCTGCTTGCTGGGAAGAACTTTGTAGTGAAAGCATCCTGAACTTCACCCCAATTGCGCAAGGATCTAGGCTTCAAGGAATTGAACCATTGCTTCGCTTTATCCTTGAGAGTGAAGGGAAACAACTTCAAGCGAGCTTGGTCAAGTTGATTCTGAGCAGGACAAATGGAATGCAAAATATTTTCAAACTCCTGGTTATGCAAATAAGGATCCTCCAATTCCCGCCCCCGAAACTCTGGAATAACCCGAAGATACTCAGACTTGAATTCAAATGTAGTCCCAACAGTCAGAGTAGGTATAACGATAGGCGATACAGAAAGAGCCCTTTCTGGATTCAAATAATCACGGAGAGTGCGAATTGGAACTTTGTCGGCCATTGGGTCTTTTCTATTGCGATTTCGATTTACTTTGCGCGGTGGAGAGTGGGCAGGATACGCCCTGACAATGCTACGGATTCTCGGAGGCGATGAAGAACGGTGAAGCCGATTGGAATTTGGGCTCCGATACACAACAGACATAAACAAGCAAAACTACCAACTAACTATCAGCAAACTAACAGACCGGAGGGGCTAGGCTGCCGCCTCAACAAAACAAACAGAAAACAGAAAGTGTGAGGGGTTATGCCACCGCCTCGGCTCAACAATGCAGATTAAATTAAACTAACTAACTAACTAACTAACTCAATATCTACTCCGGCTTCGTTACACCTCAAGTTTGGCATGAAACCAGGTTAGAGGTATCCACCGAATTAGATACGAGCAACTAACAAATAAACTACTAACTACAACTAAAAGAAAGAAGCGGAATACTCAAAATGGTTTGTCGAGCCTCCATAAAGCCATAATAAGAAATCCCCGGCAACGGCACCAAAAATGCTTCGCTCTCGATATATATCCAAGAGATCACCCCAAGCGTAGGGTATAAGCGTCCAATTGAAGCATAATAAATCCGGTAGTCCAGGATCGTACCCAAGAGATAAATAATACGGCTTGATGGATTGTAGATGCGAGTATGGTTTCCGGCTTATAGTCAGCCAACTTGGTTTTTCGTATGCGGTGGAAAGTAAAAAGGCTAAATTAAACGAGAATAAACTAGATAAAAAGAAGGTTAAGTCTAGGAATCACTAGCGCCCACGACTCAAGAAAAACCACATTTTCCACCCTAATACACGGTTTTACCCGGAAGATAAGAAGGTTCGAAAATCAAGCTAGCTATAGAATCCATTTAGCAAACACCTCGAGCGACCGAGCTCCAAGCATCATGTGTGGTAAGTAGGCGAAGCTCTTACCTACACATGATCAATGAGGTTATCACCTCGGTAATTTGACAAACAAATCCAAGCCCCACATCAATTTCCAAAACAAAGTTGCAAACTTTTTGGTGAAAAATGCAATTTTTACTCAAGCCATGGGGTGCTAATCACCCCATGACCCAACCTTATGAAACTACTCACACATATCTATGAAGATAAGAGCAAGCAAAAATCTACTTAGCATAAGTGTAAACACAAGCCTAAGAGAAAATTAGATGGAAAGATAGATCGGGAGAAACTAAACAACTTTAATTAAGGAGAGAGTAGCAAAAATTAACTTACAAGAGTTGAAAATGCAGAAATTAAGGGCTGGAAATTAAGAACGCTCAAGAACACGAAGAACAATTTCAAATCTAAGTCTAGATCTAAAAACGAGTACAAATCTAATTTTCTACGTGTTTGTACAAAATGACATCATAAGGTACTTATAGGACCAAGGACGCGCTCAGAATATTCCTTAAAAGATCCAAAGATGCCCCCCCATAAGCCCTCGGTACCGATGGCAATGGCCTTAAAATGCTGATAAGGTCTCGGTACCGATGTCTCTGATTCTTCCCATCGATGTCGAATGGCTTAGCGGCTGACAGGAGATAGGAGCTCGGTACCGATGTCTCTGATTCTTCCCATCGGTGCCGAGGCCTTATCTTCTGGCCTTGACTGCTGCTTTGACCGAGCCATCGGCTTGGTCTTGGCCTTGTCATTGGGCCACGCCTTGGCTGCTTTGCTCGCTCTTGCTCGGGCCATCGGGTCACGCCTGCCTTGATCATTGCTTTGGCCCGGGCAACCATGCCTTGCTTGGGATGCCTTTGCTTTGTGTCCCTGTTTTGAGATAGTTTTCTACAAAACGCCACCAAACTACCTTACGAGCAAAAGTAACTTAAAGCAATTAATTAAGCGATAAACTAAACTAAAACTAGATACTAGCGCACCCTTTATTACATTCTCGGGTGCTTATCAGCAGTCGACCACTTCATTGGACTACATACTTGAATTTGGTTGGGGGTCTGCTTTTGTGAATATTGATTCACTGGAAGGTATGTATCAATCTGGTTTGTCAGTCAATTTTCATTCTCACTACTATTGAATCTATCCTTTGGATTCTAATTTTAGAAATTTGTTTGGGTATTTGCTACTGGTAGAGATAGATCGTCTGAAAACTAACTTGGGTTTCAACGGCGAGAAGGGATATTGGTATTGGGTATTTGGTACTACAAATTTGAAGATCTTGGTGTATGGGGTTAAGTTCAAACAAGGTTTTGAGGCAGCCTTGAAGACAATTTGGTTGATTTGCATCTTGTGGTTCGCTCTTGGTTGGATTTGGTTTGGTTTTGGATTGTGGTTTGGCTATTGGAATTTGAAATTTGGAGTTGTCACAACATTGTCTTTGGTTTTAAAGATTGCTCGAAACTTCAGAAATTCGTTTGGAATTTTTTCAATGCTTGGTTTGCTTTGGGTTCATTTGCAGTTTGGTGATTGTTGTTCGTTGAGGACTTGGTTGCTTTCTTGGATTTGATTCATCCTCTTTGACTCTCTTTTGGGTTTGAGCTTTTGGGGAGAGTTTGGTTTGTAGAAGTTCAATTTGAATTTGGTTTTAGCTTCATTTAGCAATTGGTTGGTTTTGATATCTCACCAAGGTGGAGATTTGAAGTTATTTGGCTTATTTTTGGACCTCCTAGCATCTTTAGTCCGGACCAAGGTCTTGGTAGTCCAGACTAGCATTCGTCTTTAGTTTTGGTGGTTTGCAGCATCTCCAGTCTGGACCAAGGTTTCGGTAGTCCGAACGAGCAATCAACTTGTGATTTCGAGCTCTCAGCATGTCTCATCCGAAGCTAGTTCGGTCTGGTCCGAAAAAACGTGTGCGAGACAGACTTGTTTTTAGGGGTTTTTTGAGGGGTTTTCTTACCCAATTAGGTTTCCTTTTGATAGATCACTTGTCTTTGGCTATAAATACTTGTTATGTGGCCTCTTTATTGATATGGGAGCAAATATAGGGGTTTTGATTTAGGGTTTAAGAGATTTTTGCCTTTGTTTTGGCTTTGGTGAGATTTGGGTAGAAGGATTTCTACAAAACTTCTTCTTTGTAGCTCTTTGAGCGTCTGTTTGCCTTTGTTCTAGTGAAAACCATTGATCGACTGCCCGTGAAGTAGGTTTATATCCCAAAGTAAGCTGAACTACGTAAATCTATGTGTCTATCTTTTCTTTTGTTTGTTTTCGTTCACCCTCTCTCAAGTTTGGTTCGGTTATTTTGGTTTGCTTCGCACACCTGTTTAAGTTCTTCGATTCAATATTCATATTCACCGTCTGTTTATTCGGCTTTCGCATAACAGTGACCTAGTGAAATAGTAGGCGATTTTTTACCAGCTTTTGTATGTAGGGTGAGTCTTAGGCTCCGTTTGTTTCAACTGAAAATATTTTCCGGTAAAACAATTTCCTAATTTCCCGTGTTTGGTTGCTTATAAGATAGGTAAAATGTTTTTTTCACGTAAAACATTTTCCTCAAATCACCAAAAACAACTCACAGGAGAAATCTCGGTAAATTGCTTTCCAATTCCATCCCGATCTCAAGTTTATTCCTCTGTCCTGCTAATGTCTAACAGAATCTCTCTCTCTCACGTGTTTCCCACTTAGTCAATTCTAAATTGGATCCTCTTTCTTACCTAAGGCTCCGTTTGTTTTGATGTAAAATGTTTTACAATGTAATATATTTTCCATGTAAAATATTTTTTCAGAAAACAAACTTCAAATTTTTATTTTCCGGTGTTTGGTTGGCACTTGAAAATATTTTCAAAAATCAAACGGTGGAGAGATATGAGATTATTGGAATTAAACGTGAGTTAGGACTGACGATCAAAGAAACTGAGCAGTGAGAATTGCAGTAGAAGGCACCGGGTTCATTTCGGAAAATAACTTACGGAAGATTTAAGGGTAAGTCATTTTCATCCAATTGATGGAAAATATTTTACATGTAAAATATTTTCCTCATTTTTTACACAACCAAACACCGGAAAATAGGTAAAACATTTTACTGAAAAATATTTTACGTCCAAACAAACGGAGCCTAAACCTCTCTATATTCTAAGCACATACACATGCACTGATGCACAAGCTTAATTAATAGATATATGGTGGATTATTTCCTGCTCGGAAATTCTAATCGCAAAGAAAGATTTGCACGAAACCATGCAAGGAAAAACGCGTTTGGATCCATTTCAGGATCCATAAAAATCTAGAAATATATCCATAAAGTTTTGAATATTATTTTATGGGGCTCTATAAAAAATTAGCTCCAACAGACATCGGTAAGTATTACTTTTGAATTCGTATGAGCAAAACTATTCAGTTTGAGCCTACGAATCCAAAAGTAATACTTATCGATGTCCGTTTTGGCTGATTTTTTACAGGGCCCCATAAAATAACATTTAAAAATTTATAGATATTTTTCTAGATTTTTGTGAGACCCGGAATGAACCCAAACACGTTTTTCCTTGCAGGTTGCGCAGGGCTCCTTTTTCATAATTGTTTTGCAAGTAAAAGATTTTTCAGTAAAATATTTTTTCACGTAAAATATTTTACATCGAAACAAACGGAAGTAGTGTAAAAATCAGCTTCTCCACAAGAAATGAATGTAGAGTTATTTACCTAATACGGTAATACCCCTCAAATACAATGTTGAGTGGGAGTCGTGCACATGCCTTGTTTGGTTAGTTTTTTATTTTTTATTTTTTGAAATGGTTAGTTTTTTATTTGAAAACATAAAAGTACATGGTGTTGAGTGATGAATTTTGAAACTTATTTCGTAAACTGTCTTTAGGAAAGGACTTGTTTTCGCGAAAATATCGAAAAATGATATTTTCAAACTATTTTTTCCCTCAAAAAGATTATAGTTAAATATGACAACAATTATTGTTTCAGTTTCAAACGTCACAATATCTAAATGTGTTTGGAAACCTGATTTCGAAAACAACAACTAACCAGAATTAATCTTAAAACGCGTACTCCCTTCATTTCCCTTTTACTGGTCCCATTTTGAAAATCTTATATTTTTGGGGGGAAAATAAAAGTGTGCTTCCGTGGCCAACTTTTAAAGGTTTTTGCACCAATCAAAAGGGCTCAATTAGATTTTTTTTAATCGATACAGAGAAATGAAAATATATTCACAGTAAGTATTTTTTTTCGCCAAATTAGTATACGTTTTTCAATAAGCACCAAAGGAAAAATGGGGACTCTACTTTATGTCATTCACAAACTTGGAATGATGAAACAGCTAAAAGCTTGGTTAAAAAATTTAAAAATTATTTCTGTAAGGAGTCATATGATAGATAATAAAAAAAAATTACTTCATATCAATTAAGCCCACAATTAAATGCCGGCTTGACAGCCAATAAAACGGCAGTACTTATGAAGGAGTCGATCATATGATTTTTTTGACTTTTCAAATAAAATGATTTTTTGATCGAAGGGAAAAAAAAAGTGTCCTATGATTTGATTGTACAGAATAAAATTGCCATGATTGTAATTAAGGAGGAGTGTAATTGAAGTCACCGCCATTGATTCAATTTTTGATTCTATAATAATGTATAATTATTAATCCACTGGATTATACTTTTCTCCTACTAATGAGATCACTAATGTGTTTGGACAATGTTGTTGAATTATTACTAAATTTCCCAATTCACTAATTGTATGGGTACTCATGAACATCATTAAATATTTAACCCTCACGAATTACATATCGATTGCATAAGAATTATCCCTCCGTCCCATTGCATAAGAATACTTCTATCCCATAAAGTTGGTCCTATTACAAAACTTTGTCTATGTGCAATCTTTAAACTTAAAAAGGATGTATTATTTTTTTGCACCGTTCAAAAGATATCGAGATCCATCAAAATGATCCATATTGCGAAAAAAATTATTTCGATAAGTACATTATTTATAAGTACGAAAATTGCACGTAATTTCGTAGATGACTAACTTTACAAAAATTGCATGTAATTTCATAGTTAAAAGAATCCATATCTTTGGTCGGAAGTTGCAAATGTCGCACCTTTTCAACCAAGGTAGCTACTTCTTTACTCTACTCTCTAATCTCATTCCTCTTGCAATTTGAATTGCCATAAGTATCAATTTTATCATCAAAACTTCACATAACATCTCTACCTCCACCTACTCTTCTAACTCTTTAATCTCATTCCTCTCGCACGTAGGGATATAGGTATTGGGTATTTGGTACTGCAGATTTGAAGATCTTGGTGTATGGGGTTAAGTTCAAACATTGTTTGGATTTAATCCGCCATGCACTTGCTTGAGCACCCTTCAGGGTGCATGCGCCTTAGGGCTCTGTTTTGGGGGCAACCTTGAAGACAATTTGGTTGGTTTGCATCTCGTGGTTCGCTCTTGGTTGGATTATGTTTGGTTCGTTTGGTTCTTTCGTTTAGTTTTGGATTGTGGTTTGGCTATCAGAATTTAAAATTCGGAGTTGTCACGACTTTGTCTTTGGTTTTGAATATTGCTCGAAACTTCATAAATTCGTTTGGGGTTGTTCTGATGCTTGGTTTGCTTTGGGTTCATCTGCAGTTTGGTGATTGTTGTTCGTTGAGGACTTGATTGCTTCCTTGGATTTGATTCGTCATCTTTGACTCTCTTTTGGGTTTGAGCTTTTGGGGAGAGTTTGGTTTGTGGCAGTTCAATTTGAATTTGGTTTTTAGCTTCGTTTGGCAATTGGTTGGTGTAGATATCTCGCCAAGGTGGAGATTTGAAGTGTTTGGTTTGTTTTTGAACCTCCCAACATCTCTAGTCCAGACCAAGGTCTTGGTAGCCTGGACTAGCATTCGTCTTAAGTTTTGGTGGTTTGCAGCATCTCTAGTCTGAACCAAGGTTTCGGTAGTCCAAACGAGCGAACAACTTGTGATTTCGAGCTCTCAGCATTTCTCATCCGAAGCTAGTCCGGTCTGGTCCGGAGAAATGTGCACGAGACAGACTTGTTTTTAGGGTTTTTTGGGGGGTTTTCTTACCCAATTAGGTTTCCTTTTGATAGATCACTTTTCTTTGGCTATAAATATTTGTTAGGTGGTCTCTTTATTGATATGAGAGCAAATATAGGGGTTTTGATTTAGGATTTAAGAGATTTTTGCCTTTGTTTTGGCTTTGGTGAGATTTGGGTAGAAGGGTTTCTACAAAACTGCTTCTTTGTAGCTTTGAGCATCTGTTTGCTTTTGTTCTAGTGAAAACCATTGATTGCCTGCCCGTGGAGTAGGTTTATATCCCAAAGTAAGCCGAACTACGTAAATCTGTGTGTCTATCTCTTCTTTTGTTTGTTTTCGCTCACCCTCTCTTACGTTTCGTTAAGTTATTTTGGTTTGCTTCGCATATCTGTTTTAGTTGTCTATTTTTTCGATTTTCGCACAATAGTGACCTAGCGCAATAACAAGCAATTTTTGACTGGCTTCTGTATGTAGGGTGAGTCTAAGTGTAAAAATCAGCTTCTCCACAGGAAATGAATGCAGAGTTATTTACCTAATACCCCTCAAATACAATGTTGAGTGACGATTAGGAGTCGTGCACATGCCTTGTTTGGTTATTTTTTTATTTTTTATTTTTTGAAATGGTTAGTTTTTTATTTGAAAACTTAAAAGTACATGATGTTGAGTGACGAATTTTGAAACTTATTTCATAAACTTTGTTGTCACGTCCTCGATTTTTAACATAAATAATAATATCTTTCGATAAATGAAATCCTCACAGTAATACAAATATTACCTCAAAAGACATTTCTTTCTCATAATCACAAGTTAAGTTCAAAGATTTCATCTCCGGCTTGAAGGCCCCAAATTGTCATTGTACTAGTACTGAAAGAGAGGTTAAGAATTTACAATCTTTCATAGTCAAAATGATATTAATAATCGAAATTACAAGTACATCTTCAAAAGAGTTTTACTAAGATGCCAAGTAATTTCCCCTTGTTAGCTTTTAAAATGATGAAGTCAAACATGCACTCCATATCAATGACCTTGAGATGTACCTGAAAATGATAATAGGTTGAGCTACACTAGCCCAGTAGAGAAATCTTTACACAAGGTATGTGAAAATGCGATGATGTATGCACCAAGAGTGAATAAGTTTCAATAAGCGATCATGAGGAACATGGGTTAACTACAGAGAACTGGCGGACCACGACCACAGTATTCTAGACGTCTTATCGGTATTCCTAACTATTCACATCTCAAACTAGAAGCATTAATAAAACTCACATCAATCTAAATAAATCTACAACAGATACTCAACCATTTCATTACTCCTCATACGAATGCCTCAATCTTTCTTAACTTTCCATAAAAACTTCATTTTCTTTGTTTGCAAATGATGTAGAGAATCACAAAACCAATATGAGTCAAGCTTCGTTGATTTGAGCTTAAATACCAGAATCTATTGATTTGTACCCAAATACCGGAGACCGTTGATTCGCTCAAGAATACCGGAGGATTTCTCTTTCCAAAACCAAAATCCTTTCCTTTATAATCTTGATAAAATCAACCATGTATCCTTTTCTCGACAATCACACATTAATCCATATGTCATCAATCTCTATTTTTCGTATGTATCGCACATGGTCCGGTCATCTCACCGAATGTCCATGGTGATACCCGTTTATTTACAGTCCGGTCATCTCACCATTTCGGTCGTTTTACCAAATAGTGATACCTGTAGTGTCCATCCCAGTCGTCTCACCACCAAGTGGTGATACCCGTAGTGTCCAGCCTTGTCATCTCACCACCGAGGGGTGATACCCGTAGTGTCCATTCTCATCATACCCACGCGTCGATTGATCAATCACCATTCAAAGCATTCTAAACATTCAATCATATCATAACATTGACTAATAGGACAATACACGCCTTTCACCTACGTATATCATGATACCCTACGTAACATATCAACCCATAGTAACTCTATGACATACTACCTGCTAGTATCGATACTTAGATCTCATGGAACGAGCGCCAAAGGAATTTATACAGATCAACGAGACGAATAATGAGGACACGAATTACTATGTTACCTTCGGATCACTAGCTAGACTCACATCTACCCATCATACTCACCACAATGCCTCATATAGCCTACAGTACTCCTAAACAACCTTATGGCAAATCTTCCTTCTACAACGATACTAAGGTTACGTTAAATGAGTGTCTAGGGAATGGGAACGATCTCATAGGAGGATGAGCAATCAAATTTAGAGATGGTTTAAAGACGTTTAAGAGGTGTTAGAAATGATCAGGGGTCAAAACAATCGAAGTGGGAGCAGTGTGGGCAAAACTGTCCCATAGGGCCCTGGTATCGATACAACAAAATGTTGTATCGATACAGGGACATTTTGAAAATTTTTGATGCCTCTGGAATCCCGATAAGCAACGGGTATTGATACAAGTTTTTGCTGTATCGATACCCAAGCATTACGAGCAGCGATTTTCACAGAATTTCAAGGTAAATTCAACAACGAAACCCAACAGTCTAAAGCACGATCAATGCACAAATTCACTCATAATCACATAGAGTGAGCAAGAAATCCCTACCTCATGGGGTTAAAAGCTTCAAACACAAGATCAATGAGCAAACCCTAGCTCTCCAAGTTCCAAAATCCACCAAGAGCGAAGCCAAGATCAAACCCACGCGATCCAAGGCTCGAATCACGCGTAGGAAGTGGATTGAAGGTCGAGATATGTGGGTTTTGAGGTTGGAGGTTGAGTTTTGGTGGGGGGGGGGGGGGGGGGGGGGGGGGGGAGGGGGGGTTGGAGATAGAGAGAGAGAGAGAGAGAGAGAGAGAGAGAGAGAGAGAGGGACGGGAGACTTTTGATCTCCTACATCACACACACCCCTTATATACTTGATCACACACAAATCACACTTTCACTCCCTCAAGTAACAATCTTATCACATTGACCCCGTATCATATAAACACAAATTTCACATTTAATCCACATTTCGCATTGATATAATATTCGGATAATTGAGATTTAATACGGGTCTCTACATTCGTCTTTAGGAAAGAACTTGTTTTCGATCGCGAGAATACCGAAAAATTATTTTTGTCTAATTATTTTTTCCCTCAAAAAGATTATAGTTAAATATGACAACAATTAGTGTTTTAGTTTCAAACACAATATCTAAATGTGTTTGGAAACCTAATTTTGAAAATAACAACTAACCAAAATTAATCTTAAAACGCGTACTCCCTCCGTTTCCCACTTTCCCTTTTACTGATCCCGTTTTGAAAATCTTATATTTGGGGGGAGGTGGGGCGGGGGATAAAAGTGTGCTTCCGTGACCAACTTTTAAAGGTTTTGCACCAATCAAAATATATTCACAGTAAGTATTTTTTTCGCCAAATTAGTATAGGTTTTTCAATAAGCACCAAAGGAAAAATAGGGACTCTACTTTATGTCATTCACAAACTTGGAATGATGAAACAGCTAAAAGCTTGGTTAAAAAATTTAAAAATTATTTCTGGAAGGAGTCATATGATAGATTAAAAAAATTACTTCTAATCAATTAAGCCCACAATTAAATTCCGGCTTGACAGCCAATAAAACGGCAGTACTTATGAAGGAGTCATATGATTTTTTTTGACTTTTCAAATAAAATGATTTTTTGATTGAAGGAAAAAAAAAAAGTGTCCTGTGATTTGATTGTACAGAATAAAATTGTCATGATTGTAATTAAGGAGGAGTGTAATTGAAGTCACCGCCAAAGATTCAATTTTTGATTCTATAATAATGTATAATTATTAATCCACTGGATTTTACTTTTCTCCTACTAATGAGATCACTAATGTGTTTGGACAATGTTGTTGAATTATTGCTAAATTTCCCAAATTGTAGGAGTACTCATGAACATCATTAAATATTTAAACCTCACGAATTACATATCGATTGCATAAGAATTACTCCATCTGTTCCATAAAGTTGGTCATGGTACTACAAAACTACGTGCAATCTTTAAACTTAAAAAGTATGTATTATTTTTTTTGTACCGTTCAAAAAATCTCGAGATCTATCAAAATGATCCATATTGCGAAAAAAATTATTTTGATGAGTACATTATTTATAAGTACGAAAATTGCACATAATTTCGTAAAGGACTAACTTTACGGGATGGAAGAAGTATCAATTTCAACATTCAAAATATGCATGTAAAAATACGCTCTGTAGTATTACCCTCGTGCATGGCTTTTAATTTTATTGCGTATTTTCGGTCATTTTCTAGTGATTATGGTAATAAATCTATCCTATATAGTCCAATGTTTCTTGAATTTTCATAAAATCTTTGGTATACCAGAGACAATCATCTCTTTATTTTTAGCTTCTCGAATATTCAAGAGAATTAGTACTCCCTCCATCCCTTTTTAAGTATCCTGCTTCGTAACTCCTACTTATTAAAAAGACATCATCATTATACCTTTCAAATCAACTTTTTCATTCACTTTCCCTACTTACTTACCCATCATCATTACACTTTTACTCACTAACTTTTCAAAATGGAATCTACTTTTAAGGACAAAATAGATAATGCACCAACTTTTACCCACTAACTTTACAAAATAGATACTTATTAAGGGACAGCTCAAAATGAAATACTGGACTCTAAATAAGAGACGAGGGAGTACTAATTAGGACTCACAATTGCTTTTCGAAATCAAATCTTTCTTGATGATGAAACTCGAATTTGTCATAATGACTTATATATGATTAATGCAACGGAAACACCCCAATTTTGATATTAACCACTAGTAATAATTAAGGGAGAAATTTTGGGACACCTAAACCACATGGAGTACTGACCCAGTGGCTAGGATTTGCGACTTCTTTTCGACGCGTCTCAAGTTCGCATCTTTTACAATGGACCAGTTCGTAGCTTCGTTTTTTTTTTTTTTTTTTTTCCAGTCGATAGATGTCTACCCTATTCCTAAAGAGATGGGAAAGGGATACCGCTAATTGGCATACGGGTGGGGCAAGCCCAAATGACATCAACTACCACACCAAACACTCGCGCTCCTGGCAAGAATCAAACCATAACCTTCCATGTGGAAGAGGTCATGAGAAAGTGTCTTGGACTACAAGCCTGTTAGCCAGTTCGTAGCTTCGTTAAGTAGTTAGCTTTACAACATAAGCCTGATAATTACCAGAAATATCGAGGAGGAAAAAAATATATGTATCAATAAATCAGTTGGAACGAAGCACTGATCATCCTCATCAAGGATTAAAAAACCACCATATAAGATTGTGGTTCCAAAAGAACTCACATTTGACAAATAGGTTTGAACTAAGTCACAAAACGCGCGGACAGGTGCGGATGCTGAGCACGAATACGAGCGTGAAAGCGTCTTTTAAAAACTTCTCAAGAAACTTAAATTCGTGAGTGTGAGATCGAGAGCGGCGAGCACAGAGCACAGATTGAATGGGAGCGAAGGCCATTTTGATGAATTATACGTGACTGATGATTTGAAATAGCGACCTGGTAAAGTCCACGAAAGAGAAAACAGAAAACTGTCCATGAGAGTGAATCAATCCTTGGAAGAGCTTCTTTAAATCTGGATCATTCACTCGTTTTCCCGGAGGGTTCTATGGTCCGGTTGTCCTGGTTTCGATCTTTTTTTATAGCAAAATAAAATGAAGATCTTTTGTGGGCCTAGTTTTTGTTCTATGAGCTCAAGTGGCCCACAGATGGAGGAGATGAGCCCAAATCACGCTTCATAATTGGTGTTTTCTTTCCTTTGCTAAAGTGTTGACAGAGTCCAAAAGGTGATGTGATTTATAATAGTGAACTTCTTACTTCATTCCTTTCTTTCCTTCTTCTTCTTCTCTTTTCCTTTTTACTTTTGATGCTTTACATTCTTTCTATCGTTCACAAACGCTCTCCAAGAACCAAACGTGTATATCTACGGTTCTAGAATTAACAAGACTAATCAATGTCTACGGTTCTAATCGCACCATAATTAAATATATGTTATCTTCACTTTTGCATAATCTTTAAAGAATTAAAAAAAGCAAAACACATTACAGTAGTGATGTATAAATTTAAGTATAAACACATTAGTACTGTAGTGATATAACATTGTTACACACAGGGTTCGCTCCATATAGAATCCGGAGGGTTCAAGCGAACATCCTGAACTCGAAAAATGCACTAAAATTTTGTATTTTTTTACATAAAAATTCGATTTTTCTTTTATACTTTTTCATATTGTCGGCACTGAATTGTTCACATGAATAGTCAAAGTAAAAAAAAAAATTACTTAAATTTGTGAGTATGTAGATAGTGTAACTCAACAAAATAAAATAAATTAAGCACAATTCATTTTCAAACATAATAAAAAATATTTTATACAGAGCTTTGTATCCATTTTTATTTTTTTTGTCGCCGCTGAACTAAGATTCTGGAATCGCCACTGTACACACATAAGTACTACCACTATAACATATGCCGAGTTCTAAAAAAAAAGATAGTACTAGTATGAAGACAGAAAGTAAATACTCCAAACAAGACAAATTTGAATGTAGTGAGATGCATAACCCGACAAAGCCTTGCGTGGCTGCGTTCTTGAGTTACAGCTTTGAGTAATTTTTTTGCAGGATTGCCGTGAGGCGTCGTGGATTTTAACGCACTAACTTTGGATGCAGGGTGTTTAATTACCGGCGCAGTTAATTTCGCGGTGTCTTTGGCCGGTTCCTGGGTTTCGACTTGGCCGTGGCCTTCGTTACGGTTGGGAACTTTTGAGCTGCATTTTCTTTACTTTTGTCTACGTATGTTTTTTATTGTCTGCTGTAGTGGTGGTGTTTTGCCGTGGTGGGTTAGGGCCAACGTGGTGGTGATTTGACGTGGTGGGTTTCGTTTGTTCTTGCGTAGTTTCTTTTTCAATAACCATGGCTGCAGTGTGGGACTGCATTTTCTCTATCGATTTTGCACTGTAGTTGGTTTTTTGGGTCAGCTAGTTGCATGATGTTTATTCCATGCACACGGTGCTCACTACCAGAAAATGTAAAAAAAGCCATTTGGTTGGCATCGGTCGCACTAGGTTGGCATCAGTCGGTCTCTATGGAAAGCATTGACAATTTTAGAACTACCGTGACAGCTGGATATCGACACATTGCATGCGTGGCTCTGACTTCTGCCAGTCTGATCAATTTATCATTGAACTTGATTCCTTCATTTGATTTGGTTGTGTATTTTGTTAACTTGTGTGCATAGGTTTTCCCCAGTTGTATTAGTGGTACACGGTAGATTGTAATCCTTATTATTATTAATGAATTTCTAACATGTTCCAAAAAAAAGAAAACCTAACAAAGCCACAAACAGCTTAAGTTTCCTCCCTCTAGATACTAGTCTACTTAGAGCAAGCACAGCAGTAATTAGTGTAAGAGCATCTCCAACCCTACAACTAAAAAAACTACTCAAAAGTATAAAAAAATATACATCTTTACTCTGTCTACCCACGTTTTCACCTATCCATTCCAACCCTACTCTTTATTATACCTACCCATGCTCGCGTCAGCAACACCTATCCATTCCTCCTGCCCGCGCGTGCACCACATGGTGAGAGTAGATCTCACTCGCCGGCCACGCGCCTACGTCAAACGGTGTGTGAGCTCTTTTTCGGTGGAATTTCGAGGTCGGCCTTTTACCGTCACAATCGTCTCCTCTTCGGGAACACAATCCCGTGGTCAAAAAAAAATTCGACCACTTTGACATACCGGCCAAATTGAATGAAGGCCTGAAACTCCATTTTTTTCGACAATCAAACTCAACTCACGGCTATATACAGCGACACTCGCACGGAGAGAGAGAGAGAGTGAGAGAGGCAGAGGAGAGAGTAGCAAGTGGATTTTCACTCGGCACTAGTAGCCAACGAAATTGGAAGAAGGCAAAGTACCGTGTGTTGAGCCGGTAGGAGAGATGAACAATGCTCTTGGCTCTCTATTGCTGCCAATGGGTTCAATTTGTTGAGCCCCTTGGAGATGCTCAACTGGGTAATTTACCATGTAAACAGTACCCATTTGTAGTTTAATAGCCAAGAAAATCCATTTACCTTGTATGCTTTTCTTGCGAGTCAGCCCCTCAACTCTCAAGGTGCGACCGGTCTAGGCCCCGAAATTTTAATGAATTTTAAGAGTCCCTCCTATTTGGTACTCTATAATTAATAATCCAAAAAAAGAACCCCATCTTTAACCTTTGTTTTAGGCCCCCGAAAACAATGTATCCTCTAATTTTGTTTTACTAAATCATATCCCACAAAAGGGCCTTCAATTGACAATCCAAGGAACCTCATTGACTTTGACATATCCCTTGTTTCGTGGAACAATTCTGATTTTTAGGATTAGTCGACTAAACATGTCCAAACGCAATTATCATGGTGATTAGTGAATTAAATGTGGGCCAAAAGCACACATATAATAAGATTCGAATAATAATCAATAGAAATATATACTACTCCTAATCAAGTTGACGACCCGGTTCGTTTAACGATTTTGGATTTTGGATTCTAATCATTATCCTATTTTCCTCCAATCATCACTCTCATTTTTTTCTCTATCTCTCTCCAATCATTACTCTATTTCTCTCCGCACTTATTACCAACAAATCAAAATTCAAAACCAACTGGGTCCTCGGATTTTCAGTCATCCTTGCACCAGGACTTGTCATTTAAATAATAGCCAGGATAATGATTCAGCTTGTAACCTAGGACAGTGCTGAAAGCCAGGCATCTTTCAGAACAGAATAGAATAACTTATCTTTGGTTACCACAATAATCTATTACGACAATCATACATCATGGTGACAAAAACTGTAAAATGGAGAAGGGTCCCCAAAATCAATGGAACTGAATTCTGTCACTTCTCACTTCAATAAAACCACAATTTTATCTCTAATTAATGATGCAAGAATTGTGCTTTGTAACAATTTCAAGGATTAATAAATAAAAATTGTTGTTCAAAAAAAAAAAAAAGAATTGTGCTTTTGAAAGCTTAGGGCCTGTTTGGTTGTGCAAACTGTCGTGTACATTGCTTTGTTGCATCCATCATGAAGTAACAATTTATGGTAGTCTACTTGTATAATTGTATCCCTCATTACCTGGATACACATGAGTGGATATACTTTAGCTATTTTGAATCATATTGTAAACTTTGATCTATGGTACATTTCTCAAAAAATTTAACTCTCTTATACTTCTGTTGTTATTATTATTTTTTTTTGCTGAACACCCACTGAGCTTGGCTCCTTCAATGAGCGGTACTGGCTCATTGATTGAACATACTATGGTGGTTAGGAGCCCCTCTTCCATAAGGGGAGTTTGGTCTCCCCCATCCCAACTTTTTGCACACAAGTATAAGAACGAGTTAATTAAAGTTGCGATAAGTGTACTAGAGATCAAAATTTTACATTTGATTCAAAATTGCTAAAGTACACGTTCATGGATTCCAGCTTGCAATAGATTTGTAGATTTTAGTGATTTCATAGTTCACAAGAATCACAACCAAAAAGGTAACAGGGTTTCTTCAAATTTATGCAGGAGATTCACATCCACTCATGAGTATCCAAGTAATTAAGGGTAACAATAGATTACGTACATCATTTTCGATTGTCATACACATCTATCTATCTACAAGTTTTCTGTAACTTGGCATTTGAATAACCTCGAACAATATCAATTGAAAACCTGAATCTTGTCTCTGAGAAACAATTGTACAAGAACGGAGAATGCTAGGTACCGTAAATATCAGGTCGTAATATTCTTATACATGCATGAATAAACAAAGAGGCATGTTTTCATCATGTACCACATCCAAACTGATCCTAATACAGGTCACTATGTAAATAACTATACATACTTAATTGCCAGTACACCCAAATTGCTACTGCAATAATTTTTGCTACTAAACAGAAGTTGCAACTGCTTGAAATTAGCTGCAGGGAAGCTCTTTACATGTGCCGGAGAGATTAGGAGGAAGAATTTTCGGTGGCAAAAAAACTAATCTCTTCGGCAGCAAGATTTCACCCCACAACACTTGCGCCCCAGAACCGACAAGTGTACTATCTTATCCTGTATGTGCCTCTGAGCTAAACCAGCTCTCGAACTCTTAGACCACGCAGCATATAACATTTCTGCAGTTTCCAAGGAGAACCCGTTCATACTAAGATCCAGTAGTTTCAAGTGCTTTGCCAACCCAATGGCAGTTGAAAGGTCTTGAACCAATTCTATCTCTTGATTGTCAGCATTCCTGTGACAAGAGCTCATGCAACTGTCACTAGGACCCGATACAGCAGGTTTGATCCTATTTTGATCATCTTCGCTATCAGCAGCTTCAAGCTGATCGCAGTCTGTCTTGAAGGAAGATTTGGAAATGTCTTTATTTGTCTGCACAGATTTCGGGCTTTCTGCCACTGTTGAGTCATATACTGGAGTATGATGTTTGTCAAAATCGACATTTGCGGAAAGATTGAGCTCTTCTAAGGAGCAACGATCAGGTAATGCCTGGAGTATCAAAAGAATACCAAGAAGCCCAAGGTGGCAGTTGCCCAGAACCAATACTTTTAAAGAACATAGTGGGTTTTTTAGTAGCGACACCAATGCACTTCCACCCTGCATTGGCACATCTAGTCAGATCATTTATTAAATAGTCGTGAAAGATTGTGTTTAAGAACATTGCAAATATCACCCTGATAAGACCTCATAGTAAGCTGAGTTGCTTGTCCTGGAACCAAATAGAATGAAGCAAATTAAAAGAGGCACATTCAATGTTTTTATCGGTCATGATCATGACACCACAAGTGCTACTACAGGAAGGGTTCCCAAAGCCCCCCATAGTGTAGTCTGTGTGGAATGAACAAACAAAAGCAGTCCTTTTGAACACGCCACAAGGACCAGTGTACAAAGCTTTTGCGTTGGGAAGGGCAAGGAGAGCTAGAACGTAGACAACTGCACCCAACTTTTGTGTGGATAGGCTGCTTCCCATGACTCGAGTCACATCACTAGATGGCACTTATCACTAGACTCTTGACAATTTCAAGGTGGAAATCAATGGGTATAATCTCATCAAAGCGTCACAAAATAGCTTAATAGGGGTTTTAAGAAGTATGATTTTTATATTGCGATATCAATGAAGAACAAGAGATGAATATAATACAAGAATCATGACAGTTTAAGAATGATGAAGAGATTAGAGAAAGGCAAAATGGTTTTGGCATATGCTCCAAAATATCGATTAAAGAACTCAAATGCTCAAGGGTGTTCGGAACTTGTAGAAGAGAAAGAGAAAGAAAGGGGAATGTAAGTGAGAAATTTAGGAAGTAAGGTTATTATCTTTGTTTAGTTTTACAAAGAAAAGAACAAGACCATTCAACTCTCTCATGTTAGATATTAGATAGAAGATGAAGGAAAAAAACAAAAACAAAAACAAAAGGTAAATGAAGTTATGAAGGAAAAAGGAAAGAAGGAAAAGAGGAAGGGGTAAGAAAGCAAAGTGATGAATAAAATAGCTTTTGCTTTTACGTAGAGAAAATTTCTTTCACTTTCTTTCTTGAAGTTCCAAACACACTCTAAGCAAATTAAACCTAGAAAGGTAGGTAATTTGGGTAGCAAAGGACATCGATCACGAACGAAGTTCAGAAATTCAACCAGCAAGAGGGTACTACAGATATACTCAGTAGGAAGGTGAATGAATGACAGAGAATGTGTATTGAATAACTAAATATTGCTTGGCCAGTTCATGGGTCTTCAATAATCTGAAAAGGTGTGATTGAATCATGGATTTGTAGACAAATATGTTGGGGCAAAGGAAAAGTAAAGGGGAAAGAATGGGAAGAGAAGATGAGGTACAACCATATGTTATCAAATGTTGGTTGCTATTAGGAAAATGAGAATACAATGACCATAGTTTTCCTTTCCATTTCTTCTTTCATTGAAACCCAATATCCAAAAACAGCTGAAAAGTAAATAATATGGGGGGGGGGGGGGGGGGGGGGGGGGGGAAATTATGGTCTCAGTGTCAGTCACTTGCCTACATATGCCAAACTACTGATAGTCATTTGTGATAACAAGGACATAAAATTATTATCTGAAATGAACTAGTCATAAGCAGATCAATTCAACTGGGTAGCCGTTAAGAGTGCCCCAGGGAGACAGGATGGATTTCAAAAATTTCTATTATTCCCTTCTGCGCTCTAGAATTACATAAAATCAAATGCCCACAAAACCAGCAAGAAAATATCAAAAACCAAACATACCAATAATAACAGTGATGAATGATGATAGTAAAATATCAGTGGAAGAACCATAAAAACCTTGATATAACAAAGAAAGAAGAGAGAACTATTAGAATAGGACAAATGGACTAAAATCCCATACGTAAGGACAAAACATCCATCAAGCTTCAGTTAATCAACACAATACCTCATGCAGAATTAAATTTCCTCCAAGGTTCAGCTCAGTTATACTGGTGATCAGCGAGGCTTCAGCGTTAAGTCTGGCAATGTATTGAGATGTTAGTCCACAAGAGGACAGATCAAGTTTTAGCAGTTCTTGGGTCTGATTTGACAAGGACTTAGTTAACTCCAGTGCTCCATCCTGAAAATTATAAGGAAAGACACATACATAGGCAGATAAAATAAATCAGTCTAAAAAATATATAACAGCTGTTGCACGGAAAATGAACCTACAAACAAATAAGAAAACATTAGCATGCTGAAGCATTAACTCACAGTTCCAATATTTGTATCTCCAAGCATCAACGTCGACAAGCACCCGTTCTCAGCAAGTTGGCAAAGACTGTCTACTGCAGGCTTGCTTAGCTTCAGACCATTCATATTTAGTTCAGCAAATCTACCAAAAAAAGAAACAAGCAAAAGATTCTTCAAATGTACCCACATAGGCTGCTATATTGGGAACTGATACAAGGAAAAAAAATAAACCAGGTCAAATTTAAAAGAAACCTCTTTAACGTGGAAAGTTTGGACAAGAGATTTACTATGGCATTAGCAGATATAGGGTTATTGTATCCTGTTCAACGTGAGAGAGGTAGTCAGTTAGCAGTGGAACAAGGAATTAACAGAAGATGTCTGTGGATCAATTCGCAGAATAACGAATACCTAAACAAATCTGTGATAGGACAGATTCAGAATCTAGTGAATCTGCAACCTTCTGAATTGTTCGTGATGTGATAGAACAACGCTCAACATTTAAACTATAAAGGGCTACAAAAAGAAAAAGGCTTATTAAGTAGAAGAAATAACAAAGTATCTGCAACTCTAAATTTCAAAAAGAAACTAACTCCCTGTTCTAGTAGCATTACATTGAAAGATTATTGCCCACTTAATTGGCACATGATATCAGCACAATGCGGGGCGTACATTGCGCAGCATAGCTGTTTTAACGTTATCCAGAATTCCACCCAAAAACAAATAACTGTCTACACGAAAGACAAGGATAAGCAATTTACCTTTGCAATTTTTTAATATAGTAGAAAGATAAGATCCACATGCGTCAGTCAAACGGTTGCCAGAGATATTGAGCACTTCCAATCGAGCAAATAGCACAGGGCATTCACAGATCTGAGTCTCATGGGTAAATAAATTATGAATCAAATTGAAAAGTGTATGTCAAATCAATAGGTTTTAAAGAAATACACTACTAAAGCTGCAGCAAGGACTATAAACCCACAAAGAATGCTTTTCATGAGATGCTTAATAGACTCTTGTCCAAAGTATCTACGATTCTTGCAATAATGAATTTGTCTAAAGAAAGTATTTGAAGTGAAGTTTTGTAGTAACGGCCTTAGTCCAGTCTATCTGTGATGCACCTGCATCTTATATGTGACCCAGATAACTTAAAATCTAGAGTAGAATTTTTTCTATTATTCGAAAATGAGTGATAAGATGATAATCTAATTACTCATATACAAAAATTCTGCGATGTTTGTCAGTGAAATTAGTCTATATTCTCCAGATGAATTTATAAACTTCATCTTCTCAACTCACTGCTATCTGGTTGGATTGGTTCATAAAGACAACAGTTACATTGCAAGCATGTAAGAGTGCAAATGGTTACAGACCTGAAACAAAGCAGTTGGACCAAAGCGATTGCTGTGTAAATCCAAAATCAAACTGCCATATCTTTGACTCGATGATGTAAGAACCTGCTGAAGTTTCTCCACAGTCCCATTTCCTAAAGATATAAAGTTAACGCATAGCAAAAACATACCCCAGTAAACGGAAAAACCAAATTATTTGGAAGAAGAGGCTAACATGACTTGTGAAAGTAGGTATTATTTGAGAAATAAGCACAAGACATTGTTAGAGTTTTTGTATCCTTCAGAAGTAACGTACATTGGGGAAACAAAATGTACATGGGCAGCAAATCAAAAATGTTCTTACCTAAGGAATTGTGAGAAATGTCTAAAACTGCAACTGTCTTGTGAGCTTGCAAGGCATTCAGTAAAGGTGTTATTGATACATCTTGCAATTCACAATCAGACACGACAACTTCGTCCTCTGAAACCTGGTAAGAAAATTAATAAACAAAACAAATCAAAACACATGACTTCCAACGTAGTGAAGTTAACAATTAATTTTAGGTTTTTAAAAAATCTAATAACCTTTCCTGCAGGACTTCAAAGAATAAATAGCCAAAGGATATTGCTGCATCACTAAAAAGCAAATTAAACCTATAAAGCCTACCTCTAAATTATACAACTTCTTAAGCAATTTCAGATTTGGGGGCTCAGATAGCTCCTTGCAGCAGTCAATGTAAATTTTCATCAAACGCTTCTGTACCCAACCTGAAAAGAGTAAATAGAGCATAAAGCTTTATCACAAACACTTAACATAGAAAACAAATAAAAAGAACTACACAACAATATAAATCTGAGCTAATACTTCAGAACAAATCGTGTCTTCTGCTTTTCTCAGAAGAGGGAGGAAGTTGTTTCATACAGGACAAGACAGCATGCAAACAAAAGCAGTATGAAGGGCACATACCATCAACAGAAACTTCGATCCAGCCTTTTCCCTTCAAGAAATCCTTAACTGTATCGATTTCCTCCAACGTATCAAGAGCTCTTCCACCACATTTCATGTGCTGAATGATGGGCAATAGACCTAATGAGCCACCATAATGCATCTTAGTAACCGTCTATTCTTGCAAGTGTACTATCCAAACTTATTGGACAACAGGGATTGATGAGCTCATGCAACATGCATACTAAATGTCTTTTCTCAAAAGCAACAACATCAATATGCTAGGACATTAGCAAGAAATAACAATCCCTTGATCAATAAACTATGTCCAATGTCATTAATGATCGTGAAGTACCCAATAATGTTTTTCGTCTCCAACTATGAAGCATGGGTAGGGTCGGGTACCGGTACTTGACA